>WOVY01009410.1:600000-927500 GCA_013436015.1 Rhipicephalus annulatus | reverse complement strand
TGCAGGCGCCTTAGAGTTCGCTCTTCCGCCTTACTCAGCCCCTTTGCAGGAGCCGGGTAAAGGCGGTGAGTGTCACGACAATAGGTGAGAATTTCTTTGAACCGCAGCAGCGGTGTATTGGCCTCCGAGTCATAAGAGCCAAGGTGAGGAGCCCGGTGGGTAAGCGCTCGGGCGGCCGCGTCAGCGGCCTCATTACCTCGTAGGCCCTGATGGCCAGGAGCCCATACGATGCGTTTCGGGGCTGGATCAGCGAGAGCCCGTTTTAGAATTTGGCTGGCTAGGGGGGATATCTCTCCTACCAAGTAATGAGTACATGCTTTCCTGGAGTCCGTGATGATAACTTTCGAGTTGGGGTCCGCAGCAGCAAGCGCTATCGCGACTTCCTCAGCGCGCTCTGGATTTTGTGCTTGGAACGAGAGCCCATTGACATGCTTTTCCCGGTGAACTACAGAGGCCGTGTAAAATCCCGTAGGCGAAGGCCCTGCTATATCTACGTAGAATACACCAGGTCGGGAGCCGTGTTGCCTCACAAGCGTCCGAGCCCGCGCCTGTCTTCTGCTTTCGTGCGTGTGCTTATCCATGTTACTGGGGAGTGGAGCGACCGAGAGCATATGCCGCCACAGTTCCGGAATACGCTCCGCCTCCTCTGCAGTGCAAGTGTGCTGTATATGTAAGCGGTTTAGCAGGCGGCGCCCGGGAGCTGTCTGCACGAGCCGCGTATATTGATTCATAAGGTGGGCCTCCCGCAACTCCTGGTAGGAGTTGAGCACACCCAACGCCCTCAGTTTGGCGTTGGAAGTGGCCACCGGGAGATCCAGAGCTCGTTTAGTAGCCTTACGAATGATGGCATCTATTCTTTCGTCTTCTTGCTTGTTAGTGCGAAGGTATGGGACGGCGTAGAGGATCCGGCTAGTCATGAAGGCATGGGCGAGCCGAAGCGCGTCCCTGCCCCGCAGACCACCCCTCTTGTTGGAAACGCGGTGGATCATGCGCCCTACCTGTTCGCCTATTCTCTTGAGTTTCGCTATAGTGGAGTCCGGTCTGAGTCTGTGGTGAATGAACAGGCCCAGAATCCGGAGCTCCTCCACCTCTCTGATGGGAACCCCAGACAGGGAGATGTGTATGGCTGACTTATCTCTTGGCTTCGCTCTAACGTGCAGAAGCTCTGATTTGTTTGGAGCACATTGGAGTTCACAATCGTTGGCATACGCCTCGAGTATGGATGCGGCCTGCTGAAGGCGTTCCTGCATTTCACCAAGGCTCCCTTCAGTGAACCAGATTGTAATATCGTCGGCATATACTGCGTGTTGTGTGCCTTCCACCCTGGCCAATTCGCTTGGAAGGCGCATCATAGCAATGTTGAAAAGGAGTGGTGATAACACTGCTCCCTGTGGGGTACCCCGTGTTCCCAGACGCGATGAAGTGGACGCCGGCGACCATGCAGGCATACCGCGTCATGTCAAAATGTATTGGCGCCTTCACTGTGGCATGCAGTCACGTTTTCACATGACACGCATTTCATGATTATCATGTTTGTACAAGTCACATAGCTTCGGCATCCATTAGCGTCACGTAATACCGAATTTGGAATATGTGAAGCTGGCAAAACGACCACTAGCGCATAATCAGTCTGGTATGTAGCCATGTTGCTACAACACACATATGTCGTGGTTATCTTGATTGGATGTGTCATTTACCTATGTCGCCCGTTCGCGCCGCATAATACCGAGTTTGGTACATGTGAAGCTGGCGAAACGGCCGCCTGCGCATCATGAGCGTAGCCTGTAGTCATGTTGTTTAATAACACGCATCTCATCTTTATCATGTTTGCGCCAATATTGTATTTCATCATCCATTTCCATCCCGCGATACCAAATTTGGTATAAGTGAAGCAGCGAAACGGCTGCCTGCGCATCATGAGCGCGGCATGTAGTTATGTTGTTACATGACACGCATGTCATTATTTCACCTTAGGATCTGTCGCTTCCCTATCGGAAAAATTGCCATGGTGGATACTGGAAAACATGGTGGGCGTAATGGAAATAATAGTGGGCATGGTGGAAATAATAGTGGGCATGGTGGAAATTATGATGGCTATGGTGGGACGTAGTGGAAATTATGGTGGTTATGCCGGGACATACTGGGTGGTATGGTGTACAGATGATGGGTAAAGTGGAAATGATGGTGGAAAGCAGACGCTAGATAGTGGGCAATAATGGGACACTCTGCCCACCATTGCGATAATGCTGGGTAGCCCTAAGCATATGGTGGGTGGTGCTTATTATGGTGGGCTACATGGTGTACCAAGTTGAGAAACTCTTCCCACCATTGCGATAATGCTGGGAAGCACTAAGCAGATGATGGGTGCTGCTTGTTATGGTAGGCCACATGGTGTACCAAGCTGAGAAGCTCTGCCCACCATCGCGATAATGCTGGGAAGCAGTAAGCAGATGATGGGTGGGCTTATAATGGCGGGCAATTTATATAGTGTACCAAGCTGGGATCTGTACACAACATGCTCCACCACCATGATTTCCATCAAAGTTAGGCCTACCGACCGAGCCTGTACAATTGTGTTATCCGTGCTTCCGGGTTTCAGAATACACGATTTCGACGATTAAGTATGACAATACAGCGCAGCCATGGCATCAAATAATCTAAATGAAGCATTTTTTATTGTGTATAGTGAACGCTCAAGAAGCAACAAACATCGATGCGACGCGAATAAAGCACTCCCAGAGAACGTAATTAAGTGTCTTCTCACCAACAGCCGCCGGTCGCACTCGCCGGCACTTCTCTAGCTTTTGTACGAGAACTCAGACGTGGCAATTCGTATGCTTGGTGAACCAACATGATAGCGTAATGTTTCCGGCACACTGCATTCGTTTTGGCCAAGCCATTATGAAGTTGCTTTAGCGAAAAAGCTACAGCATTGCGCTGGCGCGACCGCCCTCTACATTGCGCGAAAAGCATCCCAATACTCAATCAAATAAATTAGGCGGGCGTATCTATGGAATGAGCCTAGAGGAGTCATAAAGCGTGAGCAGATGTCACCCTTTAGAACGAGCGCGAAACGGATATTAAACTTGGCAGACCCCACCGGTAAACTGTTGCTGCTCCCCAGTCCACTTGGTTTTTTCTTGAAGTTGTGAATTGTAAAAAAAAATAGCACTAGTGCCGTTAACATAGTGGCAATCGTTACAGGCCGCAGTTGCTTGTGTTTAATAAATGTGCAATTTTTAGTAGCAGGTGTAGATCTTGTCTATGTTGTGTACACGACAAATATATCTTAAGTTGAACCGTAAGTTTGTATGCCAACCAAGTATTTAACACCCAGTCAACGTCATGTTGGTGTGGCGCAGTCATTCTTTCGTCGGCACTCACGCGCGTCGGACGCAGGAATCATGTGCTCCGTAGGAGCGGCGTTTGCGGCACATACTAGCCGCGGTAACAGGATGACCGAAGACCAAGACGCAGGATATGAGATCATTTTGCCACCACTGCCAAGGGACGCGTCGCGCAAAACACCGTGTTTTTACACGGTGATGTGTGCGGCAGACCGTATCGAGTCGAAGATTTCCGAGACGCGCTCGGACCTACAGAACTGCTGCCGGAGGTGTTGGCACTGGGGGCCTACCAGATTAATCATGTCTGGGCAGTCACCATGAACAACGCGGACGCTACGAAACGCTTGCTGGATGTGAAGGAGCTAAAAGTCAAGGGCCGACGCTGCATCATCGTAGACCCCCAGGATCAGCAGGTGTGGCTGCGTCTTCATTGGCTGCTGTACGGCGTCAACGATGAAGACGTGCGAACGGCGTTGGCGGCATTTGGCAAGGTCGTACAAGTCACAAGGGAGCATTGGCGTGTTCAAGGTGTCAGCGATAAGGGTTCAATCACACGGACTGTGCTTCTTAAGCTCAAGAGTGGCGTGAAGGTTGAAGATCTCCCCCATCAAATCAGGGTGGCTGGTGAACTGGCACTTGTGGTTGCACCTGGTCGGCCAATGCAGTGTCTGCGCTGCCAAGGTACCGGCCATGTTAGAAGAGAGTGTAAGGTACCCCGATGCTCGCGTTGTCGGCGGTTCGGCCACAGCGAAGATGCGTGCATGCGCACGTACGCATCGGCTATCGGATCAGCCGAAGGTGATGACACGGCAGAGTTGGTGATGGACGTGACCGAGGCTGAAGACGCGGCGAAAGGCGCAGGCGACGCGGTGAACCCAGAAGCTTCAACAGGTACAGTCACACCGACTGGTGGTGATGAACCAACAGCCAAAGCAGACATAGCATCTGGGGAGGTGGTTACTCAAGAGCCAGCTGGCCAAACCGAAGAAGGCTTCACAAGCACCTCATCGAAGGAGCCTGAGCCGGTGGAATTAACCGAACTTCCAGTGTCGTGCGAGAGCATCAGTGGTGGGGCGCCAAGCAAAAGACCCCGTGAGCAGTCTGCAGGACGGCGTGAGGCGTCCAGCGAAAAGCAAGAAGAGGGGCCACCTGCGAAGGCGACTTCGTTCAGACGCAGCAGCACGAGGCTGCGTCCCAACCCGGTATCGGACAAACACTGGCCACCTTTGTCCTCCAGTGGCACGGGTCCACCTGGAGGCTCCGAAGATGTCTAGCTCTATGCTAGACGCCGAAGGTAAGCACCATGCCCCTGGCTAACTTCTTCACTGTGTAGACATGGCTGTTGCACCGAAACTTAGAGTGGCAACGTTAAATGTTCGAGGTCTCGCCGCCAAGCGGAAGCAGAGCCAAGTCTATAGGCTACTTGTGGATCATGATCTGGATGTACTAGCTGTACAAGAAACAAAAGTAGACGGTGTGGAAGAGACCCGGGGCATGGTGCTGAGGTTTACGGCGCGTTACCACGCTATTGTAAGTCAAGCAATAGGCACGTCTGCAGGCTGCGTTTTGTTCATTAGGAAGTTACCGGGTCTGGTAGTGCAAGATACCTTCGCTTGCCCATCTGGTAGATTGGTTTACTGCGATTTTGTATTCAATGATTGTCAGTGGCGTATTGTGTGTATTTATGCACCAACCATTTGTGAGGAGCGATCACTTTTTTTTTCAAACCTTAAGCAGCACTTCACTTTGGAAAAGAAGTCTGTATTACTTGGTGATTTTAACTGCGTCCTCAATGGGCGATATCGAGCAAATGGACGCGCCAATTACGATAAAAGTAGTAGGACGCTAGCGGACGTAGTTACTCAATTCGAGTTAGAAGACATGGGCAGCTGTATGGAGGGAACGCGGGAGGTGCGTTTCACACATTTTCAGGGGAATAGCCATGCGCGCCTTGATCGCATTTACGTGTCGCTTGAATTAATAGCCCACTGCAAAACATATGCTGTTTACCCAATCAATACACTTTAGCGATCATTGTTTAGTTAAATGTGATATCGGAGAAAAAACACAAGGTGGAACTTTCTCATGGGAGCTGTGGAAAATGAATTCTACTTTGATCACTGACGAATATTTCTTAGATCAGGTTATGAACTGCATCAATGATATAAAAATGGATGATGGAGCTAAACTTGCAGAACAATGGGAAGAGTTTAAGCAGCGAATAAAAATAAAAGCTATTGATCGTTCTTGCGCATTGAGTTATGAAAGGAAAAAGAAAGAAAAAGAACTCCGAAAGACTTTGGAAAGACTAATAGATTTGGAGTGCAAACAACCGGGAGAATATAAAATTGACATACGCAATATTAAGCAGAAACTTGCACTGCATGACGAGGAACGCTACCGCGGTGCACTCGTCCGTGCTAGGGCTGAGGCTTTAGCGGCTGGAGAGACGCCAACTAAAAGAGCGTTAGGGGTGGAGAAAACGAACGCTCGACGGAATCATATCGAAAAAATAGAGAAGGATGGTCACGAAGTAACTGATACGGACAGCATTTTATCCGTATTTTCAAGTCATTTTGAAAACTTTTTGCGTGTAGACAGGCAAACCCAGAAAGATTTAAAGACAAATATTTAGGACCCATGCCGCAAGTGAGTGAGGAAGTGAAAAACGCTTTGGAATTATCTATATCTGCATCTGAAGTTGAACGGGCGATTGATAAGTTAAATCCTGGAAAATCTCCAGGACCAGATGGTCTTTGTGCCAAGTGGTACAAATGTTTTAAAAGCGAATTGTCTTCAATACTTGCGGGCGTTTTTAATGAGGCATATGAGGAAAAGAAATTACCACCATCTTTTGGTGAATCGCGTACCGTTCTGATTCCGAAAACAGACGAGGTTGAAAAGCTCAGGCACGTCACAGCGTACAGGCCAATCGCACTGACAAACGTAGACTACAAAATATTAATGAAAATTTTGGCGGCCAGACTTCAGTCAGTAATAAAAGATATCGTCGGTCCACACCAAACGTGTGGAATAAAAGGTCGGTCCATAGTTACAAACGTTCATAAAATGCGATCCGTGCTCGAATATGTTGACACCTGTCATGCTCGTGTGGCCATACTCCAGTTGGATATGGAGAAAGCTTTTGATTGCGTTTCCCACGCTCTTTTGTTTGCAGTATTGAAGCACATTAATGTTGGTAAGATAATTATTGACGGAGTAGCCATGGCATATCGAAACGGTAGTACGAGACTAATTTCAACAAGACATTGGGCCCCCCCCATAAGAATCGAGCGCTCAGTGCGTCAAGGTTGCCCTGTTAGTCCTCTTTTGTTTTGCATCTATATTGAAACTTTATGTCAGTCGATATTGCAGAATGACATCATTAATGGATTTAGAGTACAATCATCAGAGGTCAAATTACTCGCATACGCTGATGATGTTGCGATTTGTAGCACTTCCTATGACGGTATTGAAGAATCAATCAGAGTCTCTAAATCTTTCGCCGAAGTTACAGGAAGCCATATAAACTGGGGTAAATGCCTCGGCTGCTGGCATGGATATTGGCCTTCAACACCAGAATTTTTTGCAGCCATTAAATGGACAAGAACGCCAGTTAAATATCTCGGAGTACCGCTCGAGTCATACAAAAGTACTGATGAATATTGGACACAGCAAACGAAAGAAATTAAAGAGAAAACGAATAGGTGGAATGCAACCTATCTGTCCATGTTTGCTAGGGCTACTGCATGCAACTGGTTTTTTGTGTCTAAGCTGTGGTATGTGATGCAAGTGCTGTACTGTTCCCGGGTCAATGTGCAAAAATTACATCGGGTGTTTGCAGTATTTGTGTGGGGCTCTAACTGGGAAAGGTGCAGTCGCACGAATTTGTTCAGACGGGTGAAGTGTGGAGGCCTTGGGCTAGGACATCTGTTTATCAAGCAGTTAGTAAATAGGTTTTTCTTTTTTCGCGAGGCAAGAGATCCTTTCCTATTAACAGTGTGTCAAACAAAACTAAGTAGACTGTTGCCCGAGTTTGTTGTGAGCACTCATGCTACCACAGGGTCTGTGCAAGGATACATGAAGGAAGTTGTGGCCAGCGTGCGGTTTTTGTGTGTTCGGTTTTCAACTGACTACCTGTGGTCTGTTGGAAAGAAAAAACTGTACAAAGATTTATGTGACACGATGCTCTCCATCCCACTGTACAGAGCGCTATATACAGCACGCAAGGGTCAGAATGTACTTAAACGAGTTAAAAAAATGCGAGCAGCTCCAAGTGCGAAAACGTTCTTTTTCAAATTACACACGGGAACACTTCCTGTAAGAACCTTCCTAGAGGAGCGGGGGTTTTATATGCCTTGGGGATCTCACTGTCTAATCTGTAAGAAACCGGAAACTATTAACCATGTTTTTCTGCACTGTTGGGAAGGAGTTTATTTTTGGGACGTATTACAAAGGACAATCAAAAAAGAGTTCCCGTTAGACCCTCATGGAATCAGGTATTTGGCAATAGAGAATGAGGATGGATTACCTTTCGATTTTATCATGATGACTGCCTTGCACAGTATATGGCGCTCTAGAATGGCTGGATTTCATTGTGACCCAGACAGAAGACCAGCAAGAGAGTATTTCAAAGAAAGCATCTCAAGATTACTCGAGGTAGTAAGAACAGACGAATATGTACCTTCATGGGTAGAAAGGGTAGAAGCCCTACTGACCATGAAGGAATTCTAGGACGTGATGTGTTATAGTAATGCTTGACGGGCTTAGTTATTTTTAAGTTTATTGTATTGTTCGTTGTGAATTGTAATATATTTATCTTAGCAACCCGTTTGTGATGTTGAACCGGAAATAAAGAAAAAAAAAGTTGGTGTGGCGCAGTGGTTAGCGTCTTCGAATGGGAATCCGTAGGTTGCACGTTCGATCCTCGGTGGCGCCTCGATCTTTTTTTTACGGGACGGGTGCTTTTTATACTGTTTTTAAAGAATTCTTTTTTATTTTTTGTGGCAGCTCGTCACGGTAATTATGACGTCATTTCGCGCTCAAGTGTTGCTGGCACTGCAGCACCCACCATACCCACCATGCGCCATGGTGGGCGTTTCCCACCATTCACCCACTACACTAATCCACTATAATGGTGGGTGGTGGTTTACACCATGCCCACCATTCGTTTTTTTTTCCGACAGGGTTGTGTTTACCATGCAGTGATGCCACACCATAGCAGTTTTGCAACATTCCATGTGAACGAAACCACCGCAAGAGCTGCAGTGCCATAAAATGTAAACATGACTATCATGACATACATGTCATGATTTTCATGTAGTGACTATGCAAATATATCCTTCATACAGTTTTACCAAATTTTCATGCAGTCATACCAAGTTTGGTAACGCTAAAGAAGCCAGGAGAGCTAAAAGTTGTTCGCGGCTGCATAGATAGATAGATAGATAGATAGATAGATAGATAGATAGATAGATAGATAGATAGATAGATAGATAGATAGATATAGATAAACAGATTTATATGTGACGTATGAAGGTAGCGATGGTTGGTAGAAGCCGAGGAGGAAGAAGTGCAGAGCAGAATAAACAAGGGGTATGAGCCAGGCCACGTCCCCCATTCATCGTAGCGTCATATATATATATATATATATATATATATATATATAGAGAGAGAGAGATAGATAGATAAATAGATAGATAGATAGATAGATAGATAGATAGATAGATAGATAGATACGCTCAAAGTCACCGAAGCTCGCTAAGCAATGCTTCGCTTTTAAAACAGCGAGGTGTCGGCTGCGCTGAAAGCTGCTCAGATTGTGTCGTCACATCACTCCCCTGTGCAATGGAGAGCCCTCATTGCCCGTAGAAGCCTAGGAGGCGTACCAGACGCCTAATGAGAGTCGTGAAAGGAGCGTGCTGCGACGTCGTTGGCTGTGGAAGGATGCCAGTGTAAGGAGTGGCACTGCTCCGTTCGTTCACGGCGATGTATGCGGTTGCGAGTCTGTCAATCAAGACGCATACGTCGCTCCCCTTCACGCGCAGAGTAAAGTTCGTGTGGTTATGATGAGCGACTTGGTAGGGTCTGCTGTAGAGCTGCTGGAAAGGTCAGTGGACGGTGTCGTCGTGGAGGAATGAGTGCGTGCATGATGCTGGCTCTTTGAACACAAAAGTTGTAAGCTTGCTGGGGTGCGCTGCAGGTGATGGGCGTAAAGCGGTGATGGTGCGTCGTTGCCGGGCGATGAAGTTGGATAGGTCTGACGTCGTAGTGCTGGAAGGCAGAGCTGCGAGAAATTTGCCTGGGAGGCGGAGTGGTTCCCCATATACGATCTCTGCTGGTGTGGCGTGGATGTCCGGCTTGGAAGTGGCGCGAAGACTGAGAATAACAGCTTGGATGGCCTCGCACCAGGTGGAGTTAGGGTGGCACATAGTTGCTGCTTTGAACTGTCGATGATAACAGTCCATCATTCCGTTGGCTCAGCGATATTAACTGGTGGTCCTCAAGCGTTCAAAACTGATAGTGAGTCTAAAGAGCCTGAACAGGTGCGACTCGAATGGTCGTCCTAGGTTGGTGGTTACACGGTAGGGGGTGCCGAAATGAGCGACTCAGCCGGCGAAGAAAGACGAAGCGATGGCTTCGACGGTGATTTCTTTGAGGGGCCATGCATCGGGCCATTAAGTGTACTCGTCCATGGAGGTGAGGCAGTTGCGGTAGGGTCCAGCTGGGGAAGGGTCTTATGATGTCGAGGTGATCCTACTCGGATGGGCCAGAGGGTTGAGGAAATGTTCTGAGGGGGGACGCTACGGGCTGGCGATTTAGGCGCGTCGGCAGTTAATGCAGGAGTGCGCACAGGTTCGACAATCACACTGCATGGAGGGCCAGATATAGTGGTCAGCCACGAGGCGTGTAGAGGCGTGTATGCCGGAATGGCTGAGGTTGTGGAGCACGTCGAAAGAATTATGATGATGAGACAGGGGCACATAGCACTTTCCTGAGGACGCTGGCATAGTCGGCGCCTCCCTCGGTCCCCAAAAAAGGTGACACGTGGACCACATGAAGACACTTGCTCTGGCGTGTCTGGCGCACTCGTTGTTGCTTCATCGGTGACAGGTTTCTGACGCTTCCTTGTCTGACCGCTATCCATTCCTTCTTGTTCCTCATTGCCAGGAGGCTTGTCTTTAAGGCTTTCCAAGTGGTGTTATTCTGCACATTGCATTCATTTATGCTTTCACTGGGGTCGTTAGCAATGTTATTTTGCGTGCCGAGGGTATCCATTGACAAGTGTACAGCTTCCTTTAAGGTACCTTCTGCTCCTCCCACTGCTTCTGCTGTCGCATCAACTTCCTCAGTGACATCCATAAGATGAACCAGGTGTTGCTCTTCTGTGCGTTGGCCAGAACGGAGTTTGTTGGCATGAGTCTACAAGCAGGCATCTGACGAGTGACCAAATCGCTAGCACTGCAAGCATCTCAGTGTTTTGCACTGACGACGTACATGCCCCACTCGCTTGCATCGAAGACACAGTGGAGGCCTACCGGGAATAAGTACGAGGCTTTGGTGGCCATAGATTAGCATAAGGTGTGGTATTGAGCTTACAGTGATGGTGTCCTTGAGCTCCAAGACAACATCCCTATTTGTTGTTATTAATTGTTCAATTCCTGCACATATCGATGCCTCTCTCTCAACGGACTTCAGAACGCCTTAAACTTGGAACGCCTCTTCAACACGTCGCAATTAAAGATGAGGCGGAAGCCAAAGAAGTTTCAGCCTAATATTCTTGGTCTCCGAATCTATCACCATGTACATCAGCCCTATTACACGGAGCTCATCACAAGTGACAAGTTTCTGTTTCGCCATGCTGCTTGCACACGTAACCATCCATGCATGAATCATTTGATACTGGCCAACTCCTATGATGTCCGCTTTGCTCACCACTTCAAGCAGTGCGTCACGGAAGTATGGGGCACGATACGGCCTACCCCTCAAGTCGGCATGAAGAAAAACGGAATTCAAAACGTCGTTTCTGGTTGGAAGAAGTGGCAGGACGACTTTGTAGCTTGAGTCCTCATCATGAAACGGAGTCGATAATCCTCGGCCAGTGGCCGAGACGCTGTTACCAGCAAAGATTACTTGGTTGGTTGTTTGGTTCCTCAAAACCTTGGCGCATACCACCTAGGGGGATAGGCCACGAATGGGATGGTACCTTGCTTTTTAAATTAATTCACTTCTTGAAAGAGAGGGTTGAATAATTATGTAATATAGGTAAATATATAAAGATGTTAAATTTCTAAACAAAAAAAAACCTTGAAATGAAAACATAATCAACACACAAAAAGAAAAAAAATCATACATACAACAACTGAAGTTACTTATTTTCAGCATTCCATTATTTTAGATTCTCGTAAGAAATTTGTAACAGTGGTTAAAACGCTCCTGTAGCTGAATCCAAATGCGACTGCGCCAAGTGAAATCATCACCGGAAGTGTCAAGTTTAAGCCCAACTTTCGTAGGGGTTCTTCTGGCAAATTTTTTATTTGAGTTTTGAATTTTCAGCATGACAAAAAAAAGTGCTTCAAAGATTCCCTCTCATTACAATAAAGGCACAAAGGCGACTTTGCCAGACCCGACCTGTGAAGGTAAAAGTTCAATGAGGGGACTCGATAACGCAGCTTGGTAATCACTATTTCTTCCTTTCTTGATGAACACCACTTGTTCTTCCAAGGGAACTTTAGCTGTGGGTAGTCTGATACAAACAAATGAGATTTTTCAAATTTATGGGCCGTTGTGCGTTTTACAAAGCGTGCTGCTGTGATATATTCCAAAGTAGGCAAAATAGGTAAAACAGGACAATCAAGGGAAGATACAGCTAGTGGATCTGCATGCTCATTCAGAGCTAAACCTCTATGGCCTGGTACCCAAACTAGTCGGACGAGTCACATATGTGTAGGAATGAGCGAGTAGAAAGTTTCTAGGGTACGCGAGAAAGTTGGTGAAATTAAGGCAGTAAAGATTGAGAGGCAGTCTGTTACAACCATCACCGCTGATAGATCTTGCGGCTTTTTACGCAATGCTAGGACTATTGCCAGTAGTTCAGCTTGGTAAATAGGTGTAAAGTTGGGTAATCGAATTGAGAAAGTACAATCTAGAGAGGATGATACAAATCCTGCACCAGCATTTCCTTCATAAACAGAAGCATCAGTCGCTATCACAGTGGGTGTTTCCAGATTGGCCAAATGATCTTCCAAAATGCCATTTATATACTGATATGGTAAATTTTTTATATTCTTGGGATATATATCGTCAAATTCAATCCTAATTGCATCTACAGTGTTAAGCACAAGTGTTTTCCAAAGGTTAACTCCTAAGGGCTCCAAAAGTTTCTGAGTAAATATCACTTTAGGGCACCGTAATTTAGGCCATTGGTCGTTGAAAATTGAGGTCTGCTGGTTAATGAACACATAATGTGACCTCCGCTGAGGTGATGCATAAATTTTAAGGAATGTACGTACTGTTGGAATATGAAATCTTTTGATAACAGAAGGCAGGCGGGATTCTTCGTATAGGATATTGTTGGCAACATATTTAGGTAGCCCTAGGCATAAGCATTAAGATTCGCGTTCTAACAGAATAAGTGGTCGAATTTTATAGACCGGAGTGCCAAAAAATAAAACACAGCCGAATTCTAATATAGGTAGAATGGACATGCAATATATTATAACGAGCACGTCTCTATGCAAATCGGCACGATAATTACTGGGCCTGCGCAGCATCCCTACGGCACGTGCTCCTTTAATAGCCATGTTTTCTTTGTGGGGACTCCAGTTAAGTGTTTCGGTGTAGGTTACTCCCAAGTACCTAACTGACTCAACCTGAGGTATGGCGTCTTGTCAGTACATTAGCGAAATTCGCACTGGGGCATTTCGTGCGAATACAATGATTGTACTTTTGTTTGTATTTAGGCATAGGTTGATATCCTCCAGCCAGGTTTCCAGGCTATTCATGTATGTCTGCAGAATCAGGTACAGTGTATGAATGTCCGCCGACGCAGCAACAAATGCAATATCATCGGCATACACCTAGACCTGTACATCTTGCTGTATGGAATTGGTACATAGTTGTGCATTAAATAATAAGGGCGATAGTACTGACACCTATAGTATACCTCTCGTTTGCCTGTGTATTGAAGAGTTGACACCAGATTGCGAGCAGTAAAATCCTCTATCACCTAAGAAAGCATGGATCCAGGCCACAAAGTATTGAGGCAGTCCTAAGTTCTGAAGTGAATCTATCAGTTTCACATCATCATCATCATCATCATCATCATCATCATCATCATCAGCCTGACTACGTCCACTGCAGGACAAAGGCCTCTCCCATGTTCCGCCAGTTAACCCGGTCCTGCGCTTGCTGCTGCCAATTTACACTTGCAAACTTCTTAATCTCATCTGCCCACCAAACCTTCTGTCTCCCCCTAACCCGCTTCCCTTCTCTGGGAATCCAGTCAGTTACCCTTAATGACCAGCGGTTATCCTGTCTACGCGCTACATGCCCTGCCCATGTCCATTTCTTCTTCTTGATTTCAGCTATGATATCCTTAACCCCCGTTTGTTCTTTAATCCACTCTGCTCTCCTCTTGTCTCTTAAGGTTACACCTACCATTTTTCTTTCCATTGCTCGCTGCGTCGTCCTCAATTTAAGTTGAACCCTCTTTGTGAGTCTCCAGGTTTTTGCTCCGTAGCTAAGTACCGGCAAGATACAGCTGTTATATACCTTCCTCTTGAGGGATAGTGGCAATCTACCTGTCATAATTTCAGAGTGCTTGCCGAATGTGCTCCACCCCATTCTTATTCTTCTAGTTACTTCAATCTCGTGGTTTGGCTCTGCGGTTATTACCTGCCCTAAGTAGACATAGTCTTTTACAACTTCAAGTGCACTATTGCCTATCTCGAAGCGCTGCTCCTTACCGAGGTTGTTGTACATTACTTTTGTTTTCTGCAGATTAATTTTAAGACCCACCTTTCTGCTCTCCTTGTCTAACTCCGTAATCATGAGTTGCAATTCGTCCCCCGAGTTACTCAGCAATGCAATGTCATCGGCGAAGCGCAGGTTACTAAGGTATTCTCCATTGACTCTTATCCCTAACTGTTCCCATTCTAGGCTTCTGAAAATCTCCTGTAAGCACGCGGTAAATAGCATTGGGGAAATTGTGTCCCCCTGCCTTACACCCTTCTTGATTGGTATTCTGTTGCTTTCTTTATGAAGCACTATCGTAGCAGTTGATCCTCTGTATATTTCTTCCAGAATGTTTATATATACTTCATCTACGCCCTGGTTCCGCAGTGTTTGCATGACGGCTGATATTTCTACTGAATCAAACGCCTTCTCGTAATCTATGAAGGCTATGTATAGTGGTTGGTTATACTCTCTATTATATATTTCTCTATTACCTGATTGATAGTATGAATGTGGTCAATTGTTGAGTAGCCTGTTCGAAATCCTGCTTGTTCCTTTGGTTGATTGAATTCTAATGTTTTCTTTACTCTGTTAGCAATTACCTTTGTAAATAGCTTGTATACTACCGAGAGCAAGCTGATCGGCCTGTAATTCTTCAAGTCCTTGTCATCTCCTTTCTTATGTATTAAGATGATGTTAGCGTTCTTCCAAGACTCTGGTACTCTTCCCGTCAGAAGACACCTCGTAAATCGAGTGGCTAGTTTTTCTAACACAATCTGTCCCCCATCTTTCAGCAGATCTGATGTTACCCGATCCTCACCAGCAGCTTTGCCTCTGTGCATGCTCTCCAAAGCTTTTCTGACTTCTTCTATCATTACCGGTGGGGTGTCGTCTGGGTTACTGCTAGTTCTTATAGTATTAAGGTCGTGGTTGTCTCGGCTACTGTACAGATCTCTGTAAACCTCCTCCGCTATTTTAACTATCCTATCCATATTGGTAGTTATTTTGCCTTCTTTGTTCCTTAGTGCATACATCCGCCTTTTGCCTATCCCAAGTTTCCTCTTCACTGCTTTGACGCTTCCTTCGTTTTTCAGAGCGTGCTCAATTCTCTCCATGTTATACCTTCTTACATCGCATACTTTACGTCTATTAATCAATTTCGAAAGCTCTGCCAGTTCTATTTTGTCTGTTGTACTTGACACTTTCATGATTTGACGCTTCTTAATTAGGTTCTTCGTTTCCTGGGAAAGCTTGCCGGTGTCCTGTCTAGCTACCCTGCCTCCAACTTCCAGTGCACACTCCGTGATGATACTCGTCAGATTATCATTCATTGTATCTACGCTAAGGTTGGTTTCCTCGCTAAGAGCAGAGTACCTGTTCTGCAGTGACTTTCTGAATTCCTGTACTTTCCTTCTCAGTGCTCGCTCATTGATTGGCTTCTTGCGTATCAGTTTCTTTCGTTCCTTCTTCAAGTCTAGGCGGATTCGAGCCTGTACCATTCTATGGTCACTGCATCTTACCTTGCCAACCACTTCCACATCCTGCACGACTCCTGGGTGTGCAGTCATTATAAAGTCTATTTCGTTCTTATTTACACCATTAGGGCTCCTCCATGTCCACTTGCGGTTTTCTCGTTTTCGGTAGAAGGTATTCAAAATACGCAGATTATTGCGTTCTGCGAATTCTACTAGTAGCTCTCCTCTGGCGTTTCTAGTGCCGATGCCATAATCTCCTACTGCCTGGTCTCCAGCCTGCTTCTTCCCTACCTTTGCATTAAAGTCGCCCATTACTATAGTATACTGTGTTTTCACCTTACTCATTGCCGAGTCCATGTCTTCATAGAAGCTTTCAACTGAAGCGTCATCATGACTGGATATAGGCGCGTAAGCCTGTACTACCTTCATTTTGTATCTTTTATTCAATTTAATTACAATGCCTACCACCCTTTCATTAATGCTATAGTAATCCTCTATGTTGCCAGCTATGTTTCTGTGAATTAGGAACCCTACTCCCAGTTCTCTTCTGTCTGCCAAGCCCGATAGCAAATGACGTGCCCATACTGTAGCACAGTATAGGCCTGATCTGTCCTCCTAACCTCACCCAGCCCTATTATATCCCATTTAATGCCTTCTAGCTCCTCGAATAATACAGCTAGACTTCCTTCACTAGATAACATTCTAACGTTAAACGTTGCTAAGTTCAAGTTCCAATGGTGGTCTGTCCGTATCCAGAGATTCCTAGCACCCTCTGCTGCTTTGCAGATCTGACCGCCGCCGTGGTCAGTTGCTCCGCAGCTGGTGGGGACTGAGGGCCGTGAGTTAATTGACGAATGCATACGGGAGGGGGTGGCCAGATACTGCACCAGGGTGGCCAGTCCTTCTCTGGTGAGATCATCGGTGCGTACCGGCTTTAAGCCGGTACGATCAGACAGTAGTGGGAATGATTTGACGCTTCTTAATTAGGTTCTTCGTTTTCTGGGAAAGCTTGCCAGTGTCCTGTCTAACTTCAATGCCTCCAGCTTCCACTGCGCACTCAGTAATGATACTCGTCAGATTATCATTCATTGTATCTACGGTAAGGTTGGTTTCCTCACTAAGAGCCGTGAACCTGTTCTGCAGCGACACTCTGAATTCCTGTACTTTCCCTCTCAGTGCTAGCTGATTGATTGGCTTTTGCGTATCAGTTTCTGTCATTCCTTCAAGTCTGGGCGAATTCGAGACCGTACCATTCTATGGTCACTGCATCGTACCTTGCCAATCACTTCCACATCCTGCACGATTCCAGGGTGTGCACTCATTATAAAGTCTATTTCGTTCTTATTTTCGCCATTAGGGCTCCTCCATGTCCACTTGCGGTTTTCTCGTTTTCGGTAGAAGGTATTCAAAATCTGTAAATTATTGCGTTCTGCGAATTCTACTAGTAGCTCTCCTCTGGCGTTTCTAGTACCGATGCCATAATCTCCTACTGCCCTACCTTTGCATTAAAGTCGCCCATAACTATAGTATACTGTGTTTTTACCTTACTCATTGCAGACTCCACGTCTTCATTGAAGCTTTCAACTGAAGTGTCATCATGGCTGGATGTAGGCGCGTAAGCCTGTACTACCTTCATCTTGTATCTTTTAATCAGTTCAATTACGATACCTACCACCCTTTCATTAATGCTATAGGATTCCTCTATGTTGCCAGCTATGTTTCTGTGAATTAGGAACCCCACTCCCAGTTCTCTTCTGTCTGCCTAGCCCCTGTGCAAAGAACGTGGCCATTCTGTAGCACCGTATAGGCCTCATCTGTCCTCCTAACCTCACTGAGCCCTATTATATCCCATTTAACATTATCTAGCTCCTCGAATAGTACAGCTAGACTTCCTTAACTAGATAAGGTTCTAGCGTTAAACGTTGCCAAGTTCAGGTTCCAATGGCGGCCTGTCCGGATCCAGAGATTCTTAGCACCCTCTGCTGCGTTGCAGATCTTACCGCCGCCGTAGTCAGTTGCTTCGCAGCTGCTGGGAACTGAGGGACGTGAGTTATTTGACGTAAGCATGTGGGAGGTAGTGGCCAGATACTGCACCAGGGTGGCCAATCCTTCTCTGGTGAGGGAGTGCGTTCTCGGCGGTGTTTGCCGGTGAGGCCGCACCCCAGGCCTCTTAATGCAGTTCCATCAACACGCGAATTTTTTTAATCCGGTTGGGAACTACGCGGTACCGGGATTTGAACCACGGACCTCTTGCATGCGAGGTGGATGCTCTAACCACTACGCCATCGCCGCAGTTTCACATGCTCCACGCTATCATAGGTTTTTGTGATATCTAAGGTTACCAAAGCGGAGTAATGTTTCTGATGTCGAGCAAGCTGAATTCTGCTTTCGAGATCCTTGTGCGCCCACCAAATGGAGCAACCACGTCTGAATCCAATTTGACATGGGCTCAGTGTCAGTTTTTCTGACATACATTGATCTATACGTCTATATAAAATTCTTTCAACGAGTTTTACTAGGTTTGATATAAGTGCAATGGGCCCGATATTATCTAAGGTAAACACAGTGCCTTGCTTTTTTAATAATGGAATCCCTTTTGTCATTCTCCAATCAAGTGGCATCCAAGAGCTTCTAAGTGAGTGATTAATAATTTCGAGTAGGCCAAGTTGGTATATTTTATGTACTGATTTTATCACTGACGTCGTTATGCCATCAGGACCAGGAGCACAATGAGGTAGTGTTCTGACTACGTTTGCTAATTCTGCAGGTGTAACCTCTTCAAAATCCTCAGCCCTATGGGGAACTGGGCTTGGTATGAGAGAAGTGTCATAAAGCGACTTTCTAGGTCCTGAGCTATATCTTCTAGAAAGGCCTTCAGTTCAAGTGGTGATGATACTACAGATTCTATATTTCTTTGTACCGGAAGAGCTTTCTTAATTCTCAGAAAGCAAAAAAATGCTTTTCTGTTGACCGGCTTTGACAGGAACTCACATCGGTCGTTGGTAATTTTGTCCTCCGCATTAGCGATGCTTCTCCTAAAAATAGCGGCCGCATATAATACTCATTCCAGTTTCAGGGACACTGGTTGAAAAATCATTTTTTCCGTGCAGCGTTTCTTAGTCTATGAGCCTGCGAACAGTCTGCATTCCACCAAAGTTTGGTAGACGGTTTAAAGCTTTCGATTGTGAATTTCGATTTATTTAACGAGTCTTTTAAAATGTCGCTAATTTTGATGGCGTCTAGGTCTGCATCATTCGTTTGGTTAGATAAAGCGCTTCGTAACAATTTCTCGAAAGTATTAAAGTTTACGTGTGTTATGAAAGATATATTCTTGGCGGTTATGGGACATACCACCTCGAAAAATATTGGCGTATGGTCACTACTTGTTCCCGAGTTAATCGCAGACCATAATAAGATGGAGAGGTCAGCGTTAGAAAAAGTTAGATGGAGTACCGAGAAGGACTGATTACACATAAAAGTAGGAGTTTTTGTGTTTATGCATAGAAAGTTATTCTTGTTCACCCAATTTCATAAACGTTTGCCATTCAGATCAGTTTTAAAACCCCACGCAATATGATGAGAATTGAAGTCACCTACTAATACAACATTTTTTGGCAATAGTGAACTGCAGTATCTAGAACGGAAGAATTTAGAACACCAGCAGGAAAATAAGCATTGATGTGATATGTGGGGTTTAACGTCCCAAAACCACTCTATGATTATGAGAGACGCCGTAGTGGAGGGCTCAGGAAATTTAGACCACCTGGGGTTCTTTAACGTGCACCCAAATCTGAGCACACGGGAGGAAAATAAGCATTAATGAATGAGAATGGGACGGACCCAGGAATAGTAATGCCTAATGCTAAAATCTCGCTTTCTTAGTTCATTGACTAATAAATATTTTAGCTCTATGGGCAAGTTTAGATAAGATAAATATTGCCAAACCTCCACCCCGAGTTGGACGGTGTAAACGAAATGTGCGGTAGTTTTTAATCCTAAAATGCTTATTTTCTGCAAGCCAAGTTCCTTGTAGAGCAACAGTATCAGGGGAATAATCATCGCAAAGTTGAAGTAAGTATGTAGCAGCTGAAAAAAAAAGTAGCGGCAATTCCACTGTAGTACTTTTAAATTCCCGATTTTGAAGAGATACCAGCAGGACTCACTGCTTTCTCTAAGATGCTATCCATTAAAAAAATCTTTTTTGATGGGTTTTCCTTCTGATATCTCTTATTTCTTGATTTAGGACTAATTGAGGAGCGTTGTGCCTCAGGAGAAGCACGTCTTTTCATATTTCTTGAGTCAGAGTCCATTTGTTCTGGTTGTGCGACATGATATTCAGAGTCCGAGCTCCAATCTAGGTCCAATACAAGAGGCATAATTATACCATGGCCAGAGTTCGGCGTGTCTGGTTTTGACTTCGAAGGGCCTGGTTCCGATGGAATATCAGTAACCTTGACGGGTGAAGGTAGAGAAGAGGGCACGGTAGGTTGGTTACTTCTCTGCAAGTCTTGATTCAACTGAGGGCTCATTAATTGTGCCAACGACTCCGTTAGGCTCACGAGTAGAGATTCCATAAGCTTCGTCATGGCCCTTTGCACCGTTGATGTTATTAAATCAGGCAACGACGACTCAAGCATCCGGTTTGCTTGTTGGAAACGGAGGCATAGCCACGTGAGTGCTCAGAAAGAATAGATCGGGCCTCACGCCGGGAGCCGCGTTGTTGTTCAATGATCTCTAGAGGTTGCAACTCACATGTCCTCATGGGGCGTCTTTCATCGTCAGCCGCGTGATTTCTTCTGCATAGACGGCATCACACCTCTTGGGTTGAACATTTATCGGGTTTATGTTGGTCAGTACATGTGCGACACCTTACATCCGATCTACATCCCTTGATGGTATGCCCATACATCCAGCATTTTTTGCACTGCAGTGGGCGAGGATATAGTGCATCTACACGATAAATTAATGGCTATGCCTTGATTTTGGTCGGTCGAGCCGTGCCGGCAAAAAACACGATCGCTGATTATGTGGGGACCTTTTTGTTCTCAACGTTTCGCGAGCATCCAAATCAGAGACTGCTCCTGCGGCCGCAAACATTTCAAGTATTCCGGGTGGTGTAAGGCTCAAGTCAACTCCTCGAACCAGCCCTTTCACGCAGGCCAGATAGACAGGTACAAAACAGCTCACCAGATTTTTGGCAAACGTTGTGCATTTTAGAGGATCTGTGATGCAGACCTGGTCCGGCGAGCAGCACAGGATGTCTCCTCGTCCAAATTGACGCACCTCAGTAATCATTTGGTAAAAAGCGGAAATCTTCCGGAGTTCGTCCTGAATTAGTTTCGGATTTTTCGTGCGAATAGACTCGCTGTTGGTTAGAACCAGGGCCACAGGAATGCTCTTTAGACGACTGCGCAAAAGTAGATCGATTAGCAAATCACTGTTAGGAAGGGAAGCCGACCCGGCCGAATACGCCTGGTCAGACACGACTGCACCTTATTTTAGAACACAGCCGATCGGTGCGGCTTCTTCTTTTTCTTCCAGTTGGCTACCGCCACAGCCGGGATTCGAATTCGCGACGTGCGGGTCAGCAGCCAAGTACCTTAGCCAGTACCTTAGTTGAATGATGATATATGGTGTTTTTTGGCGCAAGGGCCATTTGATGGCCAACGAGCGCCAGTTCATGAGACAGGAATGTGGACAATGGTTGTGATTAGCGGCTGTATAAGGGCCATAAAGTTCCCCGCAGTAAAGCGGGTAAAAACATACAAGTAATAAAATCATGACTATGCCGTGAAAGGTGTGCATGGTGTGAATAGGTGACAAAAGTTGGTGATAATGAAAAACGATGGTGGACATGTATGGCATTAGCACAAGTACCTCACACGTTAGTACCCTTGCGTGCAAGGGCCGTGAGGCAAGTGCTTTCCTGTGTAGCCACCGCAGCAAAAACCTCTCTAGAGAGGTCGTGCTACGGTATGCCCGGGTATATGATATGAAAATTATGAATTTCCTTTAAAAACGCTAATAATTATTTGTGACTAAAAAGCGGTTGCCTACCGACGAGCATTGCAGGGTGTAAAGGTATATGTTGTCGGTAGGGTAATGGAAAATGCTGTTTTCTTATAGTTTCTAAGTGTTTACACTGGATTAACACGTGAAGGACGATTAATGGTTCACCACATTTGTCACACAATGGTGGATCGTCACCAGACAAAAGATGTGTGTGTGTTGGGTATATGTGTCCTATCCTGAGTCTCGTTAGTATTACCTCTGCATAACGCGATTTTGATACTGGCTGCCAATGACCAAGGTGTGGCTTAATATTGTGTAGTTTGTTTTGTGTGTGTGTATTCCACTTGCTCTGCCAGTAGTCCCTGATGTTTCGTTTGAGAGACGGCTTAAGATCAAGGGGCGGGATTAATATGAGTGTAGTGGCGGTGCCCTCGTGGACGGATGCAGCAAGCTGATCCGCCATCACGTTGCCTTGAATCTCACGATGCCCTGGCACCCAGCACACTACAACATGTTGGTTTAGTGTGTAAAGTGTGCATAAAATGGAGTAAAGTGAGATGAGGACAGGGTTTTTTTGTTTTTTAAGACTGTGCAGAGCCGTTACCACACTAAGGGAGTCTGTATAAATTACTGATTTTTGTATTTGTAATTGTTTGATGTGTTTAGGTGCCACAAGTATCGTGTAAGCTTCCGCCGTGAAGATACTTGTGCCTGGATGTAGAGGGCCAGCATCCGAAAAGGAAGGGCCGACAGCAGCGTAGGACACAGAGGAGTTAGACTTAGAGGCATCTGTAAAGAACTCAGGACGTGTGTATTTGTGTTGAAGTTCCAGAAAGTATGTTCGAATATGGGCAATAGGCGCATGTTTAGTAACTTCTAGGAAAGACACATCGCAATCTATGGTCTGCCACTGCCACGGTGGCAGGTACGCTACAGGAGCCATTAAACTGTGTTCGAGTGACACTCCAGTGTCCTCAGCTAGACCCTTCAGACGAACTGAGGAGGGCTGCCTCATTGAAGGCCTGTTTTGAAACAGAATGGAGCTCGACAAATCATTAATAGTAGAGTATGAGGGGTGCCTCTTGTCTGCTTTCACCTTAAGGAAATATACAAAGGACATGTAAGTTCTTTGTAGATGAAGCGACCACTCATTTGACTCAACGTAAAGGCTTTCTACGGGGCTGGTGCGAAAAGCACCCGTAGAAAGGCGGATGCCCAAATGGTGCACGGGATCCAGCATCTTCAAAGCACTTTGAGTCGCAGACTGATAAACAATAGCCCCATAATCTAAGCGGGTGCGAATGATGCTTCTATACAGGTTCATGAGGCATTTCCTGTCACTACCCCACGTAGTGCGTGACAATACTTTCATAACATTCATGGCCTTTAAACATTTTGTTTTTAAATACTTTATGTGTGGTACGAAGGTCAACTAGTTGTCCAAGATTAAGCCTAAGAATTTATGCTCCGCATTCACAGACAGACGTTGGCCGTTCAGTTCAACGTCGGGTTCTGAGTGCATGCCTCTCTTTCGGGAGAACAAGACACACGTACTTTTTCCTGGGTTCAGCCGGAATCCGTTTTCCTCTGCCCATTTGGAAACCTTGTTTAAACCTAACTGAACCTGCCGCTCACACATTGCCAAGTTGCATGACTTGAAGCCAAGCTGGACGTCATCGACATATGTGGAATAGAACAAGTTGCGGGGGATGGACAGGTGCAAGGAATTCATTTTAATAATGAAAAGTGTACAACTAAGTACACCACCTTGCGGTACTCCCGTTTCTTGCACAAATGTTTGCTAGAGAATACTGCCCACACGGACGCGGAATTTCCGATTGGACAAGTAACTCTCGATTATGGAAAGCATTCTACCACGCACACCTAGGTGAGACAAGTCCATTAATATGCAAAAACGCCATGTTGTGTCTTAGGCCTTCTCGATATCGAGAAACACTGAGAGGAAGTATTGTTTGTGGACGAAAGCGGCTCGGATCTGTGCCTCGATACGCACCAGATGGTCGGTGGTGGATCTACCCTCCCGAAACCCACACTGAAATTGGTCGAGCAGATTGTGTGTTTCAAGGAAATGTAAAAGTCGGCGGTTTATCATTTTTTTCAAAAAGTTTACAAAGGCAGCTGGTTAGTGCAATGGGCCTATAACTTGAAACTGAGGAAGGGTCCTTGCCCTGTTTCAAAATAGGGATAACAATGGCCTCTTTCCAGGAAGCAGGGATGGTGCCTGAAAGCCAGATAGCATTGTATAGAGAGAGTAAAGTTTTTCGCGTTTTGAGCGGCAGGTTTTTCAACTTTTCATATGTGACACGGTCGTAGCCTGTAGCGGAATTATTGCAAGAGTTTAGAGATATTTGTAGCTCAGCTAAGTTGAAAGGTTGGTTGTATTCCTCGTAATTTGTGCACTTGGATTCTAGTTTCTGCTTTTCCATCTTTGCTTTGTGTCTTTGGAAAGATTCAGTGTAGTGTGACGAGCTAGACACCTGCTCGTAGTGTGCACCGAGGAAGTTCGCTTGATCTTCCAGGCTATCACCCTGTGTGTTTACGAGTGGGAGTGAGTGTACTTGTCTTCCTGCTACCTACGAACCATGTTCCAGACTTTAGCCTCTTGTGTATATGAATTTATCCCTGATAAAAACTTCTGCCAGCTTTCTCTTCTGGCCTGCCGACGCGTTCTCCTGCCTCGAGATTTTATTTTCTTAAAGCTTTAAAAGTTTTCCGCTGTCGGCGAGTTCCGCAGCAACCTCCATGCCCTGTTCTGTTCCTTTCGTGCATTCTGACACTCAGTGTTCCACCACGGAACGTGTCGTTTGCC
Source organism: Rhipicephalus annulatus (assembly GCA_013436015.1). Classification (NCBI taxonomy): domain Eukaryota; kingdom Metazoa; phylum Arthropoda; class Arachnida; order Ixodida; family Ixodidae; genus Rhipicephalus; species Rhipicephalus annulatus. The sequence goes on along the minus strand of WOVY01009410.1, from coordinate 902,880 downwards.
GGGCAGTCCAGATGTTTGTGGAATGCACTTGGTTGCTGCGTCAGTAAGAAAAGCCGTAAAGTACTGCACAGCTTCATCTATGCCTAACCCGCATATGTCAGTCCAATTCAGGTGAGTAAGCTTTTGAAATTGTTCCCAGTTGGCTTTGTTTACCAGCCATTTGGGAACATGTGGAGGACATTCATTTCTTATTGGTGTAGTCAAAACTAAAGGGAAATGGTCACTTCCGTATGGATTATTTATGACTTTCCAATGAAGTAATGGTACAAGTGAAGGAGATGCGATACTGAGGTCTATGGAAGAGTAAGTTTTGTTGGCAAGGTTATAGTATGTTGCTTCTTTCTTATTCAACAGACACGCACCCAATGAAATGAGGAATTGTTCAATGAGACGACCTCGTGCATCACAGCGAGAGTCACCCCACAGACCGTTATGTGCGTTCAGGTCCCCAAGGACCAGATAAGGTTCAGGTAGTTCATCTATTAAAGACTGGAATTGAAGTTTTTCGAGACGGTGGTGCGGAGGTATGTACAAAGAGCAGACAGTGACAAGTTTGTTTAGAATAACTGCTCGGACAGCCACCGCCTCGAGGGAAGTTTGAAGGGGTCATTGTGTGCATGCTATACCTTGACTTACTATAACCGCTACACCACCGGATGGTAGCATGGCATCATCTCTATCCTTTCGGAAGAATATGTAGTTACGTAAAAAGTTTGTGTTTGTTCGGTTCAATTGTGTCTCTTGTACACACAGCACTCTAGGATTGTGTTCGTGGAGGAGTTCTTGTAAGTCGTCGAGGTTTCGAAGAAGGCCTCGGATGGTCCACTGTAATATTTCTGTCTGCATATTTAAACAAGAGAGAAGCTGCTGTGTGTACAAAGAGTATTCTGTGTTGGAGTGAGCTCGCTAATTCAGGTGGCAGGACGGTTGTCCGGCCCCGTTATTGGTTTTTTATTTTTCTTGGCGCGCTCCAAGGAGGCGCCCCGCTCTTTTGGTACCAAGGGTACCGTTGTATCCATTGCCTCCTCAGAGGCACTGGGTGCCCGCACATGCGAGCTCGTGGTGCGGATTTTAGGCCTCGCCTGGTGAGGGGAGGCCTTGAGACCAGAGGACCCTGGAGTCTCCGGCCTCAATTCGCTAGGAGGCGGAATAGCCTTAACTACTGCCGCCTTGGGGGCAGGTGCCACAGCCGTCGGCTCGCTCTGCGTTGGCCGAAGGAGTGGCGAGGGCTGGTGCGGCGTTGCCCCCTGACGCGCCGCATCAGCATATGTAGCGCCATAAAATGGCGACACTCTTCGTCTTGCTTCCTTGAATGTGATATTTTCTTTAATTTTCAATGTGATGATTTCATTTCTTTTTTCCAAAATGAGCAAGACCGTGAGTATGCAGAATGATTTCCACCACAGTTCACACAGTGTGATGGTTCTTCGCAATTGTCAGAATTGTGGCCTGACGGTCCACATTGTGCACAAGTTTGGTGACCACGACAGCTTTGTGAGCCGTGGCCATACTTCTGGCATTTAAAACAACGACGTGGGTTAGGTATGTATGGTCTGATCGACGTCTTTGTGTAGCCTGTTTGAATACTTTCTGGGAGATTACTGGAAGCGAACGTGAGTATTAGGTGTTTTGTTGGTGTTGCCTTGTTGTCTCTTCTAATGGTGATCCTTTGTACATTGGTCACATTCTGACTCTTCCACCCCTCCAGAAGTTCCTCTTCAGTCAAGCTGAGCAAATCAGCATCAGATACTACTCCACGGGTTGTGTTCATGGATCTGTGTGGCGTTACAGTGATGGGAGTGTCACCAAAAGTTGAAAGATTCTGTAGCTTTTCGAACTGTTCTTTTCCTCGGACTTCAAGGAGGAGGTCTCCGCTGGCCATTTTGGTAACTTTGTGCCCGGCTCCAAGAGTTTCTGTGAGACATCTGGCTACTACAAAGGGTGATAGGGTTCTGGCTTGCTTGCTGCTTATTTCACTATGTATAACATGAAAATGGGGGAAGTTTTCACTTGATCGGTTGAAAAAGCCTAAGTCTTCGGTGCGTACACGCTTTAAGGCGGTACGATCACTTAATAGGGGAAATGCTCTATGCATGCCAGTTTAATTTTCTTCAGAAGCGTTGGCGGCCACCCACCACGGAGCCCAACGAGGGGACGCTACAAGTTTGTGGATGCTAAAACCTGCAGACGCCAGCCGTACAACGCAACTATAACCCAATGCGCCTAGACCAAGGTAGGCTATTTGCACAGGGTTAACCCTAGCCGCCAGGAAGTTTGGAAGTAAACGGAAGAGGGTAGAGGACAGGACAGATAAATAGTAAGAGATAAAGACGAAGATGTAGGGAGAGGGAGATAGGAAAAAGCGACTGCCGATTTACCCTGGGTGGGTCAGCCCAGGGGTGCCGTCTACGTGAAGCCGGGGCCAAAGGGGTGTGTTGCCTCTGCCGGGAGGCCTTAACGGTCCAATCACCCAGCGTCGGCTCAACCCCCAGGATCCCCTTTTCCCCGGACACGGCAAAGCCACGCACGGCTAGGCGTGGGAGGGAGTAGAAACTCCTTCGTTAGCTCGGGTTCGTGGTGCCGCTACACACCAAACGCCTACTTGCGCAGGCGCCCCTGCTGGGGTACCTTAGTTGAAGTGCTTGTGATGTGTTGGGAAACTTAGCACCAAAGACACAGTGGGGCTCGAACCTTGGTCCGCTGGGTGCCAGCTCAATATTCTAACACTGAGCTACGCTGGTGCTTGTGACTTGTTGGCAAACTTGCCTTAGGCAGAGTTGATGTCGGCAAAGCAATCGCGTTAACACGACTTATAAAGCGTTTGAAAACAGCGAAACAACACCAAGTCATCGTACAATGCGAATAGCGTAAGAAATGGGCCGTCCAATGCTCCAACCAATTGCAAAAGCTTGTTCTTATTTCCATGTTAACTGTTGTGCATACCCACTTCAGCCATGATTCCTTATTGTCATCAGCCACTGCATGAACAATTGGCACAAAACTAGTTGCAAGCGTTTAGCAGATACCACGATTCTCAGAAGAATGGCAAAAAATAAAATAGCGAATGACGGCCTACTGTCCAAAAATTTTGTTAGTAATGCCCTAGTGGGTGTCAAGCAAGTGTGCTTGCAGTAGTTACCAAATGAGTGTTTAAGAAAAGGGCTCCGAAAGGCCGCTTTGCTAACTTTCACTTCGACCGTGCTGCGTCTTCCACGCAGTCTTAGCGTTTTTTACTTAGTAATTATTTTATTAATTACTTATTAAGTACCTGCTTCGCCATAAGGCATTACAAACGGAAGGATACCGTACATATGATCAAACACATGAAAAAACATTAATAAAGCATGGCAAAAATCATCACTTGAATCAATAGAGTCGATTTCCGGAGGCAGAGAGTTTCATTCTCTTATAGTGAGGACAAAGAAACAGTAGCGAAAGTAGACAGTACTCGCAATTTTTTTCCTTTTAGGAGTGATAGCGCTTTTTTCATGCGAGCTAAAGTGATAGGCTGGTCTCAAACATTTCTTTTTTGTGCTTACTTAACATGGCCGTTTACACATAAACATGAAACGAAATCTTTATATTTCAGAATCAGGTGTTTAGATGATGTTCATTGCGGAACGGCATATTTATATGTTGTTCTGCACTCGACGTCAAATACTTTAAAAAACTGCATCTGTTCTGGCGAAAGTTTTCTTTCAAATGGCAACGGGAGGATAATAGTGCTCAGCCTCTATCCGCGCTCTTTTCCCCCAATCCCACCTCCTTTACAGCCCCGGCGTTTGTGCCAACTGAATTTCACGACTAAGGCCCGCTAACAGAACTTACTTTGAAACACCTGCTGTAGAATGCCGGTTGGAAAAGCAGTCGATATGAATATATGAGCTATCCCTAACGGGGGAGCATTGTGCCATACTCAATCTGTCGTAATTCGCTAAATACGCAGAAGCGAAGTGTTGTAGTGTTTTCATAATTTATACAGTGCATAATATATAAACTGTTTTAACAGCATTTTAAAGTCTGCTAAGAGAGACGTGTAGTTGAGAACATAAACTAATAAAAAGTGCCGCCATATCCACGAAGTGAATGATGATGAGTGGGCGAAGCTCGTGAGGTAAACCTGGTAAACCATGAATCCTCTGGACATTTTGCCCACTCGATATTATTACATCGCTCCCCCTAGCGTACGTCGCCGCACTAAATCGAACGATTGCCTTCAACCAATGATACACGCCATATGTGACATCATTCCTATTTTATAAGATCTCGCGTCTTTCATCAACTACAAGTACCGCTTTCTAGTTTATAACATCTTGCATCTTTTCATCATCAGCTACAAGTACCACCATCTAGTAAACACTACAAGAACTAAACGAGAGGTGGCTACATACAGGAGACGGTACCGCCATCTAGTGAACACTGCAAGAACTAAACTAGAGGTGGCTACATACAGGGGACGGTACCGCCATCTAGTGAACACTGCAAGAACTAAACTAGAGGTGGCTACATACAGGGGATGGTACCGCCATCTTGTGAACACTGCAAGAACTAAACTAGAGGTGGCTACATACAGCCTACAGGGGACGCACAGCCCACGCCCTAAGGAGCTTCGCCCCTAAAAGTAATCCAAGGTAATTGAAGGTGATGTTATTTGCATTTAAGGTTACTGCCCGTTGGGCACGTTGGTATAAGTTCACAATAAAACAGGTGCCAAAAGTACAGAAGTTCGGAAAGGACACAGGAAGAGCGCGTACTAGAAACTAATTCTTTTATTTTAATACGAACATTCTTATGAAAGCATAACACACATGTACATCACCGCAAACCACCTTTATTATTATCCAAAACATGAAATAACGAAAGACTACCCCTATAAACGATGGCACACAATCAGAAAAAAAACACGTGTTAACCCCCCCTAGACAAGGAAATACCAAGAAAAGAATTGCACTTCCAAGAAATCAAATTAACAATCTGAAATCAAAACAAAGGAATGGTTAACGCACCTATCACTTCCTTTTAAATGCGAAGCATTTCTTGGTTTGCTTGATATATGGGATTTAACATTCCAAAACCACCATATGCATATGAGAGACGCCGTAGTGGAGGGATCCGGAAATTTCGACCACATGAGGTTCTCTAACGTGTACCCAAATCTGAGCACACGGGTCTGCAACATTTCCGCCTCCACCGGAAATGCAGCAGCCGCCGCCGGGATTTGAACCAGCGACCTGCGGGTCAGCAGCCGAGTACCTTAGCCACTAGATTACGGCGGCCGGGTGCGAAGAACTTCTTGGCGAACCTCGGCCAATTCACTCATATCTATCTATCTATCTATCTATCTATCTATCTATCTATCTATCTATCTATCTATCTATCTATCTATCTATCTATCTATCTATCTATCTATCTATCTATCTATTTATCTATCTATCTATCTATCTATCTATCTATCTATCTATCCGCCTACAATTTTTAGCTCTCCTGGCAGTTTTATAACTTGGGAATATACCACAGTTGGTATGACAAAACAAGACTGTATGACGAGCATAGGTGACTAGTCTTAACACGAAAATCATAACACCTATGTCATGATTTACCTGTCATGGTCTTGTGGCTCTTGCGGTGGTTTTGTTCACACGGCAAATTGCAAAACTGTTAAGGTATGATACGATAGCATGAAGATCATAAGAGACAAGCTCTAACGTGGAAAGCTTGATATGCATGTCATTTAAAGAACCCCAGGTGGTCGAAATTTCCGGAGACCTCCACTACGGCGTCTCTCATAATCATATCGTGGTTTTGCGACGTGAAACTCCACATATCAATCAATTGATATGCACGTCATGTAAGTCATGACTACACGCCATGCTCATAATGCGTTCCTCGTCGCTTCCCTTGCTTCACATGCTTGTTTCAGAGAGACGTGAATGCACGACGAAGTTATATGAACATGATAATCATCACATGCGGGTCATGTGATACACGACTACCTGCTACGCTCTTAGTGCATTAGCGGCTGTTTCGCTAGATTCATCAATTTTGGAGTTACGGGACGTGAATGGATGGCTACGGTGTCTGAGTATTGCAAGGGTGGTAAGCATTACATGCGTCTCATGTAGGAACATGACTACATGCCATGCTCATAATTCAGTCGCGGCCATTTCGCTTGATTTACATATACCAGAATTTGTATTAAGTAATGTGAATGAACGACGAAGAGAAATTCCAGGCGGCAACATGATAACCATGACATGGAAATTATGTACGGCATAATTAGGGGCGAAGCTCCTAATGGCGTGGTTTGTGCGTCTTCTTTGTGGGTTACCACCCCTTGTTAATTTTCGAATCGGCAATAGTGGGCGGTACTTGTACTATACGCTGAAAAATTCAAATGATGCGATGCTAGAGGGCGTTCCTTGCAGAAAAGAAGCAGAGGTAAAACGGGTTCTTAGGCAGGGGTGTCCTGTGTCACCCTTATTATTCATGATGTACCTACAAGGATTAGAGGCCAAATTAAAGAAAAGTGGACTGGGGTTCAACTTCTCTTTCGTCAAACAAGGAAAACTGATTGAACAGGCACTACCAGCATTGATGTACGTAGATGATATAGTGCTAATGGCCGACAACAAGGAAGATTTCCAGAGATTGGTGGACATCTGCGGTAATGAGGGAGATAGGTTAGATTTCACATTCAGTATGAAAAAATCAGCAGTCATGATTTTTAATGACAATGAAGGTTGTGAACTTAGAATACAGGAGGTCACGCTAGAGATAACAGATAAATACCAACGTCTGGCCGTATAGATAAGCGATGGGGACGAGTACTTAAGGGAATACGAAATATACGTGACGACTAAAAGTGACAGGAATGCAGCGGCAATGAAAAACAGGGCACTGTGCAATTACAATAGGTAAGATGTTGTTAAAGGAATATAGAAAGGGGTCATGGTTCCTGGTCTGACGTTCGGCAATGTGGTCTTGTGCATGGGATCAAAAGTTCAAGAAAGATTAGAAGTTAAGCGACGTGGAATAGGTAGGCTTGCCTCAGGAGCTCACGGGAATACACCAAATTAGGAAGTAAGGTGATATGAGATTGACATCATTTGAGGGCAGGGAAGCAAGCAGCAAGATAAAATTTGAGAAGCGATTGAGAGAAATGGGGGAGGAGCGTTGGGCTAGGAAGGTATTCAGCTACTTGTACATGAAGAATGTCGATACGAAATGGAGGAAGCGAGCCAGAAAATTGACGGGTAAATACTTAGAAAACAGCAGGGGGCTAAGCCAAAAAGAATTATCGGTTGAGAAGAAGGTGAAGGAAGCTGAGACCAATATGTGGAAAATTGGCATGATTAAGAAGTTCGCACTCGAGATCTATCAAACATTTAAGCAGGAAATTACCAAAGAAAGGATCTATGATAATACTCTGGGTAGTTCTCTACTGTTTGAGGCCAGGACGGGAGTATTGCGAACCAAGACATATCGGGCCAAATACGAAGGGGTAGACACGGTATGCAGTGCGTGTGGACAGAAAGAAGAAGCGTCCGAACACTTGATACTGTTCTGTAAAGGGCTTCATCCTATAGTTCAGGATGATGGCGCAGAGTTTTTCAAAGCCCTGGGGTTTAGGGATAGAAAGGGCAAAATAGACTTTAAGTGGGTAGAATTAACTAGGAGGAGGTTATCTGATTGGTGGCTAAAGTGAGGCACGAGTGAAAATTGAACCCTTCACACAAAGTACGAATAATCAACCTCACTTTTTAAAGGAAAAAAATCTATAAATCTAGTTTTTGGTTTATTAGGTACTACAGCTTGGTGGCGCTGGCCACCGCCCGATCTAAAGGGCACAGTCATATCCATCCATCCATCCATCCATCCATCCATCCATCCATCCATCCATCCATCCATCCATCCATCCATCCATCCATCCATCCATCCATCCATCCATCCATCCATCCATCCATCCATCCATCCATTCAATCATTGACATACCATATACAGAAGGAGAAAGAGGCTATCACGTGACTACAATCGCATGTTCTTCGGTGTTGCCGTACGCCAGGGGGCACTCTATACTACAATAAATGCACCGTTCTGGTGTGCGCGCATATTCAGAGGCTTCATAGAGTTATATAATATGTCAAGAGAGCACACTGCCATAGGCCCTTGCGGCTCATTTGCGTTCGTAGAGCACTAACGGATGTGGGGAAACTTTCCAGCCTTAGAGATGGCAGACCACAAAAAAAACTGTCTTGAAGGCCATTTTCTTGTGACTAGAAATATTACACAGCCTCCAACATCCTTGTACGTGCGTGGTCATCTCTGAGGCCGTAATTTATTTTCTTCAACGCGTCCTTTGCATGCATCAAAGAGCTTCGTGTAAGCTGCACCACTAGAGTGGCAAGCACACGATGTTAATACGTGTCTATGCACACAAATTAATTAAAATATGAGAGTTAATAGAGGACGCAAAACTTCAGTTTTCAAGTGATATTCTTGGTAAGCACACCCACTTTGATAATGCTTTATAATCGCAGGCACAAAGAGAGGTTCACTGCACAGCGAGACGCAAAAATACATCTGTCATATCATGAATACAAGTGAAACACAGGAAATAAAGATATAAAGCAACAATATAATCAGAACCACAGCAGAATAAAACTGCAGTAAACGCACACAACTACACATTGAGTGCACAACGCGACACGGCATTAGTTGCCTCCGTACTTGACCACGGCATGAACCAAAAAAGAAAAGAAAAATGTTGGCTACGTTTTCTTTTCCACCTTCGCACCAACTGTCTTCTGCATACTTTACTTCGCTCTTTCGCGAAAGACAGCCACAAGCAGTTGCCGCAGCAAAAACAAAGCATTTTTAGGTGTCATGGAAGCCAATAATGAGGCAAGAGTGTTTACTCAAAGATTACATCCTAACTATAGCTAGCAAACACTTTTCTAGATTCACTTCCATCCTTCTGAGCTCGTTAGAGCGTTCAACAATTTGCGAACGGCACAGATAACAATACTGAGCATAGCTAAACTTTTCAAAAAATCTCACTCGTGCAATAAATTTGAATACATGTAGGGTTACAAAAAACCGAACAAAGCGAGTGGTGACTCAATTTGTTGAAATAAGAAAGAGTTTCCTCGCAAACGTGCTGCAAAGTAATCCAGACAGACTTATTTCGTGTGAAGCAATATACGAAAACAGTATGCGACAAAGGAGCACAAAATTTGGCCCCGTATCTGCATGTTCTTCTGCAAACGTCGATGAAAGACGATAGTCTTGCGTCTGGAGAGAGTGAACAAAACGTTTATTTGATGTTGTGCGCAAGAAAAGTGGTGAATGGTATTCAGGAGACGCTGCGTGATTGCCTCAAGCGTGTAGTGGAGGCGACCGAGCGCATCAAGTCACGTCACACGGGAGACATGAGCGCCCTCTGGCAGCTTTCATGAAAACAAAGCGCGCGTCTCTGAGGCGGGTACGCGCGATCATCCCAGAGGTGATAAGGTGCAAAACACAAAGAGACGGGTAGGTGCCTCCACCGTCTTGTCTAAGCAAAGCGTTGGAAGCACTCGCCTTTTCGTGCAAGCGTTGCATGGTCAGCGCAGCGTGATAAGCGCTACGGTCCTTAAAATGACTCATGTTTGCCTTTTCTAGTAAAAGACGCACATGTAGAATATATACGTGTTGTTATGGTGCCCCGACATGGGCAATGGTTGCTTATTGATTGACAATTGCATAAGTATGAACGCTGAAGCTTGAGTAACATTATTGAGCGCTGCGGATGGGTCGGCCGTTTCGAGTACCTGATGCCGTTAAAAGTGGACAAACAGATTAATGTACAGACAGAGTGAGAGACCAAAAGTTTTTCGTCACAGGTCCCCAAGAAAGACTATCATATTCAAAAATCTCTGCGCCGAACAGCACAATGTCAGTAACGTTCAGTTAAGGCTTCAATGACAAGTGCAATATGCACATAACATAGTACAGTGGGCAGATACATCTAAAGAAAATCGGAACACAATATTTTTACTGCAGAAAAAGCGATTCGTCATATTGCAAACGTACCATACGACGCATATACAAGTGATTTATTCAGAGAATATAACATTTTACTGATCGATCACATACACAGCTTTCACGTTATTATGAAATACAAACAAAGCTTGCTATCAAACAACGCTTGTCTTCCTGAACTGTGTAACCTCAGAAAAACTACACAATGCAATTATTACATTCGGAAACGGCCTTCCTGGTTCGTTCCTCATTCGCGAACTAATCATGGTTTGGAAAAACTTGAACACTGTATTGCTGCTTGTTTTAACATGTTTAAAAGAAAATATTGTAGGCATTTATTAAGCACATCTACTATATTTACACATGTTCATCATGATGAGTGGTCGTCATCTTCATCTGCTGTGGAAATTTGGCTTGCCTGAGTTCTGTGCCTTGGGTGTGGTCGCTTCATCGTGCCTTCAAGGCCTAATAAAGGTCCTTCACCGTTACATCACAAGTGGTGGAGTGTGGTCTATGATCTTCTGTCCTCTAGCTCCCAGCTCGATCTGCCTCCTGGAGCTCCGCTCAGGTCGTTGTTTTTGCCAGGTGTCCGGTAACATGCCTCAGGACGAGTCAACTGGCGCTTCTGCGTCTACCTCCACGGCCCCGGCTACCGCGGCCTGTCCATCGTGGATTATCACCGCGCACCAGCGAGGTGCAGATGTGGAGGATTGGTTGGACCAGTTCAATCGAGCGAGTTCCACTAACAACTGGGATGATCCTACCAAGCTTCGCCGTGTTTCTTTCTATCTGACAGGCGTAGTTAAAACATTGTTTTTCAAGCATGAAACGAACATTACGGGCTGGACACGTTTCAAGCAACAACTTCGCCAAAGTTTCGGCACACCGGTGGTTCGTTCAGCTCTCGCGAAGAAGACACTGCATGCTCGCAGCAACAATGCGCTGAGTCTTACACATCGTACATAGAGGATGTGCTTGCTCTCTGTCACCGTTTTAGCACGTCAATGTCTGAATCAGAGAGAGTTCGTCATCTATTAAAAGGGATCGGCACGGTCGCGTTCCGTGCCTTGGTGATACAAAATCCGACCACAGTCGCTGACGTTGTTTCCACGTGCCAACACCTAGACGAACTTGAGTCCCAATGGTTACCGCCGGACAGCGCTGAAAACGCCACCATGACTGATGCCTCATTGCGTGTCAAGATGCGGGCGATTATACGGGAAGAGCTACAATTTTTCGGCCTCTCAATGACATCGAGTTCACCTCCCCCATCCAACACTGTTTTGCCCGACGTTATCAAAGAGGAGTTGGCGTCCATGACCGGGCCAGCGTATGTAGACTCTCCGGTACATCGACTCCAGCCGACGTACGCACAAGTCCTCGCTGGCTGACCACCCGTCGTACAACCGATGCCCGCACACTCGACGCCTGTCCCACTGGCTTCGTTAACTCCGAGTGCGCCTAGCCAGCCCTTTCACCCACCATGGCGGCCACCTCGTCCGATCTGTTATTACTGCGGCTATCAGGGCCACATTGCACGCGTCTGTCGGAAGCGTCAGCAGGACGAGCGTCGTGGATTCGAAATCACGGACGGGACGATGGGACAAGCTGGTACACTTTCCAACGTCGTCCTCATGATCCACCGCTACGTCGCTAACCGTCCCCAACTGCGACATCTGAGCCAACCACTTCATACCGCTCTACTAGACACCCCTCACCCTCACTCCTCCGCCGCTCCACGTCTCCATTGCGACCTGTCTCGCAATTCACCAATCAACGCCCGGAAAACTAACCTCTGCAGCTTTTCGAGGAAAAGCTGCATCGAACGAAAAGACCGAAATTCCTCCAGTGCGTCCATATAATACGAGATCTGTCCTAATAGAAAGTGTGTATGTGGACGCTTTAATAGACACTGGTGCTTGTTTGTCTGTGATTAATCGTTCCTTGTGCTCACGTCTGCGAAAAGTCACCACCCCTTATGATGGACCTACACTGCTCGCTGCTCAAGGGTCGCCATTAGCCCTGCCGCTATGTGCACCGCTCGTGTTTTCACAGCTTGTCTTCTTCATGTTGTGCAATATGCTGTGCTGAGTTCGTGTGCCCACCAGCTTATATTAGGCTGGGATTTTCTGTCTATGGCGAACGCTTCCATAGGCTGTCGAGAAAATGTTGTTCACATGATGGAAACTGACTATGCCCTGTATGCGGATGACAAGCCCGTTCGCTTGCTCGCTGCTGAAGATACCGAGCTACCACCTGGTCATCAGCGAATAGTTACCATCACTTCTAATTTGATTTACTCTGGTGACGTGTTTGTCCAACCATGTGCACGCTGTCGCGCAAGAGGTATAACTCTTGCTTCAGGTCTAGCGCGGTTCCACAATGGCTCCGGATTTCTCTACGCTACAAACGAGACGTATGAGAAAATTCTCATTGCTAAAGGCACCGCAATGGCTTGCGTTACTGAATCCCAACTTGTCTCTGTTGTCCCGTTTATGCCAGCGTGTTCTGACCTTCCTTCTATTGGACGTTCATCAAGCGTTTCTGTTCTTGTAGCGACTATTAGTCCAGAACTGACCTCTTCACAGACAGATGAGTTGCTCGCCTTGCTACAAAAGCATAGAAGATTGTTTGATGCCCATTCCTCATCTCTGGGACAGACATCCATTATTAGGCATCGTATTCAGACCGATGGCACTTCCATCGTATGCCATCGGCCATATCGCGTCTCTTCGTCCGAGCGTAAGGTCATTGAACAAAATGTAGCCGATATGCTGCAACGGAACATTATACGTCCCTCCGCGAGTCCTTGGTCATCCCCTGTTGTTTTAGCAAGGGGAAAAGATGGCTCCGTGCGATTTTGCGTGGACTACACAGCACTTATTAAGATTACCCACAGGGATCTTTACCTCATGCCACGCATAGACGATGCTTTGGATTCACTGCAAGGTACCGAGTAATTCTCAAGCCTAGACCTGCGTTAGGGTTACTGGCAAATACCCATGCACGAGGATTACAAAGAAAAGACAGCGTTTTTAACACCAGATGGGCTGTACGAAGTCAACGTCATGCCATTCAGCCTTTGCAATGCTCCAGCAACAATCGAGCGGATTATTGACACAGATTTACGAGGCTTGAAATAAAAGACTTGCTTGTGCTGTGTAGACGATATCGTTATTTTCTCGTCAACCTTCCCTCAGCACTTGCAACGACTGGACGAAGTTCTTACGTGCCTTGCAAACGCAGGCCTTCAGCTGAACACCAAGAAGTGCCGTTTTGCGAGCAAGACGTTCAAAGTGTTAGGCCAGATAGTAAGCAAGGATGGTATTCGTCCCGATCCAGACAAGATTTCTGCTGTCCAACACTTACCGCGTACTGAAAAAGCCAAAGATTTGCACAGCTTCCTCGGCCTCGAATCTTATTTTCGCCGATTCATTTGAGACTTCGCCTCAATAGCTTCACCATTGCACAAGTTGCTCGTATCAGTGTCGCCTTGTGTGGTCACCTGAATGTGAAGCGGCGTTTGCCCAACTGAAGTGTGCACTCACATCCGAACCAGTCCTCTGCCATTTCGACGAAACCACGCCTACGCTCCTGCATACAGACGCTAGTGGCCAAGGCATTGGTGGAATTCTCCTACAGCGAGACAAATCTTCACGTGAGAAAGTCGTCGCATACGCTAGCCGTGCACTGACCCCTGCCGAAAAGAATTATACCATCACCGAACAGGAGTGCCTAGCGGTCCTATGGTCGATACGAAAGTTTCGGCCTTATCTCCACGGCCGCCACTTTACTGTGGTTACGAACCATCACGCCTTGTGCTGGCTCTCGACAATAAAGAACTTGTCCGGCCGCCTTGGTCGCTGGATTCTTCGCTTACAAGAATACGACTTCATGGTTACAAACAAGTCGGTAAACGAACATCAAGACACCAACGCACTTTCGCGTTGCCCGCTATCTTTGGAGCCACTTAACAAACCCACCACTGCCGCACTCGAGAAGCTATCGACCGTCTCTTCCGTACATGTTTCGTCATTAGCTACTGTGAACCCAACTTCTCCAAGTGAGTGTGGTTTGTTCTTATCTCACCAACGTGCTGACCCTTACTGTTTCTGCATCATGGACCGTCTTGACGGGACTTGCCGGCCCCCTAACGCCCGTCTTCACCGACAGCTGACGCAATGCAAGCTCAACAACCACGTTCTGTACCGTCATATCTACCACCCTGATGGTCAACGATGTGTGCCCGTTCTACCTCGCTCTCTTCGGGCTCAAGCCCTCAAGACATATCACGACGACATGTCTGCTGAACACATGGGCTTTCAGAAAACGTATGACCACATAAGATGTCACTACTACTGGACGGACTTGTCCACCTGTGTCGCGAAGTACGTTGCCCCATGCGCCCTTTGTCAGCGTCGCAAGCTACCTACATCAGCTTGAAGTGGACAATTACAACCGCTCCCATGTCCCCTACAATCATTCGAGGTAGTTGGCGTTGACCTGTATGCCCGCTTCCTATGACTGTCACGGGCAATCGATGGATAGTTACAGCTGTCGACCACCTGCCCCGCTACGCCGAAACAGCTCCCGTGCCTTCTGCATCAGCTTCGGAAGTGGCTGACTTCATCGTTCGAGCAATAATCCTTCGACACGGAGCTCCTCGTGTAATTCTGAGCGACCGTGGAAGAGTATTTATTTCAGAACTCGTCGAAGAAGTCCTCAAGGCATCCGGAACTACACACAAAACAAGCTCTAGTTACCATCCTCAGACAAACGGCCTGGCAGTGCGCTTTCATCATACACTGTCAGATATGATAGCGATGTATATCGAACCCGACCACAGAAATTCGGACACCATTTTGCCATTTGTCACTTTTGCGTATAATACCTCTGTACAGCGCGCAACCAGTTACTCGCCGTTCTACCTCGTCCACGGTCGCTTCCCCTGTTCTTTTCTCGATGTTTCGTTCTTCTCTGCGCCTGTCAAACCTTGTTCATCTTCAAGTGAAGAATACGTGTCTCGTCTACTTCATTGCCGCCAGCTGGCTCACGTCAACACTGAAGCTAAGCAAAAGGATCGCAAGCTTGAGTATGATGCCTCTCATCGTGCCGTGTCCTTCAGCCCTGGCGACGAAATCACCCTTCTTACACCCATTCGCACTTCCGGCCTGTGAGAGAAGTTTCAATTACGTTTTCTGGCCCCTACGCTGTCTTGGAGCACACGTCTCCTGTGAATTATCGCAAGGTACCCGTTCTTCTTCCGACGGACCGCCGCTACAGGGCGGCAGAAATAGTTCACGTATCCCGCATGAAGCCTTTCATACGGCGTTCCTCTTCGCTTTAAACTGCGGCCAAGAACTTCGGTCAGGATGACCGCTTTCACGTGGGGGGGGGGGAAGTTAGTGTAGGCATTCATTAAGCACATCTACTATCTTTACACATGTGCATCATCATGAGTGGTTGTCATCTTCATCTGCTGTGGGGACTTGGCTTGTCTGAGTTCTGTGCCTTGGGTGTGGTCGCTTCATCGTGCCTTATGGGCCTAAAAAAGGTTGCTTTCACCGTTACATCACAATATCGACATTTTTAATATACATACAAAACAACTTAAGCTTCTCATCCAGAATGGTGTCGTGTAGTTTAGCCTCTTCTAATTGTCCGGCTAAAATACTATATGTAAAAAACACCCTATATTAGGGCTCGTGTGTAACATGGCATCCTATATTTGCTTTCTTTGCATTTTTTTCGTTGCTTTTTTTTACAAGTAAAACATGTAACATTTCCCTGGTCAGTGTTTCCCTTGTACATCAAAACGTGTGCTTCTCGCATACCCAGTGTTGTGAACGTCTTATAATCATTTTGTAATACTTTGTTAGCAGATTAGCAACGTGTGCATAGTTTCATGATTGACCATAAGCTGTCTTTTGTTTTATTTTTGTTTTTCTCTCTTTGTGGTTTGCTTATATTATGTAAACCTGAAGCTGATGTTATTTTGATGCTTTTTCTTTTTATTTTTTTTCTTGATGTTTTTAAAATTGACGTCAAACTATTTTATCATGTTTGTGCTCTGCAGATTTGAAATGTCAAGTGAAAAGGGGTAGGAGTCTCGTTAAGCTGCTAACATAGCAACTTTTTGCTTCTATCCTTGTGTTTTTTTTCCGCAACTCTGTGAAGAAAATGCTCAATAAAACTGAAATAAAGTATTGATGGCATTTGTACCTACCAGTAGCCAAGCTGAAAAGCAGCCGAAACAAGCGAACACCACGACGCACGTCTGACATGGTATTCCACATTTTTTATGGAATATTCTTGCTGCTGCCCATGTTATTTCCTTGCCGCAAATGCTCATGAACAGAGAAAGTAACAACGTCGCCGTCACGTCGACGCCATGTGCACTTCTCCCTCGTCTGATGCATGTCTGATCCCAGCCCAACGTTATTGCAACGCACAATCGAAGACGATAAAGACGGATTCGGGCCACTATCACATACGAAAAAACAAGTAGACGTATACTGCACAAGAAAAGGTACTGTAGTAAATAATTAGTACGCGTGTTTGCTTGAAGCAATAAGTGATGTGCTTCACCCCATCTTACGTCTGGGGTGAAGCTGCATAGCTCAGCCACTTTTTGGCCCGAGTGTCCACTCTTGTTAATTTTATGTTACTATACGGAGGCTCGGCGACGGAGTACGTGCGGGCGCACGAGGGAGAAGCGCGCTACGAGGGCCCTGCAGTGCGACAACGAGAAGCCGAAGCGGCGCGGCAGTGGCGTGCGGACCCAGCTTCGCTACACTCTCTTCCATTCACTCCGTTGGTATTATGCTGCCATTCTTTAGATTCCTACCACGGCTGCTGCTGGTATTGCAAACGTTAGTGGTGCCGTGGTTACGGGACTATAAATAACAAATTTTCGTCTTACCTAGATACGTGAGTGCGCATGACATTTCTACTTCTGTTTGCAGTGTCCTATGTCTTTCCCCCTCGTAACGTTGTGCTGATTTTAAAGCGACGTATCAACCTTTTTCAATCGTGCTTCGCATATCCTCGATTGCTACTGTACGTCGGATATACCAACTTCTTGATTCGATACTTTGAGTGTCAGAGGGTTTTGTCTGGCTAGTGCACTCCTTCCAGTAAATTGCTAAGCGCGCGTGCCCATTAGTGAGTTCTCGTGTTCATGAAGTCGCACATTTATGCAGTGATTTGTATTACCGACCTACTCCTTTTCACACGCGAAAGTAATCCCGAACACGACATTTTTGCATTCAACGTACCTCCTGCCACGTTTCATGTTACATCCATCGGCTTCCTTCATACATTTTCGTTTTGGCTAACCGTGTAATGCCGGCGAAATCTTAGACAATTTGTTTTCATTTTTAAAAAGCAACCTGCATCCCACACATTCTTACAACTTTTTTGTGGAGGGAGGAGGGCTTAACACATGTTTTTTTTTCAGCTGTATGCGAACGTTTACAGAACTGGTATTTTGTTATTTCACGTTGTTGATGATAATAAAGTGGCTTGTGGTGACATATGCGTGTATACATTAATAAGAGTGTTCGTTGTGAAACAAAAATTTTTATTTCATAGTAAGCACTCGTTTTTTGTCTATTCTGCGCTTTCGTATTTAGTGGCGCTTGTTTCATCATGAAGTTTTTTGTATAACGCTCGGCTGGGAGTGACTTGGATGCATTATTGAAAGTTCACAGGTGCGGCCTTTGCCAGTGACAATAAATCATTTCGTGTAATCTACTTTTTTATTTGCATGATAACGACTACAAACAACATCGTTTATACATTCCCAGTGTTTCTTGTTCGTATAATGTTGCACTTAATAAAAAAGAAACCAGCTCTCGAAGTTTTTCTGGCAATGGTATTGAGAAGTAACTTATACTTACGCAGAGTTGCTGGTGTCGGTAAATAACGAGCTGATATCGCATCACGACGTTCAAGTGCTAAAATTCCTGCAAAGTAAACTTCGTAAATTAAACCAGAAAACTTGTTTCAGCAAAGATAAGATAGCGTGCAAAGAGAAGGAAAGATAGTCAGCAAAGATAAGATAGCGTGCAGTTTTCTCTATCAACTTCCCATTACATCAGACAAAACTTCCGCTAGACAAAACAGCTGACACTTTCCTATGAGATGTTGAGGAACAAAGAACAGTTGTTTTATGCAACCAACATACTACTTGTGTTAAGGCGAATGAATTCAATGTCTCACATTCTTGGAGACTGGCTTAACTTGTTCGTTCCCTGGATGCTAGCCTACGCTACCTCTAAGGGTGTAAGCACCTGCGCTAGCTTTTCCTCCGGTTTTCAGCACATTTATCTTTGGATGAAACCAAGCGGAGCATGAAGCGCCAACCTTGAGAGGTCTTTAGGCGTGTCTAATATGATGTAAGCCAACATCCCCTATTACAAACTAAAAGCGCACATTTCCTAAGTATATTATTAAAAAATGAAAACTTTCAAAACAAGGCACTTTAATATATGACAGCCAGTGATAAGTACCAGCGCCGCATTGTTTTCGCTTCACTGGTAAGTCATCTGTATGGAAGGCTTGAACGATAAGGTTGTTAGGGATTTCTTCTCCTCAAACTCCCTCAGGAAACACGTGATTGCACAGCAGCGTGAGCGGCAATGCTTCTTTGTCGGACGTCAAATCACAGCAGTCTAGTTAGTCGGATGACCCGTACGAACACGCATGTCTGCGTTAGCCCACCAAAAATATCCGCCAACTCATGCAAGAAAAGAGACGCACGCATCGTTTTCCATTCTGACCGACCCCGTCTGAACGGGCAGACTTTCGCGGCATACAACTTGAAATTTACAGTCTCCTTCAACGTTTTTTTAGAACCTAAAAATATAAACTGCTGCCACTAACAGCAGACACTTTAAAGATTTCCCTCTCGCCCCGCCGCGGTGGTCTAGTGACTAAGGTACTCAGCTACTGATCCGCAGGTCGCGGGTTCGAATCCCGACAGCGGCGGCTGCATTTCCGATGGAGGCGGAAATTTCGTAGGCCCTTGTGCTGAAATTTGGGTGCACGTTAGAGAACCCCAGGTGGTCGAAATTTCCAGAGCCCTCCACTACGGTGTCTCTCAAAATCATGTGGTGGTTTTGGGACGTTAAACCCCACATATCAATCAATCAATCAATCAATCAATCAAACATTTCCCTCGCTGTTACACAGATTAGGTCATCCTTTGTAATTTTTGACATGAAAACTCGCTCGTACGGGCTCAATAGCACTCTTCCTTGTCTGTTCTGCCCCTTTCGTCTTCGTCATTATCGCGATGTGGCTAAACATGCACAGTTTGCTGTCCAATAACGTAGGTGTTTAGCTTCGTTGACTGAGCACTTCAAAACGAGAAATAGTAGAGGGAAAATGAACACACTTGGCCGTGGTAGCTGTAAAGTGCGAGATGTCTTCACTCTATCCTCTAAGTCACACCACTAAGTAGTCAAGCTCTCATTGTCAAAGCATTTATCAGCATAGCTTGAGCGCTATGTTATCTGCACAAGTTGCGTTTATATGAAATTCATCTCCTCAAAATTCTAAAACTCTGAAGTGTGCAGGTCAAATCTATGTGGCGAAGTTTTGGCCACAGTGAGGCCTGCGAAGCGGAGCCTAGGTTACATTGAGCCCAGGACGCCAAACTGCACTACACTGAATAGAAGTTCTTGCCGACCAATTATTGCTTTCAAAACTGCATCTATTTTACTGGAGAACAAGTAGTCCTGTCAGACACATAGCCTTGCGCGTTGACATTCAAATGTGAGTTATAGTTTTGTCAGCTGCAAGAAATACGACTCTGAGAACTCTGTCTCCCGAAACTTGATTTTCACATGGTTCCTTTTTGAGTTTCTGCAGCATGAACTTTTCAAGCCTCTAGATGAGATAAGCATCACTCACTTCAGCCTTGCCAATGGTCACTATATCATATGGTCGCAACGTAGAAAACAACAATGCACAAGACTTTGTTGCGACAAGAATAGACAAAGGTTTATTCAAACATAAGTGCAGACACCCCCACGTCGTCTTCGACAGAGAGCCAGAAACTGTTGCTTGTGCAGTTGCTCGCTTCTTTCTCCCCTGATGCGTTGGCGGCTAATAATTCTGACATGAGCCTGCCTTCCAAAAAAAACATCGTTTTAATGCTTCATTCGTCATGGCGGCAGAAGTTTCAGTCACTGACGGGCCAGGGGTTAATTCGGACAAATAGGGCTTCATCCAAACCACGTGCACAACATCTGGTGCATGTTTTTGATGCCTTGAACAGTGTGAGCTGTCGGAAAGAACCTCATAGTTAACGTCACTGCGATGACAAAGCGCTTGATGCAGACCAAAGTATCGCCATAAGGGCCTCTCTGAGAGGCCACGACGACGAACTGGGCCCAGATCCAAACTCTCTTTTCCGGATCATAGGAGGCTGTTCAGTAATCTAGGATATAACGCCTTGTGCCGTAGTCTTCTTCGCGAGGAATACGTGTGTGGGCCAGTTGTCAGGTTCCTTCGGCAAGCTCAGTTATGCAGTCAGCACATGTTTTAACGCCATCGCTTTCCTGCTGCGACATAGCGTCGAGCATTGTTGCGACTTCACGGCTATAGAAAAAGTGAAATTGGGTGATGCTTTCTAGATATTTTTGCGCCTTTGTGTAAGCGGAAGTGACATAAGCTGGTATCCCATCCCAGTCTATATGCTTCACATCAGCATACATCCGAAAGTGTTTTGTTCAGTCGCTCTTTCAGACCATTAGATTGTGAATTACATTCCATTGTACGCCGGTGACAAGTTCCACTAAGGCTTAAAACTGCGGGCGACAGCTTGGCTGTGAATGCTATTCTCCTGTTTGTTGTTATTACAGATGGAGCGCCACGACTCCAAACTACATTCTCAATAAGAAACAAGGCTGCTTCACTTGCTGTGCTCCCGCTCCAGATGCTTGGTTTCGGCGTATAGAGTGAGGTAGTCCGTGGCTGCAAAAATCTATCTCCGACCAGCAGCCGATGTTGAAAATGGTCTTGAGATATCCATTCTGACATTAGTGAGTGAAGTTTCCGGACCATCTATCGCACGCGAGAGTTACGCTGGCTTGATGGCTGACACTTTCCTAAGTTGGCACTCAAGGCAAGTCCGAACATACGGTTTAAAGGTTGCTTTCAGTCATGGCCAGTTTTACTTTTTTATCACTCGACATAGCTTTTGTGTGTAACCTAAATGATCGGACGTTGCTTCATCATGGAACGCCTGCAGAATTCTCCTTTAGGTGTTTGGGACTGGGACGGCGACTAAGTTGGTGTTTCCGTTGGAAGTTCGCCTTGTATGAGACCTTACTGTGCGAGCAAAACTATGCCAGTCCCCTTGCGAAGGTCTTTTGCATGATGATGTGCGTCCTTCCAAGAAATAAATGGATTACCACTGGGTGTCGTCGCCAAGCTGCTGTGCAATTGTAGGCGTGTTGTGTTGACTACACCGACTAACCCTGTGTCGTCGTCATCTTCGACATTTGTGTTACAATGGGGCGCGAGAAAGGTAGCCGTCATCTCTATGTTGCTTTCCCGATATGTAAACTGTGGTCATATAGAGTGCCCAATGACCTGACGGGTCCTTGAAGTTCGTCAACAAACAAAAAGAGTTGTGACTGATAATAACTTTAAATGGGCAGCCGTACAGGTATGAACGAGACTTTACAACCACTCACATTGCCGTAAGACACTCTTTTTTATGGTGGAGTAAATCTTTTTAAAAAGTGTTGTACTTGCATAAGCAATCACTCGTTCGGTGCCATCTTCCTGCACGAGCACAGCTCCTAAGACAACTATACTGGCGTTGGTGTGAACCACTGTCGGAGCGTCACCGTCAAGGAGTTCGAGAACTGGCAGCCTGTGAAGACGTTGCCGCAGCTTTTTGAAGGCCGCCTTCTGTTCATCACAACGCACGAATTCAACGTCTTCTCGGTTGACGTGTCAAAGGTAAGGCAATACGTGAAAAAATTCTCAATGAAGCATCAGTAATAGGCGTAAAGACATAAGAATTGTCTCACTGCCTTTTTGTCGGATGGCGTGGGGAAACTTGCGATGGCGGCTATTCTGTTGGGTCAGGCCGCACACCTTCATTGCTCACAAGATGCCCCAAGAAAAGAAGCTCTTCGAAGCCATACTGACATTGTTCTGGTTTAAGCGTTAGTCCAGCCGATCGTATTGCGTGAAAACCGTTGTAGTCGCTTCAAGTTCCCGTCAATTTTTGCTGAAAATACGCAGACAGAGTACGAATATACCAAGCATGTTTGCCACTTGTGGCTTGATAGGGCAGTGTTCATCAGCGGCTAAAACTTTGCTGGTGCGGAGCACAAGCCGAAAGGGAGTACTTTCAACTTGTAAAAATCATCGTGTGTCACGAAGCCTGTTCCTTCTGGATCCCTTCGTCGATATCTATTTCCCTATATTCACTTCGTAAATTCATTGACGAGAAATAACGTGCATAGCATAGTTCATTGAGGGAATCTTCTATACGAGCTATCAGGTAAACGTTCTCTTTCGTAACCCAATTTAGCTTGTTGTAATCAACGCAGAAACGTAAGTGCCGTCTTATTTTTTGCCAATACTACCGGCTATGGCCAAAGACTCTTCTACAGCAGAATAACGTCATCCTGAAACATCTATCGCACCTGAATCTACGGCCTCACATTCCCGCAGAGCTACTTAGTATGGGTGAAGCCGTATAGCCGGGTGCGGCCGTTTCATCCGTATTGATGCGATGCTTTGTAAAGAGCTTTTGGAGAACTGCAGACGTCAAAAACTGTCCTTGAACTAATTATTCCACTCCAGAAGGCTTTGCATCTGAGTGGGAAGCAAATTTGGACCAACATCAACGAATAGAATTGTTGGTACGGTGCCATCGGCTTTCTCAACATTCAAACAACCTGCGACATCACTGAGCTTTTCCACGTGTGTGACTGCCATACCTCTCGCAAGATATTGTCGGTCAGCGTTAAAGATTGTCATGAGAAAGCGGATGTCTCCGTGATTCATGCTTACGACGCCTCCTGCAGTGAATTGGCCTTGGCTGAATATCTGTTTCGGGATTTGTTTGGCGATCTTGTCGGAGTTGCCTGATTGGTCGCATGCTACAACTAAGAGAGTGCTTTACCTTGGCGGGATGGTCACGTTATCTTCAAATACGCGCATGTGTTTACGTCGCCGATCTTTACCGCACATATCTTAAACTTGGTTTGCGGCTATCCAAAATATAACCGACCTGTCTCGAATGTTTATAACAGTGCAGTATTTATTCACAAGATGAGTTGTTGTCAGCGCTTGGACAAAATGACGAAGGTGGCATCAATCACCTAATCACTAGTAATAGTTCTCGCAGTGCGGTTCTCAGGCGGCGTCATCCGTTGACCAACCGCGGTTCTTATGGTAGGTGCTGTGCATGAAATTTCAACTTTTCTAAGATAATCGGCGCAGTTTCTGCCTATGTTTATAAATCTGCGCCAGTACTGACAACCACTGTCACAGGGTGTCCGTCTATGCAAATATAGAGGTTGGCGTTTAATATTTCCCTAGCGGTCAGCGACGCCACATCATTCGTTGTACCGTCATATGGTACGGGCACTGGAGATATCGCAAACATCTCGATGGGCGGCAGCCCTGCCGCGGTGGTCTAGTGGGTAATGTACTTGGCTGCTGACCCGCTGGTCGCGGGGGATGAAATCCCTGCTTCGGCGGCTGCATTTCCAATGGAGGCCGAAATGTTGTAGGCCAGTGTGCTCAGATTTGGGTTCACGTCAATGAATCCAAGGTGGTCGAAAACTCCAGAGCCCTCCACTACGGCGTCTCTCATAATCATATGGTGGTTGTGGTACGTTAACCCCACATTTCAATCAAACCAATCCATGGGCGGCAATCTTCCTGCAAAGGTCGCTGCAGTTAGTTTCCCTGACGAAGGCTGGGGGACCTGACCCAGGCAGCATCAGCGTAGCTATGACGGTGCGGCGAAGAGCTCAGCGCAAATGATGGAGAGTGGGATCAATGATATCGAGAGAATGGCTGTGCTTGTGGATGCACGCTGTCATGTTGGTTGTCGAAATAAGTTTGTCGAAGGGTTGGTGGACAATTTGGATATCTTTGTTCACGATACAGGCAAATGCGGTAAGCATGACCGGCCACTCCGGAATCAAAACAAAGTGGATGGCGGTCGGCGGTGCACCACCAGTCCGTCTTACGAACAAATGGTCGACTGCGGAGCCATACTTGGCAATGGAGGGTAGAATGGCGATGTTTTTGCATGTGCGTTATATTGTGGATTCACCGTTGTCTGCGGTGGCAGCAGGAGTGTTACACTGGCTCCACCGGCTTGTTGTAAGAATGAATCAGTGGAGATGAGGGTTGTGACACTGGCGTTGTACGACGATTGGCCGACGCCTAGTTGTTATATCACTGGTCTGGTAGCAATTAGGGAAACGAAAATGCTTGCCAGATTTCCTGCCGCACAACTGCAAGTCATTGGAGGTTCTTGCGGAGTCACGAGGAGGCTCTGCGGATATCCTCACGAACAACCTCATGAAGGAGCTCCCTCAGAGAACCCTCAGTCGCACTTATAGCCTCTGATAAATTTTGCAGGGATTGTCAAAAAGTTGCGAAGAAGACCTGCAAATAGGTGTTATTTCACGCCTCGCATTAAATGTGTGAGTTACTTGGCTTCAAGCACCTCAGTGTCAGCTCGTCGAAATAGGCGAGTCATGTGGTCCACTAACATGGTGACAATCTGATTAGGTTTCTGACTGCGTTGCTCAGTGAGCTGCTGAACAGGGTGATCATTGTTTTGATAGGTGCTGAGAAGTTGCTGCCAAAATTCATTTAGTGGAGACAGCGTTTTCTCGTGGTTCTCTTACCCCGTACGAGCGCTGTTCATCGAAGAAAAGTAGGCGCATGAAAGCTTTTGTTGGACAGTTCACCAATTCGCTTTAGCGACTCGCTCGTTCTGGGGCTAACGAGTCCCCGACGTCTTTATTAACTGCACCGTGAGAAGTATCGTGAATCTAAGGCTGCTCAACAGTAAGCTGTGAAGCACCTTCAGTGGTTCTATCTCCAAGTACAGTGCGTTGGAAGGAAATTTTCAGAGAAACGGCCTCGGAACTAAGGCCACATCGTCCGCGACTGTAGTGGTGAACAGGGGTGTCCACTGCAAGATTAAGTTGTGGTGTCGGACATGTAGTGACGGTTGGGGAGGGAGTCACAAGCATCAGTCGTAGAAGTGCAGCACTTCCACCAGTGTCGCAACGTAGAAACCACAAGACGCAAGACTTATCTGCGACGAGAATAGGCAAGGCTGTATTCAAACACAAAAACACAAGCGCAGAAGCCCCAGCATCGTCTTCCTCAGAGAGCCACAAACTGCTGCTCATGCTGCTAGTTCGTCATCCTCTATTGTGCTGTCAGCTAAGAATCATGCCAATTTCTTTTTTGATTCAATATAGTAGTTGATGGTATTACCTATCAATGTTAGCAACTTTTTTTACTGGTCTCAGAGCTGCTTTTATCAAAAATTATTTTTGCTACCTCAAACATCTACAAGTTGTCTTTATTTATGCACATTGAATCGCATTGCTCTCAGATGCATGTTACAGTAAATTACAGAAGATATCTTGCCATTTTCTTATAGCATTGTTTACCTGAACAGAGTCACGGTTTTTACGCTGGCTCACTCACAAAAGCGAGTGCGTTCGTCCAGCCACCTATTTATTTATTATGTAAGATATTTCCATCAAGTATCATTCCGAATAATATAGGTCACAAAATAAAAAAAAAATATGTTTTCTGTGGGGCCAGATTAGAAGCCGGGCACCAGCGCTCCGAAGACCAATGTCTGAAGGTGTGAGCAACTTTACTACACAGCAAAGCTTGAAGGTTATGAAAATACCTGAAGCACATCAACGCACTGTACATGTGGTGCGAGTCACATAAAAATAACCGCAATATTCACAAAGCGAATAAAGTTAGAGGAGCTTGGTGGTAGGTGCACAGGGAGTTTTTTGGTCATATCATTTCTGTAGGAAGGCTTGATAACCAGCTGGCGCATGATATGTACGTCGAAGGCAGCCTTGTTGGGCAATTTCTGCGACCGGCACTGCTCGGTGTAGGCTGCGTTGATCGGCACCTTAACCACATGCCCCTTTACGAGACACTTCTTATATAGGAAGGCGAGTTTTCTTCAACACACTCTCCCCGCTATTTTTCAGCAGGTTCTTTGTCGCGTGATCCTCACCAGTGGCTTTACCTGTTTGCATTTTTTCTAGGGCTTTCATTACTTTCCCTGTCGATACTGTTAAGATATAAAAGTCTTGTGGGCTTATATTGATACTTACAATATCAACCTAGTAGTTTTGGATTCTGTATAGCTCTGTGTGAAACTAATTCACCGTCTCAACTATCCTGTTCATGTTGGTTTTGACTTTGCCTTCCTCGTCCTTTAATGTATACATCCGATTTTGCCTATGTACAAGCTTGCCGTCGCAACTTTCAAGCTTCTGTTTTTTACCGCATGCTGAATTACGCTATTGTTATACCTTTTTACATCTGCTACCTTATGCCTATTGAATAACTCCGAAAACTCTATTAGCTACATTTTGTCTGTTGCATTTGATGCTTTCATGGTTTGTCGTCTCTTAATGGTTTTTTTCTTCTGGGTTAATTTGTCAATATCCTGTCTTAAGACTGAACTGACAACTTTCATTGCACACTCTTTGGTGGCACTTGTCAGATTATCGTTCGTCGTGTCCACGCTAACCTCAGTTGCCTCATTTAGAGCTGCGAATCTTTTCTAACGCGAAACTCTGAATTCCTGTGCATTCCCCCTCAACGCTAGCTCATTATATCGGTTCTTGTATTTAAGTTTATGCCTTTGCTTTTTTAGGTTCAGGTTAATTCGATTTATTACCAATCTATGGTCACTGCATCAGATATCGCCAAGTACTTCTACATCCTGTACAATGACCGAAGTGCACACAGAATAAAATCTATTTGATATTTACTATATGATATTTACGTTGTCTCTACAACGTCCATTTACGGTGGATTTTGTGAAGAAATTGTCTCTCTCGAATTAATTTTCTTAGTTTTTCGGGAAAAGAGAACATCTACAAAACTGCGCCAATAATTTGCACGAGGCTTTATCGTAATTATCAGGAAATGTTTCATGTAGTTTTGTTAAGATGCGGAAGGCGGATTCATGTATTTTTCATGGTCACTAAAGTTGCGGTCGTGGCGTCTCTCATAATCATATGGTAGTTTTAGGAGGTTAAACCCCACATATCAATCAAAGTTGCGGTCGTGTTGCCTCAACGTAGCGTAGCAATATAAGAAGGCATGTCTTCGTTCAATGCGCTATGTCTGCCAACAACGGGGAGGTGTCACTGCGACGCTACTGCATGTGCCGGCTTTAAGATGTACCCCATGAACACTGTAAGTGAGTGGTGGAACAGCTTTGAACCAAAACAGAGAGAGCGCGAATGAACAAATCTGTCAAATCCAATACATAGTAGAGGGACGACGCATCTACCATGCAGCCTTTGGAGCGCGCTCCGACGTTACTTGGCGCAAGCAATCGTGCTCCATAGGTGATGTCGCACCAGAACAAGTTCTAAATCTAAGCCTGGCCAACGGTTCCCATTCAGAAGTGAGCGCCTGCACTGACAAGACAAAAGAGATAAGATCTGGACAGCCTTCCACATTTATTAAATTGCGTCATATTGAACGGTACTAGAACAGTAGCGCAAAGCTTCCAACGTAACGGAAGCTATTTAGTTTACGTCCACCTTCATAGCTGTTGTCTAAAAAGCGTTCAGACGGCATGCGCTAAGCACGGATCGTCGGTAAAGTTCATAAGCGTAGAAAAACAGTGTATTCAGCTTGTTCAGACGTTGCATTTAGAGGAATATAATGAATGGTGGGAGTCTAAATCTTGGCTGGCCCACGACTTTTACGACGACTGGAAATGCCTCCACTACGCATGAACAATGGGCGAAGTAGGTTTCATTTTCACATTCAGCTCGAAGGTCTTCCGGATTTTCCACATTCCGCGTCTTCGTGCACATCTTGATAGTCATGCAATGACGTGTCTTTGCAGTCGTTTTGCTTGTGTTTATTGCTTTGGGTGCCTCTGTCTAACAAAAATGATGAGTGAGAAAGTGTCTGTGCTGTGCAATGATAAAACAATAGGGGCAAGTGTGACAATAGCTCAGACAGTGCGGCCAGCATCTGAAAATGCGCCGCGACAAGACGCTGAAAAAGGACGCAAGGCTGTAAGTTGCAATTTTAGAGCTTAGGATTACTCACAATGCACGAGCTGCAAAAGCTTTAGTAGTGTTTGCTGCAACGTATGGTGTCTACTGGTGTGCCCGTACGTGGTTCTTAGAGATACTAACAATTTAGTCGGATGTTTTCGCAGCTGGTTTATTAGTCAATTGTCGCCCAAATTAGGTGTTATTTTTACTCTTGCATACCCATGTTTGAAGTTGCTCTAAGAAGGCAGGGTAGCAAGCCCAGAAAGGCAAAACACGTTATAATTGTACTAACGACGCAATGTCTCAACAGAGCGGTTATTAGCCTGTTGCGAAAAAAACGTAATTGTGAACACACGTGGTCTTTAGCGACGCAAACGGACGTTCGAATAGTTACGCGACACGACACTTACATGCGACTGCAGGCTCAGCATGGCTTAAGTTATACTTCCTCGCTCAAAGCTTTTTGATGTGAGAAAAGTAACATGGGCACTTGAACCCCGCAGTGAAATTACGACTTGTGTCTTTTTATTTTGCTACGAGAGTAAGATTCTTTTCTATCAAAAGCAAAGATGAAGTGTTCTGGTGACGTTTGCTGTAAGACATTGTTCTTATAAAAATTGTTATTCGAAAAAAATGTATAAGCTTACTCTTATAGCATGTGATAAGTTTCATTCTTACCCCAGAATGGTATGCCTGATGGTCCATTTACCGCTGTAAGACAAAGAATCGAGAGACAAAGTTTTATAACTTGCAGACGAGGTAAGTAAACGCATTAATGTGCAAAAACTAGTAAGCAGGAAATGTCCGTGGTTTCTTGTGCTATACAGATAGATCACCACATTTGTATAATCATTCTGTTTGAAGCTTTTTTAGCTCCTACAGGTTTAGAATATCTTTTAACTTGCTTCAGCTATTATTTATCTTAGCTTTTTTGTTCATTTTCTTTCTAATCGTCTTTGTGCAAGTCCTTGTGAATACCTGAAAAATGTTTGCGAATACCTGCAGGGTGGCGGTGTGGCAGCTCTTGTGATACTTTTGCAAGCCTGCGATTTTGTCTGTATGTGCATCTTTTTAACTCTTAATGGTTGAACCCACGACTAGTTGCGCTGTGAGTTCTCACTGTGAAACACAAGCACGACAAACGCAAAATTAGTTAGCATTTGGTGCTAATATATATGCTTGGAATTTGGTTCGTTTATTATGGGGCAATTTCGATTGAAAATGTGTGTTAAATATTAGAGTGTAAATCATGCCATATTTTTGTAGTGTATAGTTTAGCAAGTGGATTATCACTGATATAATAGTGCGAAGGAGGGAAAGCAGGGGCAAAAGGGGGCTGTGAAAACACAACCTTGTACAGGATAGCATAGCAAGGGTTCAAAAGAGCGAGAGTGAAGAAGAGCTACGTCACGGTTAAGGAAGCGAGGATGGAGGACGAGATGTAGGCTTAATAGTAAGGACTACAGGAAAAAGACAAAAGGTTAATGAGGACATAAATATAAAATAAGAATAAAAGAAATATGAAAATGCCAAGCCTACATAAAAAGCGCAGCACATTTCCAGTGAAAGCTGATGAGTGGCATGTCAATAACAAGTTGTAAGCTGTCTTGAGGCCACTAATACAAGTACGCTTGTGTGGTACCCACTATGCCATAAATCATGTTTTTTCTGTCAATTTGGGAAGCAAACATCATGCCATTATTTATTTATTTATTTAGTGAATACTGCCGACTTCTATGTGAAGTCGTAGGCAGGAGTGGGTGACAGATACGCCGCTTCGTGGCTATTACTGGGTGACAGATGCGCCGCTTCGACGCCGCTTCGCGGCTCTTTGCTATTACTCTCTAGCAGACGACGCTCGCCGCCACTGACGCGCCGGTTTTCTGCGCTTTTTTTGTCGTCTGCTTAGAGTAATCGTGAACCTTACTTGGAGTTGTTGTCATCATAATAAAAGAAGTAGTACTCATGCGTAATATAATAATAAAGCTGAAATAAACTATCAACATGCCTCTTACCGCGTCCCAGTCACCTTGCAGACGACAAGCTTAACCCGTCGTTTGGTCGCAGTGGCAGTTGTAGGTCGGTCTGTTTGCTTCAACGGTGGTGTCATCCTACTTTTTCATTGGTCACCATGCGCTGCTGTTGCTTTGCGTTCTGCACTTCTAGCCACCGAAAAAAAGAAGCAGGTGTGTCCTTTCGCAAAATTCCAATGAACACTGAGGTACGTGAACGATGGCCATGAGTTATCGCGAGGAAGAAGTGGATGCCGAATAATCATTTCAAGTTACTCGGCTGTATGCAGCCTACAATTTGTGATAAATGATTTTAGGGAAAATACCGAAAGACGCATGCTAAAGCCCGATGCTGCGCCAAGTGCCTTTTCGCATTAGTCATCCTAAATGAGGAAAGCGCCGCTAAAGGTTAGAAGCTGAGCAGCACTCGGAAAAGAAAGTGTGATTCCTCAATGGACGCGTTGGCAAGACTGCCAAGTCAGGAAATCAATAAGCGTCCTGCCCCGGCGCCAGAAGTGCGCGCAAACACGCTTGACGGAGCCACAGGGCCAAGTAGCCGGCAACAGTCAGAAAATGTTGCTCCAAGCGACATCCAAGACTCTTTTTTTGTCGCAGCGGCAAGTCACTACTGTCATTTCACAAACTTCCTTGAGCCAAATTATGTGAAGCCAGCGAAAGTCGGCGCGGGTGCACGTGCCTTAAAGCCGTTTGGTTTCAAGCCGACAGCAGAAGCTCCACAACAGCCTTCTTCAAAGGAAAAAATGACGCGGCAAAGACAGGGCGTGGAAGCAACGAAATGAAATGCTGTAGGCAACAGTAGATGCCTACAAAGAGAACTGCATTGAATGAAGGAAGAGTGCAACGCGAGCAAATTTCTTCAAGTAGCCAGAGACTGCGATAAGGGCTGCACTAAAGCCAGAATGATAACGGACCAAGTCCTAAGCTACAAGGTGAAAATCCTAAGTGGTGTGAAACCACTATGCGACAGTGCGTAATTCTGAAAACCCTCTCAACAAAGTCATACGAGTAGATCAGGACCGAGCTCCTCGCACTCCCGTGCAGAACTACGCTACAAAGATACATTGGAAAAAATGCCGAAGAAGTAGGTTTCAGTGAGCTAGTGAAGCAGAGGCTCAACACTAAAATCAAGTACATCGGGACGGAGCAAGCCAAAATTTGCGCCCTCCTCATAGACGAAATGAGAATAAAGCAAAGGCTTGAGTACCGCAAACAACGAGACGCCTTCTTGAGAGACATAAACGTTCGCGCTCTCAACCTAGTTTTGTCAGACTCAGAAAGAAGCGAACTTGCGAGCTCCCTTTTGTGCTTTTTACCTGTGGCCTTCACGCTTGGTTGCCGATCCCAGTGAGATACTTCTTTACCAGATCATGCACTGGCGAACTTCTTGCAGAAATGACCAAGCACGCCATAAAGAAAACTGAAGAAATGGGATTCACAATAGTTTGAGTTGTGACGGACAACCACAAAATAAACGTGGCTGCAACGGATATATTGGCAAGTGGGCAGCCCAAAATCCGAGTGCTTTGCCCTGCCGACCCAAGCCGCAGTTTGTTTCGGGTGTTCGATCAGCGTCACTTTCTCGAAAACAGCCGATCACAATTTCTGGCACGAGAAATGGGAAAAAATGGCGAAATTTCTTCAACCTACAGAAAGGACCTTTACATGTTGCAGAGGGGCTCGATTATCATGCCGGTTCGTTTTTTCACGAGGAAACACATCTATCTGCCTGATTTCAAAAAGTTGGTAGTCAAGCTGGCCGTCCAGTTGTTTTCACCAGCCGTAACAGCGGCTTTATCCTTCACGAAAGGTCATGCCGGGCACACTTGCGACGCAAAGTTCGCCAGACTCAGCCCAACTGTTGAGTTCATAGATGAGCAGTCGGTTTAATCCCATGGACGTGGGCAGCTGCCAGCAGCATATTTACCAGAACCATTGGACACCAGGCAGTTTGATGATCCTGAGGACTTCAGACTTCTTTGGCTGGAATTCTTTTTTTAGAATACATTGAAGAGCTCAAGATGGCAAGTGCACCAATAACCTTTTTAACGAAAAAAACTCGCTATGCACTGATATTCACCTCAGTCGCCTGCATCCAATGTATCAGATTTTCGTTAGATAGGGGTTTCACATTTGTGTTGACTAGAAAGTTTCCAAGCGGCCCCATGGAATTCCTGTTTGGGACGCTTCGACGCAGCACTGGCTGCAATAATATGCTTGATGTCAGAAGCGCTTTTTCAGGCCTTGAGAAGATGCTGAAGGCGGGCAACGTTGCGGCTTCCCACACAAGCAATAATGTGCAGAGCTCAGCTTCGTTCGCTTCCTCAGGGAGCATTATTAGGAGCGGCGAGTCAAGCAGCACATCAACAACAAGCGCGGTCACAGAAGTGAGCTCTGCACTTCGACGAAGCCGTTCATGCCCGCGCCAGATTGAGCAGCATTTTCTCTCATCGCAGGATACATATCTCGCGTCGTGAGTGAAAAGACAGCGAGCGCTGCGTGTCAATAGTCTTGAAGTCATAAAGAAGCAGCACCAGTGCCACGGACGGCTTGATTTCCCACCAGGACAAAGGTGGCTTGTGCTACCCCACTGCGGAGCTCATACGTGTGCTGCATGCCATGAGAATATTTGTGGATGTGATGCTTTTGCACCGCGCAGCTCTTCTTAAGTATCTGCAGATTTGCGTCGCAAAGAGCGTGGATGTAAGTCTTGGCCTGCCGGTACTGCTGTGTGACCGTTGTTACCAAATACAAAGGCACAAATTAATAGAACTCTTGTGCAGAAAGTTCATGAAGGCGCTGTTTACAAACTATGCTGTTGACTTCCCCGATAAAAAATCTGTGGCCAGGCTTCATCAAAAGAAGACGTTGTCACGGAAGTTTTGAAGCTTCAAAAAGCTTGCACGACACGCGCGCACCTTCAACCTTGGACTGACAAGTGGTTTCCGTTCAACCGGTTGTTTCTTAACTTGTACTGACTCATTTCTTTTTATCTTTGTCTTTTTTGCATATAAAATTCCTATGCCTTGTTTGATTACTTCAACCTGTGAATTCCACTCATATTTCGATCGGGATCGATATTCGGCAGAGCGCAGCTTCGAGCGCTTGCAAACAAAGAGTAAGACACATTACGACGCGTTTTTTTCGTGATACGTAACCAAAACAAACGCACAATTGTGAAATCAATGAATATGAAGGAAAGTAATAGCATAAAATTGGAAAAAGCTAGTGGCTGCGCAGCATCCACCCATAGCAGTGAAGCAAAGAGAGGCTACGCGAGATGGTAATAACCTGATGCCACTACGTGGTCACTCGGAAAATTAGAGTGCCAATCGTAGAGCTACGGGAACTGGTGCGACGCAACAGGCACAGAAAAAATAGAGGAGGCGCTGGTCACAGTCAATGCGCCAATACATTTCGACATAACGCGGCGCGTGCTCACCGAAGTTCATTTTGTCAGGTCACGCCACCGTTGCCACGCCAGGCATCGGTCCTGCATATACTCGCAGGCGTGTGCTGCGCTGCGTTGCTTTGACGCATGCGCGTTTCAGCACGTCTGGCGTCCCTCCGTCCCGAAAATAGGGAGACGCAATGTTGTCTGGGTAACGCATCAGCATGAAATGCAGCATCTCGCATTTCGCGCCGGTTGCCGTCGGCCCATGCCGAAGGACGCTGGTCGCGCCGGCCGCGCCTGGCGTCAGAAGATAGAGTGCTCACGTTTTGCTAACGTAGCGTCCCTCTTCCCAGCGTACGCACGCGTCAATGCTACATTGGAGTACATTGGGCCTTTCATGATGCTCTCACAGCCATTTTGCTAGCTCCCATATACCAAATTTAGTGTTACGTGACGCCAGTGAATGACGAAAGCATATGACTGCTGCAAACATGATAATCCTGTGTTTGATGTCTGGATGTGTGCGTGTGTGAGTGATTGTGTCGTGTGTTCGCGCTCGAATTAACTTTTCCAAATGATAATCCTGACACGCATGTCATGTATGAACATCACAACATACCACGCTCATAGCGTGCTTGCGGTCCTTTCGCTAGCTCTATAAATACTAAATTTGGTATCGCGTGACGTGAATAGATGACGAAGGTAAACAACACATTCAAACATGATAATCATGACACGAAAGGCATTTACAGGCTAATTTACCTTTACATCACAACGTTGTGCTGATTTTAAAGTGACATATTGATACACAACAGCCGGCACAGCCTGGCTGCAAGAAAGAGAAAGACGACGTTGGTGCCTGGTTGTTGATGAACTGTCGCCATCTTGTTCGCCGAGCAGGGCGCATCGTATTTCATTTAATAAATAAGTTACCCGTAACATTATTGGTGGAGGTGGACGACTCCCGTACCTCAATGGGGACGCGCAGCGGTCGTAACACCGGGGACCCTTCGGCTACTTCAACGGCCAGGGCCTCATCCCCACCGGTCTCTCGATCCAAGTCGACAACCTACGTCAACCTGCCACCCCTGCGGGATCCTGGAATTTTCTCCGCTGATGGTACCGTCGACGTTGACTCCTAGCTGCACCGGTACGAGCGAGTCAGTGCTACCCACCGCTGGGATCCCACGCTCATGCTCGCCAATGTTGTGTTCTGCTCAACGGCATGCCGCAGACATAATTCGAAACCAACGAAGCCGAAATCACAAGCTGGAATCTTTTCAAATCGAAGATCCGTGATCTTTTCGGCGATTCATCTGGTCGTCAGCTCGCTGCCAAGAAGACCTTCGCCACTCGCGCCCAGACGTCTACTGAATCGTACGTCTCATACATCCTTGACGTCTTGGCGCTTTGTAACAAGGTCGACCAGCACATGTCAGAAGAATAAAAAGTTAATCACGTCCTCAAAGGGATTGCTGACGATGCCTTCAACCTTCTGGTTTTTAATAATGTCACGAGCATTGACACGATCCTGACAAAATGCAGCCGTCTAGAACAGGCTAAAGGCCACCGCATCACCCACGGAATCACGCGCCTGCCGAACACAGCTGCTACTTCCTCTTGTGATGACGCCTTCCGCCCAGTTCCCCGATGTGACAACCTCACCCACATCATTCGTCGTGAGGTTGAGGCAGCCCAACCAGTAGCTACTCCATTTCCAACGCCTGATCCTTAACCGACCACTATCTCACTGATACAAGTCGTCGTTCGTCAAGAATTATCGAACGTCGGCCTACACCCCATTCAACCAGTCTACTCTGCCGAGCCTTTTTATCGTCGTCCCTCCGCTCCTCGATTTGGTTTTAAATACTCTCGACAGTGCAATTTGTCCGGATAGCGTACACTGGACGACAAGCTCATATGCTTCAACTGCCGACGTGTCGGTCATATTGCTCGCCACTGCCGCAATCACTGGGCTCCGCCGTCACACTATGGGCCTCCTACCCACGCCACTTCTCTCCACCAGTCGTCCTCAACATTTGATGTTTATTCCCCTATGCCGACCACATCCTCTGATTCTGCCCCACCTCTGACGAGACCTCGCTACGCCCGCCCACAATCCCCTGCTCGCCGTCAATCTCGTTTGCCCACACAACGCCGTCTTGCCTCTCCGACCTATTCGCAGCACGCCCGACCGGACAACCAGGCAGTGCAGCTTCTGGAAGTGAACCTGCATTGACGACGACCTCTGCAAGAAATCCTCGTGTAACATTACCGACCACCCGGAATCTGTGGAACGTTACTTTAAACAATCTACCTGTGCGCGCGTTGATCGATACCAGCACGCGTGTGTCCATAATAAGTGCTGCTCTTCGTCGCCGCCTAAAGAAAGTTATCACACTCGCCCTGAGCCCAGCCGTTCGAGTCGCCGACGGGGGAACTGCCGCGATTATTGGCATGTGCTCTGCCCTTGTGATTATCGCCGATTGAAGTACTGCTCTTCTTTTCACCGTTATAGAAAATTGCCCTCATGAAGTAATTCCAGGCATGGATTTTCTAACCGCTCACTCGGCCCTCATAGATTGTTCAGCCGGCTGTCTTGACCTTGAAATGCCTCTACTTTCTGATCTGACCAACCCACCCCAAAGTCGCCTTTGCTGCATTGATTTCGCACGCTTTCCGCCTAACTGTGTCACGCATATCAACCTCTTCTATACATCACCTGTACCTGACGGCGATTATATGTTGGCCCCAATTCTTGCCGTGATGCTTACGCATGGCGTCGCTGTTCCGCACACCATTTTGACAATCGTTGAAAACCGCACATGCCTTCCTATTGTCAATTTTGCCCTCACTGCCCAAAGTATTCCACGAGGCATCTCCCTGGCCAAAATTACTGCTCTACAAGACCATACGGTTTAATTCTTCAGAGTGGATGATTGCTGCACCTCAGACCATGAACCAACCCTATCACGTTCATGTCGACGTTGACCACATGGTACCATCAAACCTCGCTCCTGATGAAGCGGAAGCCCTTAGTCATGTTCTGGAGTCCTATAGTGATATTTTCGACTTCATCAGCACGGCTTTAAGCCGAACGAGTGTTGTTACTCATTGCATCAATACTGGTGACGCGAGTCCCATTCACCGACGTCCATACCGTGTTTCTGCGTCCGAGCGCACAGTCATACAACAGGAAGTCAAAAAGATGCTTGCAAAAGACATAATCGAGCCCTCTTGTAGCCCCTGGGCTTCTCCTGTCGTCCTTATCAGAAAGAAAGATGGAACATGGCGCTTTTGTGTAGATTATAGGCATCTCAACAAAACTACGAAGAAAGATGTTTACCCGTTGCCTAGAATCGATGATGCGTTAGACTGCCTTTACGGTGCTACGTATTTTCCCACTTTCGACCTTCGATCCGGCTATTGGCAGATCGCTGTGGAGGAGATGGACCGTGAGAAGACCACGTTCGTCACTCCTAACGGGCTTTATCACTTCAAAGTTATGCCCTTTGGTCTCTGTAATGCACCGGCTACATTCGAAAGAATGATGGACTCATTGGTCCAAGGGTTTAAATGGTGAACCTGCTTATGTTATTTAGATGACGTTATCGTTTTCTCGCCCACATTCGACTCCCATCTCTAGGGTTTTTCGGCGATTCTTGAAGTTTTTTGTCGAGCCGGACTTCAACTGAACTCGTCCAAATTCCACTTTGCTCGTCGTCATATAACCGTACTTGGCCACATCGTCGGTGCCGCAGGAGTCCGCCCGAATCCCGAGAAAATTCGCGCCTGTTCCGAAGTCAGCAAAGTACGTTTGCAGTTTTGTGGGCTTGTGCTCCTACTTCCGACGGTTTGTTAAAGACTTCGCCATCATTGCACGCCCACTCACAAACCTCCTGAAGAAGAACACCCCGTTTTTCTGGGGCACTGATCAAGCCTCATCTTTTTCCCAGCTCACGACACTCCTTACAACACCGCCGATTTTAGCTCATTTCGATCCATCAGCTCCAACCGAGGTTCCAAGTGAGGTTCCGCTAGTGGGCATGACATCGGGGCAATGCTATTGCAACACCAACGCGGATAGGAAGAAGGAGTGGAGTAGGAAGAAGAAGTGAATGGAAGAAGCCCGTAGCTTCATTTCGCTCTCTTAATTCAGTTATTATATTGAGTTCGGGATCTTTTTACAGTGTGTGCGGTGTCTGGACTGTCTCCAGAGTGGCAGCTAAACATCGGTGAGTCGGAGTTTCACTACGCATCGCGATCAGAATTGCCCCTTAGCGGGCCTGTGCCTCATACCTGCCAAAGCCTGGGTATGGGGGAAAACGAGATGCCGCTAGCGCCAAGCGGAGCACCACTAATCCATCCCGCTCGACCTCAAGTTGCTGCAGGCTCAGCAACAATATCGACGTCCCATACAGAGAACAGCGAGGCCTCGCAGTGCAAGAAGAGGCGTACAGAGGAGGAAGAAGAGGTTGACAACGATGATGCTACATCGACGTACTCCCTTAATGACATGACACAGATGGATACAGAAGCACCCAAGGAAGACGAGGGAGCTTACATGGTGGTCACCCATCACAAGAACCGAGCTACGGGGATACCGGTGGTGTTCAGACCAATCGCTGCCGAGGACTCCTTCTGGAAGGTGAATCCCAATCGCATGGCATCTGAGATAATCTCTGCTATCAATGAAAAAGTGACATCATCAAGAATCAACAGAGACGGAAGTTTTTGTGTTGGAGTACGGTCTTTGTACTCGGCAAACAAGTTGCTGCTGATCAAGAGTCTGGCTGGATTGCCTGTACGTGTGATGATACCTCATTCTTACATGAAGACCCTAGCAAAGATAAGAGATGTTCCAGTCGAATACAGTGAGTATGACCTACTGGAATATCTTAAAGATGCTGGAGTAATCTCAGTCACACGATAAAAGAGATGGGCAAGAAATGAAGATGGAAGTGCCACAATGCAGCCATACGTAATGTAATACTTCAGTTTAGACATGGCATGCCATTGCCAAAAAGAGTTGCTCTCGGCTTTACGGTTCACACTGTCGAGGAATACATTGAGCCGGCGGTAAGGTGTTACAACCGCCAGAGATATGGGCATAAGGCTAAGACTTGCAGGGGAACCAAGAGAGGCAAGGTATGTGCGGGCGCTCATGATTACAAAGAATGCACCTCGAAGCGTCAACCTAAGTGTGCCAACTGTGCTGGACCACATCCGGCATCGTTTTCAGGCTGCTGTCGAAACCGTTTGGCATCAGCGGCACAAAGAGAGAGAATCGTAAAAGGGTACCATAAGATACAAAGTGGTCCAGCACCCAATGCGGATATAGTCGAAGATGTTCCTGCGGCACAAAGAAATGCAAAACAGCAGCGCCACGACTCTTACTCGGAAGTATTGAAGCGCTCAGCACCAAAACATCGCGTTGCGTTGGCAAAGACGTCCGGGCCCAGAAACATGCTGAAGTGGAACTTTCTGCCGGGCCAGACACAGCCAAGGAGCCACTGACTATCAAAGGGAAGGGTCACAGCAGCTTGCTGAGGAAAAATTCTTCAAGAAATGTGATCTCGGCGGAGACAGCTGGAAACAAGCAAGTCATTTTGCCAATAATCTTTGCGGCTCTTAAAGCAATTCTACGATCCCTGCCACAAGCAGGTTTTTTACCAGAAGTGAAATTGCTGCTAGATGTTGAGCATCTTTTCTTGTCTTAATCATGGCTACCGGACTATCTAACTGGTACAAAAGAAGTGCAATATTCCAGTGGAACTGCAACGGTTTGCAGAACAAGAGTGGAGATTTTCGGAAATTCGTCGCTCAGCACGGGTTTTCGATTTTGTGTATTTCCGAAACAAGAGTATCCACTAACTTTCGCTTGTCCAATTATGTGGTGTACCAAGCAGAACGTCCTGCTGCAAAAAGCAGAGTGATGTTGTGTGTGAGACGCGATATTCCGTCGACACTTGTGGCTGCTTCAAAAACAGATGCTTCGGAATTTGTTAGATGCAAGGTGAAGTTTGGTAACGTTACTGTAACTGTAGTTAGTGTTTACGTGCACCCTCAAGCAAACGTTTCATACGCAGAGTTGGCTGCAGTGTGTAGATCTGACCATGATCCCATAACTATATGTGGTGATTTTAACGCGCACCATGAATTGTGGGGTAGTGAGCGTCGTAGTGTAAGGGGATCTGCTATAGTAAAGATATTGGAAGATTATGGTTACAGTATACTAAATGATGGTTCTCCGACGTTTCTATGGTGGCATAACTACTGCAGCGTACTAGACATCACTGCGTGCTCCTCTAAATTAGCGGCTGGAGCAGACTGGACTGCAGACGCTGATGCAAGAGGAAGTTACCACTTGCCAGTATTCATATATCACCCAAAGTTGAAGAAAACAAGAAATAACCGAACAACAAGAATTACAAATTGGGCAATCTTTCGAGAACTACAAAGACAAAAATCTTGAACCTTGTTCTGACGCAGAAACGTATGCATCGAAGATAAAAAATTTTCTAACAAAAGCAACTCGTGCAGTACCCATTCCAGATGGGTATTCAGGTGTTGACGCTGAGTATGAGAGGCTTCGGGCAATACGACGCCGTTCTGAAAGAAGATATCGCACGTCGGGTAATTTAGAAGATTTCAAGGTTGCACAGAAAGTACATTCTGCAATGCGTAACCAACTACAGAAGCTTTCAACCAAAAGGTGGCAAGATTTATGTGCCTCACTTTCTCCATTTGCTTCGGCGCCTCAACTGTGGAACATGGTACGCGCCCTCCGACAGCCAGTAGTCCACTCGAGGCCACTACAAGCTCTAGCGCTGTCTCGAGGAGTTAGCGAACGTGTGATTGCCGAAGAATTTTGCGATCTTATACTGAGAAATGGAGAGACCACCCAAACTAGCGAATATAAATCCTCAGCAGAATCAGCTTCGGCGGTTGTAACAATGTTCTCTGCGATCAGTTCATCAGATCTGGATGACGGCGTCACACCGCAGGAGCTCCAACTTGTGCTGTCTTAAGTACAACGAACAAGTTCACCAGGAAGAGATGGAGTTACATACGCTGCTCTTGCTAATTTGTGCAAAAAAGGAAAATTACACCTGTTGGACATCTATAATAAAAGTTGGCAAGAAGCAAATGTTCCGGAAAGTTGGAAGATATCAAAAGTAGTACCGTTGCTAAAGCCAGGGAAGAGCCCTATGCCGTTGGACTCGTTTAGGCCGGTTAGTTTGACAAGTTGTTTTTCAAAAGTGATGGAAAAAATGATCAACGAACGAATTTAATGGTGGCAAGACATGAAAAAACTACTACCAGAAAACATAGCCGGCTTCAGAAGAGGTAGATGCACAATGGACTGCATTCTGGATTTGGTCACAGATGTGGAAAACCAACGAACGCAAGGAAACATCACTGTCGCTGTATTCCTTGATGTACACCGAGCATACGACACAGTGAGTCACGTTCACGTTCTGGAAGGTCTGGCGTTACAGGGATTCAAGGGCAAGATACTGCGTTGGATCGCTGACTTCCTGAAGCACCGGAAAATTTATGTAGTTTCGCAGGAGGGCCCAACGTCAGAACATGTCGTCAACCAAGGAGTGCCACAGGGCAGTGTGCTAAGCCCTACTCTCTTTATTGCAGTCACGGCGCAGCTCCCGTATAATGTACCACCTAACATCAGATGTTCAGTATATGCTGATGATATAAGTATATGGACGTCTGTACATCGTTTTTGGATGTACAACAAACTCTACAAGAAGGATTGGATTATGTAGACCGCTTTCTAAAAAAAGAGGTATGGCACTGAGTCAGGCTAAAACAGCCATACTTCCATTTACATTAAGAAGACCTGGAAATTTCCAAATTATTCTGCAAAATCAGCATATTCTAATGGGTAAAACTTATAAATTCTTGGGAGTAATTTTAGACCGGAGACTAACGTGCTCGCCTCATGTCCAGTCCCTGGAACAAAAAGTGAATAAGGCCATTCGAATCCTCCGGCATCTCTGCGGGTCCAAACTGGGTGGTACTACAGAGTCGTTATTAGCCCTACATGTTGCCTGGATACGCTCCATCGTAACTTACTCACTGCGTCTGCTGCACAGACTCCCAGCCTCTACCGAAAGGAGACTTTACTTGTTATT
The DNA here is from genome assembly GCA_013436015.1 of Rhipicephalus annulatus. NCBI lineage: Eukaryota > Metazoa > Arthropoda > Arachnida > Ixodida > Ixodidae > Rhipicephalus > Rhipicephalus annulatus. Next base: position 860,987 of record WOVY01009410.1, on the reverse strand, counting down.
GGCAAGGAGCTTGAGGGTATGTCTGGGTTTACAACGGTCAACTTCCAGTGCTTTAGTGTATGCGGAGGCTCGAGAGCCACCTTTGGCAGTACTCCGAACTAAAGAAACATGTCGAAATTTATTTAGAATTTTCACGCAACATGAAAGTCATTTTTATCTGGTGCACTAACACAAAAGACGGCAACGAGACTACCGGATACCATATGATCGTTTCAAGCAGTACTACCAGAATTTATACAATGGAAACCTTCAAAGCCACCTTAGACGCTGCCACTTCTCAACGTTATCCGTGAAATAGACGGCATAGAGAAGAAAGCAGACATGGCACCTCTAGTAGCGGCACAGTTGGTACTTCAGCAGCTTCATGTAATGCATAATGAAAAAAAAGATATATACAGACGAATCATGCACAGAAGAAGCGTCAGCCTGTGCACTCTTTATACCCGAAATTCAAAAAAAAAGAAGAAGTACAAATTATCGCACAAATCTTCATCGACGACAGCAGAATTGGTGGCTATCTTTGAAGCAGTTAAGCTTATCTGCGAGAATCCTGAGCCACGAAAATGGGTGATATGCACTGATAGCAAACCTGCTCTTCAGCTAATCAGAAATGTGAGATCACCTTACAAAAATGGTGAAATAGCACAATTTATCGCAGAAACGGTGGAATATGCCTCATTGCAGGGTCAGAACATCGTATTCCAATGGATACCCAGTCACATTGGAATAAAGAAAAATGAAGATGCTGATAGTCTCGCGAAGAAAGCATTGAAGGAAGGACGGGATTGCGCAATCCCTATGTTTGGGGCCAATATTCGGCATTTTATATCGCAAGAAGCTAACCATTGTTTGATGGAGAAGTAGTTTGAGAGCCCTAAATCAAAGGAAACGGTACTTTATGAAGTTGATCCACACAGAAAGTTTTGCATAGCGACAGACCTCCCACGACACCTAGAGACATTGATCCACCGACTTAGATTGGAAGTAGCATACACAAACAGCTTCCTGCACAAGATACATCGATCCAACTTACCGGAATGCCATTGTGGTCACGCAGAAGAAAATGTTCGCCATATTCTTTTGGAGTGCGTTATATATGCGAATGAAAGAGAAAAATTAAAGAACAAATTAGCAAGTTTGGACCGAGGGCCCCTCACAATAAAGAAACTACTTGGACCATTGCTTGAGATGCATCTCCAGAAAAAGGCAATAATCTTCCTGACAGACTTTTTAGTAGAGACCGGACTGGACAAGCGCCTATGACTGACAGCCAGAGATGGGTATTATGTAAAGTGTGGTCATGTATATACTGACATTAGAGTAGTAAGGTGTGCGTGTAAGGAGTTTATGACTGTGTGAACTGCGTGAAGAAAACTGTGTATTGGCATAATATTTGAACTGGTTTCAGTGTGCTATTATGTTTTTTTTTCTTTTTTTTCTTTCTTTTCCGTATTGTTAATTTTGGGTTCCTTTCTGTATTATTATTTTATTTTTCGCTGCAGAACTTTGTGATATGGAGTAGCCGAGGCAATGGCACCTCAACCTCTCCACAGCAAAACAGTTAAAACAGAACAGAACCAACGCGGATATGACCGTCTTATAGCATATGCAAGCCAACTGCTACCTACAGCCGAGCGCAACTATTCAATCACGGAGCGTGTGTGTCTCGCTCTTGTGTGGGCAGTCACCAAGTTTCGCCCATACTTATACGGGCGTCCATTTCGGGTAGTCACCGACCACCACGCGCTCTGCTGGCTGGCCTCACTCTAAGATCCCACAGGGCAACTCGCTCGTTGGTCCCTACGATTACAAGAATACACGTTCACCGTAGCGTACAAAACAGGGCGGTGACATCAAGATGCGAATTGTTTATTACGCTACCCTGTGGAAGAGGCTGCCCATACTGACACCTTTTCAGAACTTTTGTCTGTGACGCAGCCACTCAACCTTGGCCATGAACAACGCCGGGATGCTTCCCTGCAAACCATCATTGACAAGCTTGAGTCAATGCCTCGCGACGCATCTCTACAAATGTTCTTGGTAAAAGATGGCATCCTGTGTCACCGTAACCTCGATCTATATGGCCATGACTTGCTCCCCGTCACACTAGCACATCTTCGTGCGACTGTTCTCAACCAACTTCATGACGCTCCTTTGGCGGGCCACTTGGGCGTCTCTCGCACATACGACCGTGTACGTCGTCATTTCTTTTGGCCTGGTCTTGCCCGCTCTGTTCGACGCTACGTCGCCGCTTGTGAGCCTTGTCAGCGCCACAAAAAGCCATCTTCCCTACCTACCAGCTGGATTCCTTCAGCCGATCGACATCCCCATTGAACCTTTTTTTCGAGTTGGCTTCGACCTGCTTGGCCACCTTCCAATCTCCAGCTCAGGCAAAAAATTGATCGCTGTAGCCGCTTACTATGCGACACGGTACGCTATCACACGAGCACTTCCGACGAGTTGCGCAACCGATGTGGCGAACTTTCTGGTATATGATATTATTTTAGTACATGAAGCTCCACGCCAACTTCTCACTGACCGGGGCTGGACCTGCCTATCAGCTGTCGCTGATGAAATCCTGAACTATTGCTCTGTCAAGCACAAGTTTGCCACTTCGTACCATCCGCAAACGAACGGTCTTACGGAGCGCCTCAACCGCACCATAACCGACATGCTTTCTAAATACGTGGCGGCCGACCACCAGGACTGGGACGTTCATTTGCCATTTGTGACGTTCGCATATAATTCGTCACGGCACGACACTGCCGGCTATTCACCATTCTATGTTTTATACGGCTGAGAACCTGCCGTACAAGTTTGCCACTTCGTACCATTCGCAAATGAACGGTCTTACGGAGCGCCTCATTCGCACCATAACCGACATGCTTTCTAAATAGGTGGCGGCCGACCACCAGGACTAGAACGTTCATTTGCCATTTGTGACGTTCGCATATAATTTGTCACGTCGCGACACTGCCGGCTTTTCACCATTCTATGTTTTATACGGCTGAGAACCTGCCCTACCATTTGACACCTTGCTGCCCTCGGTCACAGAGTATGCCGGCGAAGCCATCGCGCGAGCCGATCACGCACGCCAACTCGCCCGCAGCCGCCTGCAGGCCACACAGGGGCACCAAAGACAGCAATACGATTCCCATCATCGAAACGTGCACTTTTCACCGCGTTCCCTTGTCCTCCTCTGGTCGCCCACTCAGCGCGTAGGGCTTTCTGAAAAACAGCTGTCACGCTACACTGGACCACACCGCGTCGCTCGCCATGTGACTGACGTTATACGTCAGTCACATGGTGAGTTCGTTCATACGATCTTACATACGAGTTACATACGAGAGCGTTCCAGCCAATTCAACGTCACCATTGTCACCTTCGAGTGACATCGTGCACATAGCTCGACTCAAGACTTATCACCCTCCTTCTACCGCATCCGAGTTGCTCAAGCACCGAGACAGCGCTTCTACCACCGGGGGTTATGATACACAACAGCCGGCACAGCCTGGCTGCAAGAAAGAGAAAGATGACGTTTGTGGCTGGTTGTTCGTAAACTGTCGCCTTCTAGTTCGCCGAGCACAGTGCTTCGTATTTATTTATTAAATAAGTTACCCGTAACAATATCAACCTTTCTCATTCGTGCTTCGCATATCATCGATGCCCACTGTACGTGGGATCTGCCATTAAAGACGATAGTCTTTCTTGGGGCCCTTCGACCGAAAAATTTTGGTCTGTCTGTCTGTCTGTCTGTACACTTGTCTGTTTGTCTGCCCTAGCGATACCTGAAATGGCACCAAATGGCCAATCCCATTCGCAGCGCCTATGAATACTGCTCAAGGTTTAGCGTTCATAAAGGGTGCTTACCATTTGTGCGATTGTGAATTTAAAAGCAACGATTGTGCATATATGAGGCACCATAACAACACTTCAAAGTTTTGTATGTGTCCCGTTATGTAGAAGAGGAACACCCAAGTAACTCTAAGGAATGTAGCGTTTATGCCTAGTTCACACTGAAACATCCGCTTTTTACAGCGACCGAAATTGCCCTGCCGCCGAAACACGGCGTCGTTCGCACTGGACGCGCCCCGCGCCGCCGAATATGCCATCTACTACGGGCCGAACGCGGGATGGTTGCGCTGTCACCCGGTTGTTTTCGCGGCTTGCAAACGCTACTACGCTATCCAGTGGTGTATACTTCGACGATTCTCGTACGCAAGAAGCAAGAAAAGACAGTACTGCTTACTTTGCTGGCAAGTGGCTGTCTTGTAATGCACGAAGAGCAGAAAAAGCACCGTCGCCAGCGGCGTTGGTTGGTTCGTTTTGCTCTGCCAGACCGCAACAAGCTCGGTCACGCCAACAGCAAGCTCGGTCACCTCTTTCACGAATTACGGAGGCGATGTAGGCACAGAGTAGGTTAAACTCCCGTTGGTTTCAACATTCAGTTACGTGCACTGCAGCATAACAAGTGAGTAGGGCTTGGCCGCCATTTTTCAAAATTCCTTGACTAGCGCTCCTATTGGTCCGCGGTGACCGATTCGGCGGCAGACGCCGCAAAAATCGGTCCGAGAGCGATCGGCGCGGAAAGGGCCCTTTCGGCGGATCTCGCCTCCGCCGAACCGGATTCGGAGCACTTTCAAGCAGCCGTTCACGGGACTGTTATGTATAAATTTTAGTGCCCCCAAACTCGTTTGAGAATTATTAAAAGGCTAGGTAAGCCAGGCCTAGCGAGTCGTTTCTCTCTAGCATGGCAGTGTTTTTATTCAAGGCTTCATGCCGTCGCAACGTGCGCCAGTACCACGGTCTACACGACCCCAACCAACAAAACTTGGTGTCAGAAGTCTGAGTTCAATCATCGCCCTAAACCATCTAGCATGCCCACCACCTTAATTCAGCCACTTCCGCATTCTCAGCCAGGAGACGAGCCGTAAACCGCATGGAAGGAATGGCGGGAAGTCTACGCCATATATGAAGCAGCGTGCGATTACGATACTAAGCCTAAGCCAGAGAGGAAGAACCTGCTACTTCACGTACTGGGACCATAAGCATGGCGCATGGCGCAGACATTCGCCGTAGACCCTGCCACAGACACCGACGTTGCAGACCCGGTTAAGTACATCCTAAGCAAGTTTGGTGACATGTATTGCCCGTACAAGAACGTAGTAAAGGCCCTGTTCAATTGAATTGTTCAAAAACCAGGCCAGTCCATAGATGATTTTGTCACTGACCTTCGTCGACAGGCACAAAAATGTGGCTTCGGTGACAAGTGCGAGAGACTCATTGACGACAGTGTAGTGGTTGACACGCGGGACTCGGCTCTCCGCGAATGTCTATTGCGGGAGTTCGACATAACACTCGACAAAATCATCTCTGCATACAAGGTAGCGGAATTTTCGGAGACGCACATACAGGAAATTGCAACGTGTGATTAAAAGCCGGAAGTTAATGCAATCCACGAGCAAAACAAGCACGCCAAGCCAAAGCGTCATCCGACAAGTGCGAAGAAGCCACCGCGGCTGCATCGTTCATCTGAAAATCCTAATCGTAAGTGTTACCAGTGTGGGACCCAGCATAACCCTCGACAGTGCCCAGATTATGGCAAGACTTACTACAAGTGCGGAAAACTGGGCCAATTTGGGAATCTGTGCAATCAACCGCGTGAGCAGCCTGTTGCGCGCAGACCGTCAATTAGGTTGCATGACGAACATCCACAGGAAGACTCGCAGGAGGAATCATACTCGGGCTGATTCACTGTATGCAGTGTTTATCTCCACACAAGTGACCGGATCGAGACTGTCAATGTGAATGGGCAAGAAGTGACATTCAAGTTAGACACTGCGTCAGATGTCAACATAATTCCACAACAGATCTTCGCTCAGGCCAAGCAGACCGGCACCAAAGCCAAAGACAGCAAAAGCCACTACCTACAGTGAGCAACAGCTTCCGATAGACTATGAATGTGAAGTCACTTGTGTAGTACACAACATGGTGTGCCAACTCAGATCTGTAATGATGAAAGAGCCACTAAAGCCAATACTGGGGCCACTGCATGTAGGGCTTTGGGGCTTTAGGATTTCTCTCCCTTGTGAAGATTCTTGATGCAGCAACGAGTTCACCCAGGTCTCTGTCTCAAAAGCAGTAACAACAAAAGTGAGAGGAGTTTCCAGATATCTTGACGGTATCGGCCAACTGCCAGGACTGTATCGCATTCATCTTCGTGATGGTGCCGTCCCAACAATTTCTGCTCCTCACAAAATACCATGCGCACTCAAGAACAAGGTGAAAAAGGAGCTTAAACGAATGGAGCAGAACGGCGTGATTGTCCCAGTGGCTGAGCATAGTGAGTGGGTACACCCTATTGTGGTGGTAACAAAAAAATGGGACTGTGCGTGTATGTAAGAAACCTTGCTACTTAAATGCAGTTTTCAAGAGGCACCACTACCTAAAACCACGACCGGAGGAGCTCTTTGCAAGCCTAAACGGCTCCACAGTGTTCTCCATTCTCGGTGCCAAAAGTGATATCGGGCAAATGACATTGGATGAAGCAAAATCAAGACTGTGTACTTTTACAACACCCTGTGGCAGATAACGTTTCCTTACAGTACCCTTTGGGCTTGCCACAGCTCCCGACCTTTTACAACAGGCCATTGAACAAGTGTTTCAAGGCCAAGTCATAGTAAAGGCATATTTCAACGACTTACTGGTTGCCTCTAGCAGTCCAGCAGAACACATAGCCCACCTTTGAAGAGCACTGACGGTTGCCAAAAAGAACCATTTGAATATCAGGAAAAAACTGAAGCTGAGACTTTCTGCCATCACGTATGTGGATAAAGTTCCCCAAGCACATCGTGGAACAGTGGCTTGTAAGGGATTGGCTAGTCAGATTGTTTATTGGCCTTCACTCAACAAGGACACTGTAAAGCTTTTATCTAGCTATAATATATTCTAATTAAACCAGAAGTCTAACCCTCAACAACCTTTGCTTGACAGAAAGGTGCCAGGCGACCATGGCAACAATTGACCATTGATTTCTTTCACTATCAAGGCAGCACATACAACCTCGTTGTTGACTAATTTTAAAAATGTGTTCAAGTGAAACGTATGAAAAAGAAGACGGCATACTCAGTTATTATGGTCCTGAAGAACATTTTTTTACGCTTTGGAGTCCCCAATGTGCTGATTTCAGATCGTGGATCGCCATTTGACCCGGAAGCATTAAAGTCATTTTTGCAACAATGGGATATTGTGCACAAACCGTCGTCACTACATCATCCAAGGTCCAATGGGAAGGTGGAGAGAATAATACAGACAATTAAGTTCCTGCTGATCAAATCAAGTAGCGATGGCAAGCATTTGTGTCCAGATCTTCTAAACTACCGAGCCATCCCAACTATTGATGCACACTCCCCAGCAGAGTCATTAATGAGCAGAAAAATACGAACGTTTATACCAACATTAGCAGAAAACTTGGCACCGCACTACTCCTATGCTCAAATGCCGACAGAAAGCACAGCATAAACATTGAGACAGCAGTACTTAATTCCCGCCGACATTGGAGATGCATCAACCAGTATGGGTGAGGCACAAAAACACCTGGCAAAAGGCAGTCATCACACGAGTGGGTCGCCAAACAAGACGTTACAATGTGCAGACCACAGGTGGAGCAATACTTGTGCGTAACCATTTTCATCATAGGCCACGACTTCAAAGGTTGAGTGATGCCACCTCCTCAGCAGATTTATACACCCTGGATGAGCGTGGACCAACCACAGAATCTTTTCCATTTCCTAGTGTTGGTGATCATTCAACTGTCAGCCAGCTAGAAGAACGCCAACCAAGGTGAACTTATGTGACGCGTACTGGAGGTCATGTACGCCTACCGGCCAGATACCAGAGCTGAACGTTTGTTGTGTTGGTGTCTCTCACATTACCGCGTAAAAATGCATGGTATGTATAGTTACTAGCGCCCCACGTTTGTTTAAGAATAATAAAAAGGCTAGGTAAGCCAGGTCCAGCCAGACGTCTCTCTCATATGGTGGTGTTTTTATTCACGGCTTCGTACCGTCGCAACGTACTCTAGTATCACGGTCTATACGGCCCCAACCAACGTAACAAGGATGAGCGCGTCGCTTGTGCAAATCCCACACCGGCTACCGGCTAGCCTGCCGTGGTCGAGGGAAGCCTACTTCGGACCGCTTCGAAGTTTTAGACAGTGAAGCTCCAGGGGCCATCACTGACGATCGTAACAGCTTACTTTTGTTGCCATTAAAGTATTTTTTGAAATCTTTAGTAACTCAGCCTTTTGAAGCGGGGCATTCGCCGCTTTTTGTTGAGGAATTGAACCGATGTCAAGTGTGGTTCAACGGTGCGAAATACCTTAAAAACGTTCACACCCAACACCCAGCGGTCGTTACAAATGTTCGCTGCGCTGATAATTTTGTTCCTTGTCGACAGATGCTCATACGTTCAAACACACAAGGAACTAATGTTTCACACCGACGTGCGAACAGATGCCAATACATACACATAAACATGCACATGCACGCACGCACGTCACGACCAAACAGGTTTTTTCAAACTCCCATAAGGATTTTGAACCACAACCTGAAACTTCTTGGGGAGTACAACAAGGTCATGTCGTTCATGAACTCTGTTATTGGGCAGGCAGGACTTTATGATGACATGGTCCGATTTCACTCTGTACCAGGGAGTAGACAGTTTCGGCAGGGTTGTTTTGGGGGCTCATCTGCTAGAGAAACTCCCATGTCGGCTAATTGTTGCTTACAGTGTGCACGTACGAATAGTCCCGGTGTACTTATTGATCAGCTAGGCGTACCATAAATTTTTCAGTGCCTTATCATAGCACGTCCAGTAGTTGTCATGATTTTGGAGTTTTATTGTCCATTTCTTTTAATCATGAACACCGTCGTCATGCAGTCTTACTTCGAAGCTGCTGTAGTTCAACACGACAGCCGCTAAGAGCCCATGTGTTCGAAACTGCCTAAAATCAGCATCAGCTCAATAACCGGGAACAAACAATCATGACAGATAAAACAATAAAAACTCAGAGACTTTGTAAAGTACAATGTGTGTTCGGCGAAAGCTTGTGCCTATATAAACGGGATCGGTGAGAATTCAATAATATGGAGCGCGGCTCTCTTTGCACAGGTGGGAGGATTGTGGCCGGCCTACAGTGAGAACGCGTTTGTGTGGGAACCATCCGACTGCCTCATTTGCTGCAACTAGTTGCTTCGCCATCGCCTGATTGCTAAAGAAGGTGAAGAGGAGAGCTCATATATGGCACTGTTCCAAAGCATGGACGGACAGATCAACCCGACAATAGCGAGGAGGCACATTGTTCGGCTCAAGACGGTCACAATACGCGCAGCAAGAAGAAGAGACGGCGGCCACACTTCTGCATCGGGCGACGCATTTCCAGGCTTCTTAGACGGCCGAGGGACACTCTTTGCATCATATCCCTATTGAAAAAACTGCCATGGTGGATACTGGAAAACACGGTGGGCGTAGTGGAAATAATATTGGGCATGGTGGAAATTATGATGGATATGGTGGGACATACTGGGTGGTATGGTGTACAAAAGATGAGTAAAGTTGAAACGATGGTGGAAAGTAGAGGCTAGATAGTGAGCAATCATGAAACGCTCTGCCCGCCATTGCGATAATCCTGGAAACCACTAAGCATATGGTGGGTGGTGCTTATATTGGAGGGCCACATGGTGTACGAAGCTGATAAGCTCTTCCCATCATTGCGATAATGCTGCGAAGCACTAAGCAGATGATGGGTGCTGCCTGTTATGGCGGGCCACATGGTGTACCAAGCTGAGAAGCTCTGCCCACCATTGCGATTATGCTGGGAAGAGTAAGCAGATGATGGGTTGGCCTATAATGGCGGGTAATTTTAACCAAAGGTTCGGCCTACCAACCGAGCACGTACAATTGTGTTATTCGTGCTTCTGGGATTCAGAATACACAATTTAAGCGATTAAGAATGACAATACAGCGCATTTATGGCATCAATTAACCTAAATTAAGCATTTTTTATTGTATACGGTGTCCGCGCAATAAGCAACAAACATCTATGCGACATGATTCCAGCACTCCCACAGAACGTACGTCTCCCCTCACCGACAGCCACCAGTCGCGCTCGCCGCCACTTCTCCAGCTTTTATGCGAGAACACAGACTTGACAACTTGTATGCTTGGAAAACCAATATGATAGCGTAATGTTCCCGGCACACTGCATTCGTTTTAACCAAGCCGTTATGTAGTTGTTGCTACAGTGAGAGAGGTACAGCATTGCGCTGGCACGACTGCCCTTTGCGTTGCGCGAAAAGAATCCCACTACTCAATCAATTAGGTGGGCGTATCTATGGAATTAGCCTAGAGGCGTCATCAAGCGTGAGCAGATGTCGCCCTTTGGAACAAGCGCGAAACGGATAATAAACTTGGTAGACCCCACCGGTAAACTTTAGCTGCTCCCCAGTGCACTTGGCTTTTTTTTCTTGCTTTTGTGAATTGTAAAAAAACATCGCTGGTGCCATTATAGCAGTGGCAATCATTACAGGCGGCAGTTGCTTGTGTTCAACAAATGTGCAAATTTTCGTAGCTGGTGCAGATCTCGTCTATGTAGAGTACATGACAAACAGAACTGAAGTTGAACCGTAAGTTTGTATGTCAACTAGCCATTTGGTATGGCGCAGTGGTTAGTGTCTCCCAATAAGAACCCACAGGTTGCACGTTTGATTCTTCGTGAGGGCTTTTTTACAGGACGGGTGTTATATACATAGTTTTTCATACGATTCTTTTTTAATTTTTTCTGGCATCTCGTCACGGTGATTCTGTCGCCATTTCGCGCTCAAGCGTTGCCGGCACTGCAGCACCCAACACATTCCACCATGCGCCATGGTGGACGTTTTCCAGCACTCACCCACTACATTATTTCACCATAATGGTGGGTGGCGGTTTACACCATGCCCACCATTCGTTTTTTTCAATAGGGTTAGCAACCGAGAAATGGCCTCAATGTAAACAAGATCAGTAGGATACGCTGTGAGCAAGCCTTAGCCATAGCAGCGGGCTCGGCTCCGGCTGAAACAGACGAGGACATAATTCGTTCCAATGAACTTCAGAATATTTTTGTGGTGTGCACCCCACACGAGAAAAATGCGGATGCGTATGTCAGAGTGGAACAAATGCCACTCGGCAAAGGCACGTTTGGAGTGGCGGCGTACCTGGCCCCACCAGAGATTACGTGCAAAGGAATCATAAGAAGAGTCGACGTCGAAATCAGTGAGGCTCAACTCAGAGCGAGAATTGTCAATCATCGCAACCCGAGCGCGTTGGAGGCCAGGCGGATAAAGAACACCACGGCAGTGGTGGTGCTTTCCGAGGGCATGAAGGTGCCCAACTACGTGGCATGTGGCGCAAGCATATTCCGCTGCACGCTTTATCAACGCCACATGAAAGTCTGCTACAAGTGTGTAGAACTGGGACACTGGGCTGTCGTAGGTCCCAACCCAGGAAGCAAGTAGTGCCACACCTGCGGCGACCAATCGCAAACGGAAGACTACCGGTGTGACCCGATGTGCACGTTGTGCAGTGGTCCCCACCCAACAGTGGCCAAGAAGTGCAGGGGAAAATTTCAAGTTCTTTATATTGTAAGAAGACGACGGAGGCAGCGATGTCGATGCATGCAAAAATCAGGTGACTCGATCAATCTCAGCACGACGGGTGGTAGGAGCCACTCGCGTACGCCGTCTGTGCGGGAGCACAGCACAAAGGGAAGCCGCTTTCCCACGCCAGCTGCATGAAAGCGCGAAACTTCAAGGAACCGCTCTCAATCTAGACGCCCCTTTTGAATGCAGTTATGGATAGATACCATCCTATAGGGCTTACAGAAGACAAAAAATATCCGCATGTCGAGGGTGTGATGGTGGAGGTGCTGAATGTACCCTTTTCAGAATCAGATATCAGGGATGTGCTGCTCAATACGCGAGCGAGCAAAAACTCAGTTACGATACTAGGCCTGCTCATAGACGCGAGGGGCTGTAATGTCTGAAAAATTAGCTGCGATACAGCCAAAACGGAGAACAAGCTGAGGTTATTCGGAAGACTGTCCAACCGAAAGAAGGGTTTAGGTAAGGAGAACCTTCTGAGGATGTACGATGCGTTTCTTGGGAGTCATAATAACTATGTGGCATTTGCACTAGTATGGACCAAAACAGAAAAAAAGGAAGTTAAATAGGCTGAGGCGTAAGAGCATCAAGAATGTGCTTGGCTTGCCGATCTGTACGAGCAATGACAAGCTAGATGAACTTAATATGCACAATAACATCGACAAGATCGTAAAGGCTCAGGTCACTGGCCAGGTGGTTAGGCTATCGTCGACCTCGGCAGGCAGGAGAATCCTAGACTAAGTCGGCATGTTTCCTAGGCTTACAGAGGAACGGTGAGTAACACTTAGTCGGGAAACAAAGACAACCTACATGGTGGGGCCTTTCCCGCAAAACCTACATCCACACTATAATGAGCGTAGGCGCAAAGCCCGTGCACGAGCCATCCTGAAGAGAGTTAGGGATGACATTAACTCTGCCGTGTTTGTCGATGCAGCGCAGTACGGTAACAGTAGAATGCTCGCGTTGTCGGTTATAAACAGGAGGGGGATCCTTCGCTCCTTCGCCTCGGTAGAAGCTGCCAACCCGGATATAGCAGAGCAAATCGCTATTGCGCTCGCCTTGTCCGACACAGAGGGTTCCCACCTTTACACCGACTCAAGAGACGCAATTAGAGGTTACCTATTGAGCAACCTCGATCGAGGGGCGGCCTTCATTCTAGAAAAGAAGACTTGTCCAGGTTATCATGTCATCACTTTTTCCCAGCACACATGGGGATGAATGTTCTTGAAGACTTCCCGAACTTCAACGATCTGGCCCATGATCATGCACGAGAATTTACGCGCAGTGACAATCTGGAGACTACAGAGGGGCAGGAAGGGACTCAGCAGAACGATGCACTACTTAAATTCAATGAAATAACCACGCCTTACCAACTTGGCAGAAGAATCTGTCCTGTTCCTCACACGAAGCTCAGCAGAGCGCAGTCAGCTACCTCGACAATGTTGCAGACAGGGTCTTTTCCGTCTCGGAGATTCCTAAGTAAAATATACGCTGACATTGACCTTATCTGCCCTGACTGCAATGGAACCTTCTGCTCTAAAGCTCACATGCTCTGGCGATTTCCCACTCTGCCCAACAACCTTCTCTCAAGCGAAGCTAAATGAGAGGGGGCCATAAGAAGTACGGAACTCAAAAGGCAAATCCAGGCAGTCCAGAGGGCCGAGGAATGGGCGGAGTGTCGCGGCGTTCTGTCCTTCACGTGGGTGTGGACAGTGGTTACAACGAGCCCTCGTTAGAAGTTCCGGCAGTAACGCCTCCAGTTCTATCAATGTTCGCTGTCTCTCTGTCTTTAAAAATCATGGTTTGAGTGGAATTTGAAACCAGATATTGCTTAGTTCTCAAATATCTTGCCACGGGGGACACTAGTATTACGGAAGCTCACTCGCACAAAAAGCGTAGGTGCTTTCTTGTCAATCGAGGAGTAACGTTACAAAAAGCGCCATCGTATATGCATGGGATGCACCTGACATCTCATCATCTGAAATTTTTATACGAGGTGGTGATATAAAGCTTTTAAGACATTAGAAAACATTCACAAACAATTTGTCATGACTGATAGCCGCAGCATGAACGAAATAGGCAGTTACACGTATTACATTTCCTTGGGGTTTGAAAACTTGTATTTCACAGCATTTAAAACATTTAACGCCCTTCCAACTGCTTGCGAAGAAAGATCACTGAAGTTGATTGACGTGTACTTGTTGTCGCTCTGGTGAGACAAGATTTACGGGCATTTTGAAATAAAGTATAATCTCAAAGTAGCGTTGTTTAGGCGTTCTGACAGCGAGGCCTCACGCATGCGTTAAGCATCACATTCATAATTTCACAATTTCATGCATGCTCTTACGAAGACGCACCGCCGACGAGGTTACGAAGGGTGCAGCGAAAGTAGCCGCTTACGAGGACACCGGGCGCGCCGATTGCGAAAGGGGCTCAAAGCAACGAGAGGCTTCTCTAACACATAGGTCTGCTGCTGGCGACGCGCCGCAGGACTTTTTTATAGGCACCGGGGGGATCTTTTGTGTCATCAACGTCCAACCAGAAGCGTGGCTAGCCGTGATGTCAAAATCCTCCAATGAGGGCCGCCGCTGGGCTGCGCCATGCTAATCTAATTCGGAGCCGCTGCGCGTGGTTGCCAAGTGTTTCTAAAAGAGAAAAAAAAAGAAAAGTGAGCCACGTAACTGTCTGCTTAAGCGAGCGACACCTCAACAGTAGCTCACAAGAATGGGGATAAGGAGGGAATAAAAGGGTAGGAATAATGGCGTAGAGAGAGAGAAAGAGGCGTGAGGTGGTAAGCCAGAGAGCAACGATACATCGAGGGAATAGGAGAGATAGGCAAGATGGAACCCAAGTACGAGTGACATTGCCACGCATTAGCGTAATACTCGCCAGACTGGATGACGCCGATTGTTTGAATGGGCTCGTGGGCTAAGAGAGCTTGCTGTGTGTTGCGTGACAGCCCGGCGCCGCCGCTTGATGACGCCATTGGGTTGATCGCGTCAGGCGGATTCGATCGCTGGCCTTGACACAGATTGCCTTTGCAGAGGCATTCATGTTCGGTGTGGACTCTCAGGCGTAACGGCAACCGCACCGCCAGACAATGCGCCGGACAGACGAGCTGCCTCCACGTGGCTCAGATATCGGGTGCTCTCGTTCGCCAGGTCCCTCCAGGTTTGCCTCCAGTGCCATTGGGAGATTGTAGCTCTAGGCTCAGTTCCGTGAATACAATCATTCCTTGAGGACCGATCCCAGCTCTACTGGCTTGTTGCCACAACTTGTCAGCCAGCTTCACTCGTCGCTTCTGTCAATTTTTGGTTTCAGCACTTGTAGATGGTTCTACAACTTGTCAAGAACGGTTCGACAACAGACAACACATGAGACAAACAAGTGCTCTCGGTCACCCGACAGAGCACCGGAAAAAATATAGTTCAACACATACCTAGCTACGTGTCTATTAGAATTTCGTTCCCTCCTCATCAAGAGGCACATGTGAGTCACGAGACTCTTAAATTGAGAACTCAGTTTTTACACGTATAACAACGTAATGAAATAGAATACATCATATAGTTGGCCCCTAGAGATCACTCTAGACTAGAGCGCTCAGCTAGAACCATGATGAGGACAAAATTTTTACACGAATGGCCTACGAGAAGCCGAAACGTAAAAGAGGTACTAACTAAAACGCAGGCCTCAATGCATCTGCATTAGGGTTTGGCTTTCTTTTTTTGTAGCGAACGTCAAAGTTCTGCTGTTGGAGTGACCTGTTGTTTAACCAGGTTAGAGGAGACTGGTCCGTTTGGACCACAAACGACGAACCGAAGACATTAGCTTTTGAACGGCCCACACGAGCCAAGCGCATTCCTCTTCAGAGGTACTGTATGCCTCTTCTTTGCAGCTAAGTTTTCGACTCAGATCCAAAACTGGCCTTTCGTTACCAGCACTGTCTTCCTGGCACAATATAGCTCACATGCTGCGATCACTCGCATCGCATTGAATCACAAATCTCTTAGAGAAATCGGGTGCCATGAGAACGCGATTTTTGCTTAGGGCCTGTTCCAGCTGGCCAAACGCATTCTCCTTTTCTGAGTTCCACCTGCTCGGACTTTCGAGGTGCGTCAGTTAGAGGGCTGGCAATGCTAGAGTAATTTTCCACGTAATGCTGATTGTATCCAGTTAGTCCCTAGAATGGCCTTATCTCAGATTTGTGGTTGGTCGTGGACAGTTCACGACGGCGGCTACCCTAATTTCTGAAGGTCTACGCCCGCCACGCCCCACAACGTGTCCCAGGTAAGACACCTCGCCGCCCCTAAGTGATATTTAGTAGGTTTCACGGTAAGACCAGCTTTTTTCAGCCTGTTCAGCACGACTCGTAAATGCTCGACATTTTCTTCCCAGTTGATTGAGAAGATGGTGACATCGTCAAGTTACGGCAGAGCGAACTCAGAGAGGCCATTAATAAAGCAGTTCAATAAGCCTGAAAAACAAAAGGGCGCATTTTTCAATATAAACCTCAGGTTAAATGGACGATATATTCCAAATGAAGAAACGATTGTGGCGTAGCTGCTAGCGCACGCCGTAAGGGGAACTCGCCAATACCCTCGCACGAGGTCTAACATGGAATTAAAGCTAGACTTTGACACAATTTTTACCCTCTGCTCTAGGTTTAGTATCGGGTAAGTTTGGTCTCGAGTTATGGCGTTAAGGCGCCGATAATGAGTGCATGGCGTTGGATCCTTTTCCGGCACTTGAACCATTAATAAAGGGAATGTAGAGTCACTCTCGATTGGTACTATCACTCCCAACTCGTGCATTTTATTGATCTCTTCTTCCATGATCTGCTTTTGCACAGGAGAACATCGATACGGCTTGCTACGGATTGGCTCCTCAAAAGTTAGCTTGATATCGTGTTTGATCACCGTCGTGCTTCCGGGACGGCCAGAAAACACGTCTTTAAACTCGGAAACAATCCTGCTCAGGTCCTCCTTCTGGACTCACTTAACCGATGCTCTAGTTTCAACTGCTCCAAGATTACCTCCAATCCTATTTTGATTACATCACTAGAGGTCAAAAGTTTTGCTTCTCTTTCTCTGAAGCATTCAAAAGCAGATTTACGACAACTTGACGTTGAACCTATGGTTTCGTCAAGTTACTGTCGTAAATTTTAATCGGCCCCCTTCCTAATTTCACTTCATAACTGGAATCAGAAAGCTTCGATAATACTTTGGCGGGCCCTTCCCTTTGAAGCTCAAGCTTGTTCGTTTCGGACGGCTGCAGTAGCATTGACTGACTACCTACTTCAAAGGTGCGCTTCTTCACCGATTGCGATTTGTCGTAGTACTCCTTAGACGACACATCTGCTGCCTTCATGTGGCCTTCTACAAGATCTTTTGTTTTTAAAAGCTTCTGAAGGAAGTTTAAAACATCCGCAACTAAATTAGGGTCCTCATCGAATCCCTCCCGGGACTCACGTAGCATTCGCATTGGTGTTCTCAAACTCCTGTCATACACAAGCTATGAAGGGCTAAAACCAGAGCTCTAATGAGGAGCTGACCTCAAAGCGGACTTAGGAGGGAGGAATACACGCTTCCCAGTCGCACTTGCGCTCATAGCAAAGAGCTTTCAGTATCCGTTTCATAACGGAATGCATACTGACGCAAAGCAAACGCAGTATTCAAGCTACGTGCGCTTGATCGTGCGCCCCCAAAAGACCAGCGGCTTGATGATGAAACAAGAAAAGGCCGTGACGGCGCGCGCCACCTCAGCACGGGATTTTAATGAAAAAGAAGTGGTGCACCACTCGAGGGTTTCTCGGAGATTGAACCCCTTTTGCTGATTGCCTGTTGGAAACGCCAATACATTTTCCTTTACTTTTCGGGCACAAGTTAGCCCCAATAAACAGTTATTCGTACACCTTTTGGATTGTACGTAACAGTTCTGGTGGAGGTGCTAGTAATGATCCCAAACCCAGTTGGACTTCGAGAAAGAAGCCGGGAACTACGAGCAGTTGAACCAACTGAGCGCACGCCAGTTCATCAGCGCTCCAGCCGTCGTCAACGTGGTGAGCCGCCGGAATTTCCCCTGCCACCAGAGCCCAGAGTGTCTCCAGCTGTCTCCGGTTAGAGTACCGAAATGTCGTCTCCAACCGCTGCCGCACACGTCGTTTCGTCTCCAGTCGCTGCCACGCACGTCGTTGTCGATGAGCCACGTACGCCGGACCATTTTCATGACAATCCCCATGAAGACGCCGAGGATTGGCTGGAGGATTTTGAGCGCGTCGCCAACTGCAACGGATGGACCGAAGAACGGAAGCTCCGCCGAGTTGAGTTCGCATTGCAGGACAGCGCACGAACGTGGTTTGAAAACCATGAAGGTACCATTCCATCGTGGGATAATTTCCGCCGGGAGCTACTGAACACATACCCGAGTACAGACCGCAAAGAAAGAGCTCAAGCTGCCTTGCAAGCAAAAAACCAGCGCAACATTCAAAGCGTCGCAATGTATGTGCAAGACATGTGCCGGTTATTCCTCCGGTCTGATTAAAATATGAGCGAGGACAAGAAACTTCGGCACCTGATGCGTGGGGTGAAGCGGGAGATTTTTGCCGGTTTGCTCCGATGCCCCCCGCGGAACGTCGCTGAATTTCGCACCGAGGCGACAGCGGTTGAAAAGACTCTGCAAGAGCGAGCGAGTCAATACAATTGAGACGTTACCGTCGCATCCGTAAACGCGGTGTCAGCAGTCTTCGGGAATGGCATCGACATATTACGAGAGCTCATTCGATCGGTGGTTCGAGAAGAGCTCCAGAAGCTAAACGGTAACCCCTCAACGGTCTCGTCATTAGCGGAAGTCGTTCGGGAGGAGATGAGACAGGCAGTCCGTGAGCAGCAGCCAAAAGCCCAGCGTGTTCAAGCGTCCGTTCCGATGCAGCCCGCAGTCTCGTACGCCGAGGTGCTGAGAGGCGCTCCTGTACCTCATTTGGTCGCCCCTGGACCTCTTTTCGCCACCCCTGGACCTTATTTCGCCGCAGCCAGCACGCATCTGCCGAAACCTCGATTTACGCCGTCCCCAGCTAAAACTAGGATCCGAAAAGCTGATATATGGCGCACTCCTAATCTAATTACACTTTGTTATCACTGCGGCGAAGCTGGCCATCTTTACCGGATGTATGAATATCGCTGAGCTGGAATTCGGGGTTTTCCGGTAAACGCTGCCTGTCCACAGAATGAGGAGCGACCTTTTGAAATCGAGGAGTACTTGTCAACGCGTCAAGGTGCTCACTCCTCGCAGCAGCATCAGTCTCGGTCGACAGCGCCACTGAGGTATTGGTCACCAAGTCCGCGCCCATCTTCAAACTCTCCGAGGCGACTTCCCCAAAGCCCGCTTCGGGAAAACTAGAATCGGCGACCTGGGGAGGTAAGGCCGCTGCCGACGCAAGAAAACAACCTCCAGTGCCGGTTTCAAAATGTGACGATGGACACGAGACTACGTGCGGAAACGGTAACGTCGCTTCTAATTTGTCGGTAATTATTGACGGCTACGAAACGAATGCTTTGGTAGGCACAGGTGCAGACTGTTCGGTCATGAGCAGGGGACTTGCCAGAACGCTGAAAAAAGTGCTGACCCCTTGGATAGGACCACAAGTGCGAATCGCCGGAGGACACCTTATCGATCCGGCAGGCATGTGTACCTCTAGAGTCGGGATACGCGGCTTCACCTACGTCACCAGCTTCATTGTCCTGTCGGAGTGTTCAAGAGATGCAATTATCGGAATGGACTTTTTGCAGGATAATGGCGCAGTGATAAACTTGCAGGAAACGTGCGTCTCGTTCACGACGAAGCATGCCATCGCGACATTCAAGAGTGAAAAACGATTTGATGCGCTCCAGATTGATGGTGATGATGTAACAGTACCTGCAAGATCCATCATCGTTGTCACCGTAAAAAGCAATGTGTACAACGACTATGAAGAAATGGCAAAAAGCAATACTGGGCTATTACTCGAGAAAGGGATCTGTACAGCAAGAGGTATTGCACGACTGCGTGATGGGTGTACGAGTATCTTCCTGACAAATTTCTGAATTGAGGTACAGCATCTTGCGAAGGGAACTGTTGTTGGTCACTTGAACGATTACGTTCCGATTACGGATTTGAATTCTTCCTAACCTGCACCACTACACCCTGACGGTATAGATTCCATACTCACATCTATCCACATCGAAGCAGCCCTATCACCGGACCAGAAACAAAAAATCGAGAGCCTTATACGGGAGTACGGCTCATGGTTTTTCACGTCCTCGACAGTGCAAAGAACATCTCTCACCAAACACCGCATCATAATCGATCAATCTGTTAGACCTATTTGCCAGCACCCGTACCGAGTGTCACCAAAAGAGAGAGAAGTCATCAGAGGCCAAGTTGAAGAAAGGCTGAGGGACGACGTAATTCAACCGTCGGCCAGCCCATGGGCCTCACCTGTAGTACTGATAAAGAAAAAGGACCAGACCTTGCGCTTCTGCGTTGACTACCGAAAATTGAACGTCGTCACGAAGCGGGATGTCAATCCCCTTTGTCTCTCCAGTAACCAGTAACTGGCCAAAGTTACTGGATGCTGTACAGCATTATGTAAGGACATGTAGACATTGCCAGAGACGCAAAACGCCCCCATTGAAACCTGCAGGATTTCTCCAACCAATCAAACCCCCTGAATCTCCATTTGAACAAGTGAGAATGTATCTACTTGGTCCAATTTCTACGTCATCAATAGGCAAGCGATAGATAGTGGTGGCGACAGACTACTTAACCCGGTATGCCGAGACAGCCTCTCTCACCAGGGGCACGGCTATAGAAGTCGCTGAATTTTTCGTCACTAACACTGTATTACAGCATGGTGCCCTGAAGGTGGTTATCACGGATCGAGGAACTGCATTGACAGCCAATCTGACGCAGTCCATTATGAAACTTACCCACACATGTCATAGGAAAACAACGGCTTACCACCCCCAAACGAATGGGCTAACCAAGTGACTCAACAAAACTCTAACCGATAAGTTGTCCATTTACGTTGACTTGGAGCACCGTACGTGGGACACGATACTGCCATACGCCACTTTCGCTTACAATACTACTGTGCAGGAGACTACTAAAGTGACGCCATTCCAGCTAGTCTATAGTCGAATAGTTACCACCCAATTAGATGAAATGCTGCCTGTAGGCTACAACGCAGAGCACAAGCCTGACATCAGCGAATTCATTCAGCGAGCCGAAGAAGCACGGCAGTTGGCGCGACATCACATAAAACTACAACAATGCGTGTATGCAAACCGTTACAACCTTCGTCGGAAAGAAGCCGACTACGCACCAGGCGACTGACTTTGGATTTGGACTCCAGTGCGGACGCCTGGCCTTTCCGAAAAGCTCATGCGCCACTATTTTGGCCCTCACCGAGTCCTTCATCGCGTCAGCTCCTTGAACTGCGAGGTGTCACCGGAAGGACAAGTGAGCTCATCAAGATGCGGAAGGAGTACAGAAATCGTGCATGTAGTCAGAATGAAGCCATACTATGACAGGCAATGAACATCAAACTATACACACCCGATCTTAAAGAATACCTAATTCTCCAATGGAAACCACGCATTCAGACCATCTCAGCAACACTGCTTTTACGCATCGGGACGATGCGTTTTTGGAGGAGAGATAATGACGCAAGGCAAACGCAGTATTCAAACTACGTGCGCTAGATCGTGCGCTCCCAAGAGACCAGCAGCTTGATGATGAAACAAGAAAAGACCGTGACGGTGCGCGCCTCCTCAGCACGGGATTTTGATGAAAAAGAAGTGGTGCACCGCTCGAGGGTTTCTCGGAGATTGATCCCCTTTTGCTGATCGCCTGTTGGAAACGCCACTACAATTTCCTTTACTTTTCGGGCACAAATTAGCCCCAATAAAAAGTTATTCGTACACCAATTGGATTGTACGTAACAATACGCTCTACCGAATCAGATTGCGGGTGATTAATCGAGCTGTGCACTACTTTTATTCCACAATTATTCAAAAAAGTAGAGATAAGGCAGCTGGGGAAAACACAATCATTGTCACATTGGATTTCAGAAGGAAATCCGGCGCGTGCAAATATAGTTAGCAGTGCATACACGACATCAGGGGAATTGAGCTCCTTAAGCGGTATCACTTCCGGAAATTTTGTGGCTACACAGAGAGCCATCAGGATGTACCGACAACCTTGCCTTGTCTCTGGCAAAGGCCCGATGATATCTATTACTAGATGCCGGAAAGGTTCTGTGATAATTGGTACAAGCTTCATAAGGGCCTTCCACATGTCCTTGGATTTCACCGCTCTCTGAAAAGTGTCGCATGAGCGTTCAAAGTCTTCGATATCGTTCCAGCATTTCGGCCAATGAAATTCAAGGGAAACTCTAGCCTTGGTCTTTTTTATGCCGGTATGCCCTGCTCACGCGTTTTCATTCGCCAGTTTCAATAGTTGGTGGCGATACTTTTGTGGGCACCAAGAGCTGCTCATACTTGCGACCTTTCGCATTTATGTTGCTCCGATACAGGAGCCCTGCTTTCTGAAAAGAGAAAACAGTCTTTTTTTCTCGAAGTTTAGGCTTTCTATTAGCGCTTTTATCGAGATGTCCTCACGTTGCTCTTGAATGAGCGTTTCTCGATCAACCCTCGACAGCTCACTCCAACTTTCCGCTACAGGTGAGAACGTTGCACCCCTCTCGCTCTGACTCAATGGCGCCATGTCATCTCCTCCACCTACAGAGACCACACCAGTCGCTTCGGTGACGGCCTGCTCCAGAGAGTGCTCAAATGACTCACGCGGAGAATTTCCTGTCTGAGGTTCCGTCAACTCACCACCAAAGTCACGCATATCAGCAGCCTTTGCAGGTGGCGTTAGACCACACTGAACAAGATCAAGTGCCTGCGAAAGCTTCCGCGCATGCGATTGCGTGAGAGCCATGTAGGCTAAGTTGGAGAACAACGATTTAGCCTGCTCTTTGAAAAGCTGCTCTGAGTTAATAAAGAATTCATAAGGAAAACGATCGGCAAGCGCGGCAGACACGGGCCTTCAAGGACAACCGTAGCGATTGATAAGCAAGCACTCTGCTCCTCGGCGACTTGTCTGATCCACGCACATTCTCCTGTAAAGTCGTCCGGAGACGCCAACGAAGGTTGGACAACGTCCATGGTTGCCGCTGAGTCTCTAAGTGCTCGACACGTTTTCCCATTTACACTAATTTTTTGGAGATATGGCTCTAACAACCGCATGTTCCTTTCGGCTTCTCGGATTGTTGCGATGCTTACAGTTTATCATGATGTGCCCTTCTTTTTTGCTGTTGTAGCTTATTGGCGGCCTCCGTGATTCAAACGCCCGTATGGTATCAGTGCGTTGTTTAAGAAACCCACTCAATTTCTCCGCTTCCGTTTGCCCTTCCCCTTCAGTGTACTTCATAAGAGACGGGTTCTTCCTCAAATAACGGTGCGGAGCGGGTTTCTGTTGATCCGGTTTCTTTCAAAAGCCCTCTTTTCCTTCATTATTTCCAACCCGCACTGCTCTGCTATGCAACTTTCGGCGAAGAAATTCTCCTCAGCTAAATCTGCCACCTTGTTTAGCTTTACTTCACCAAGTTTGTCCTGCAGCCAAAGCTTCACATCCTCCTCAATGCAGTGGTAGAATTTCTCGAATGAAATGCACTCTACCACTTCTTCGTGATTGTCATAAACACCTTCGCCTTTGAGCCATTCAATTAAATTGGCTTTAAGACGAAATGCAAGGTCAACGTGTGACTCATTCCCCTTTTAGCATACCAGGACCTTTGCCTGAAAGCCTCGGATGACAACTTATAACGTCTCAAGAGCACTTCCTTAACCTCGTCATAGCTTTCGAACGCTTCCTTCGACAAGCACGTTATCGCGCCGGACAGTTCGCCGGGAAGAAGAGGTAACAGGTTATAGGCCCAAAGAGACCGCTCTAAAGCATTTCGCTCACAGACGTGTTCAAATTTGACGAGATATTTCGCCATGTCCTCGCCTATTATGAACGGTGGCAGTTAGTTCCGAATTCTATGACCGCTGACGACCTGTACTTTCTCAGAAGCTGCGCTAGCCGCCTGCGAACACAGTAAGATTGCCAATTTCATTCGTTTCAACTTGAGGCGCTCCTGTCTCTCGGCTTCCTCATGCTCGTGACATTCTGCCTTTCAGCTTCTTCCTGTTAGCGAACTTCTACTTCTCGCCTTTGAGCCGCTCACGGCGTGCTTTGATATCCGCTCAGGCCTTATTGACTTCCTCAGCCGGCTCTCCTTCATTCTTCACGATCTCAAAAATCGCTTGCTTTCGTTTCGCACGGCCCAAAACAATGCCAAGTTCATCACAAGTTTCGATGAGGTCCTTCACTTTAAAGTTCTCTATCGTTCCCACTAGCCTTTTGCTGTTTGGCCCTCTTAAGAATCTACTTGCCGTACCCACAATATGTACACTAGCAAGACGCACAAGCAATTTTTAACACTGCCGTGCTTACACCCTCCACATACCCCCCGGTTTGAAAAGGCTCTGACTTGGTTTGAAACGATCGAAGCTCACTCTAATGCTTCACACAGCCTTTCTATTGACTACTATAACCTGTGCTAAGGTAATCTTGTGAACTGAGGGGAAAGCATCAGGCACTCACCGCATCGATGTCGCTGATGCCGGCCGATCTCGCAGCTGCCAATTACTGTTACGAAGGCACACCACTGACGAGGTTACGAAAAGCGCCACGAAACTCGCCGCTTACAAGGACACCGGGCGCGCCGACTGCGAAAGGGGCTCGAAGCAACGAGAGGCTTCTCTGATACATAGGTCTACTGCTGGTGACGCACCACAGGGCTTTTTTATAGGCACCGGTAGGGTCTTTCGAGTCACCAACGTCCAACCAGAAGCGCCGCTTGCTGTGGTAGAATCCTTCAATGAGGCCCACCGCTGGGCCGCGTCATGCTCATCAAATACGGAGCCGGTGCGCGAGGTTGCACCCAAGCACGAGTGACGTTGCCACGCATTGTGTAATACACGCCTGACTGAAAGGCGCCGATTGCTTCAACGGGCTCGTGGCCTAAAGGAGCTCGCTGTGCGTTGCGTGACAGACCGGCGCCGCCGCTTGATAACGTCGTTGAGTTGATCGCGTCAGGTGGGTTCGATCGCTGGCCTTGACACAGATTGCCTTTGCAGAGGCATTGACGTTCGGTGTGTACTCCCAGGCGTAACAATGCTCAGGGTTCTCTATTTGATGTGAAGCATCTGATGAGCGAGCTTGATCCGGTGGCGTCCGCGCTCCACAGCGCATGTGTGTCCCCTCTCCATCTCGCTCCTCTGCTAAGCTCCCCCTCTCTTGCCTCGCTACCCCGATGCAGGCAGCGTCTCGTAGACCACGTTCACTCCCCCGTCTCCTCTAGGCATCCCTGCCAGTGCCATTTACAGCCCCATTGGGAATGTGCAGCTGTTCCCCCTCTCTTTGTCCTCCTAAATCCCCCGCTCCACTTGCAATGCCAAGGCAGGCAACGTCTGCTAGCGAGTATCTTGATTGAACAAACCGCCTGCTCGCACTGCACAGCTGTTCAATAAGGCCCCATAAATATATGCACTGGGTTTTGTCCTCCAAGGTAGTGCCGGTGGGAGATTTCTCCTTTGCTTCATTGGAAAATAAAAGTTTGCAGCGTGCGCATTAACTAAACGCGGAGGGTTGGTCTTCTGTCTCTCAGTGCCCATCAGCAGTGATTCGCATGTTTCAGTAGCAAACACCGGTCCGTCACTGCGTTCTCTGCGCCTCCGCAGATTTGTCTCTTGCACAATGCCGCAATTTCCAGGTTGAGCGCCCGCTGCTTCGCATTTGCACATAAGTCCCTTTAGCCGGTGATAAAGTAAATTTCATGCTTTGCATAATTATTAACAAAAGTTTTATTCAAGTAACCATGCCTACTATGCGAAGGTCCTTGCGGGTGAAACACTTTACGGTAGTGCTCTGACGAGAGCTTCAAGGAAATACGTGTTGTATGTAGTTGGAGAAGGTGGGTAGTGGCTATGGGAAAATTTGATGCAGTAAGACAAGATATGATTACCTTCTACGCAGCTGTGAGCACTCGCTGGGTGCCTGTAGCCAGTGTTCGACCACTTGGGGTTGTTGATCTCCGTATACAGGTCACATTCTTTCAACCTCTGTTGGAAATACAGTCGCTATGGGCATGAACTGGACCCCAGAACTGTCGGCTGAGAAGTCGGGCGCCGTAACTACTGGACTATCTTGGCGGGTTAATTGAACGCTTGAACCTGGTCGATATCAAAAGCAGTTTGAAGTAGTGTA
The DNA here is from genome assembly GCA_013436015.1 of Rhipicephalus annulatus. Taxonomy (NCBI): domain Eukaryota; kingdom Metazoa; phylum Arthropoda; class Arachnida; order Ixodida; family Ixodidae; genus Rhipicephalus; species Rhipicephalus annulatus. Next base: position 834,933 of record WOVY01009410.1, on the reverse strand, counting down.
ACAGCTCTGTGGTAGAACAGTTGTCTTACACACAACCTGTCTGGTTGCTACTTGAGCTCGAGCCAATGTTTTAAATGCGGAGCATTTTTAGTCAAACGATGTCGCGTGTCGGTGTTAGCGGTGCCGTCCACACCCCCATTGCGCATGCTCGAGCCTCGCGCCAGCCCAGAAAGACACCCGCAAAACGATCGCTCCAGGATCTATTAAAGGCTAAGACACCACCGGGAATTCAGCAAGATGGGGTGTAAATACCGTGGGGAGCACGCATGGGGAGGAGGAGGCTCCGGACCTTTCCCTCATTCTCATCTGCTTCGAATTCACGTGGTGTGTGTGTATATAGGTGGCGAAGCGCCCGATAGGAATTCAGTCACGGGTGCCTTTACTTGGCTTTCGCTTGACTTGACGCTTTGTTTGATTCGAGTATATGTGATGAAAGCAACAGTGCCTTCAAAAATATGGGGGGCACAACCCAATATCAGCGTCCCCACCACTCGTTGAAGGCGACGGTTCTGGTTCATTATACAAATAGGAATAATAAAGACGAAATAACAATCATGCATTAACGAAATATACTCAATCACATAACATTTACGTGATAACCCACCACTCTGTGATGGATTTACTCGAGTTCCTTCGTGGGAAGATCCAGGCGCTTTCTTTATAGATCCTTCTATTGATAGATTACGTCAATCGCAAACGCGTGTAATCGCATGAAGGAAGGCCCTGTCCTGTCGTCGAAGACATCAAATAGATTACACGACTGACGTGACGTGCGTGCCCGTGTACCACGCCCTGTGCATTGTGGGTATGCGCCTCAGCTGATTCACTGTCTATATGAGCCCATACTTTGGAAAATCTATGCCGCGAAATATGCGGTCCCTTTCCAGAAGCCGTTCTAAGAACTCATACAGTTACTATCTGCCGCGCGAATTTCGCAGTTGACCAAGTTCAGGAGACGAATGTGAGATCACCAGGAAATAGGCGAACAGACAGATAGATAGATAGATAGATAGATAGATAGATAGATAGATAGATAGATAGATAGATAGATGGATAGATAGATATGAAGTTCATTTCGTTACAAACGCTCTGCATTTTAGATATACTACAGACCCCCGTCACCCACCATACGCGTACAATTATTATCGATCAGTTTAGGCCCCTTAATTCTCCGAAGAGCTACCCTTAAAATTTTATTTCACTTACCTTTGTAAGGAGGTATCAGCAGACTGTCTGTGAATTCCGGAAAGCTCATCGTAATTACGTCTTTTATAATAAATGAAGACCTACGCAAAAAAAAACTGTTCAAGGCACGTACCACTTGTACAAGTTGCTGCAGACCTAATTTGTTTCAGCAGAAAATGTCGTATTGTTAATAGTTAAAGTGCCTCATGCACAGCCAGACAGGCTGCACACGGCTGTCTGAAGGCAGTACAAACAAAGAAAATAGTTAAACCATCTCCCACTAAAAGTAACTGTGTGTAGATGCGAAGCAGTTAGTGCTAACCTTTGTAGCGGCGTTGACACTGGCGCTAATCACGGCGTTGTGCAGGAAAAAAACCCGGGGAGGCGAAAACCACGCAGTGAGGGACTGCTGTTATCTATTGGCACATGCCGTTCGCTGATAATGGGCAATTCGACGGAATGTCCCATTGGACATGAACGCTTGCCGTTCGCTTTTAGCACCAACGCTGCGAGTTATTATGGTTTAGTAACGTACAGGCCTCATCTCCACCGACATTACTTTAAAGGTCAAATTCACTACATATATATATATAAGGGGTGGTCAGTTGACGGTTGTGTAGAGCGCACAGCTGTTTCTTTTTCCACAATAAAAAACTCGCTAGCAAGAGCTGCCTGCATCGGCATTTCGGGGCGAGAAAAGGGGGAGCAGAGGAGAAGAGGGGGAGGAGCGTGCAATCACAATGGCTCTGTAAACGCCACGGATAGGGATGCCTTGAAGAGAGGGAAAATGTGCGTAGACTAGCAGACGCTGCCCACTTCGGCGTTGCGAGGCGAAAGAGGGGGAGCGCAAGAAAAAAGAGAGAGGGAGTACGCATGCGCATTGGGAGTGTAAACGCCGTTTAAAGCAACGTTACTAGAATGAACTAAGATTGAAAGCTCCTTCGAAGAGGCGGGTTACGTGGCGGTCACGAGAACTAGTGGCACCGCAGTACGTATTTGCTCTAGTAACGCAGCGCGCGTGTTGTGATCGGCGGTGACGCGAAAGCGGCTACCGCGAAGGGTGCGCTGTACTTCCATGTCACTTCTTAGATTGTCTTTGGCACTGCGTTGTTTCTTGTAGAAAAACGCGTTTGGAATATATGAAGCGTAGCGAGGAGGAGCAGATTCATCTACATCGAGGTTCGTGGATTAGCTTTGCGCTAGGCTCCAACTGCGGCGATTGCAATGAGTACTCCGCTTCACAAAGTGGTTCTAAGAGAGAAAGGAAGAGAAAAGTGAGCCCCGTAACTGTCTGCTTCAGGGAGCGACACCTCAACAGTAGTTCACAAGGGATGGGGATGAGAAGGAATTAAAAGAATAGGATTAAAGGTATATATAGTGAGAAAGATGCGCTAAGCCTGTGAGCGAGAACATATCGAAGGGATAGAAGATATAGGAAAGATGGACACATGGTCAAAGGAGTCCGAGGACGGGGCACCACTTGCGAGAGCTCTTGTCGGCGTTAAGAGATGGCGTAGGGCAAGTCCAGTAGGTCACAGCTGCGCTGTCGTCGAAGGTCGGTGTCAGGAGATGACGTAGGGCCAGCCCAGACGACCAGAGCTACGCTGACGTCGGAGATAGCGAGGGCACAACTGGTCGGCACAGAATCCAGTGAGCGAGTCCCGAATACTCCGCTTCACGCAACTTGTTTGTTCGTTTCTTTGTCTATTTATTTGGGTATTTGCGGTGTAAAAAGGGTTACACATAGGTGTGGGCCACCATCAAAGCTGCTATAAGCAGCTTGAGAACCTCATATATTAGCATCTGATCGCATTCGTCCAGTGGTGACGGGCTACCAGACGAACAATCGTAAACAGATTTGCTGTCCAGCCTTGCACGTTACCCAGAAGAATTCATATTGTAGTGCAAATAAAAGTTTTGTTATTATAATAATATTATTATGTCATTATTTATCATGGTGTTATTATTATTATTATTATTAATATTATTATTATTATTATATGGGGTAGCAATAAAGAATAGGGCAGATGTCACGTCATTGACTATTATGTATAATGTGTGATAGCAATTACACAACAGTCACAAACACAATTACAAAACTTGTCGGATGCTTGAGCTTCACCTTCAAGAATATATGGCGACACCGTAACCGGGCCCTGTGGGAATCACCTTCTCAACTACGAGCTGTAGCTTTGGCCTTGGTATATGCCTCAACCGTGCCGTGAGAGAATGATCGACTGTCCGTGCAACACTGGCCGTTTCAAAGTATTGTAGAATGTCTACTGAATCTACAGTGGCGAAGTGCCCACTGCGCCATATTTCTTCCTTTTGAGAATCAGCAAAGGGGCCTTAACGCGTGTGTAAAGCAACACGTAAGCGAACTTGAATTAGCACCCTGTAAGGTCTGAGCCTTTCTAACAACCACTTGCTGCGCATTTCACATGTTTGGACGACTGGCGTGATTCGACGCTTGTACCACCTACTATCGCGTGGATGAAAGAAATTCTTTCTACTAAATGAGCAATATAGGTGTAAACATAGGGCCTCGCTTTTATCTCTGGACACAATATCATTGAAGACTTCTACTAAATGAAATTCACATTTTCTTTTTTCTGAATTAGTTTCGACCATTGGCATGCCTCTGTGGTATAAAACCTGATTTCCACGCAGGGAGCCTGGGATCGATTCTCACTCGTAGAGAAGTTTTTAGGGGCGAAGCTCCTTATAGCGGCACCCGTTCGTCCCTCGCAGCCGTTGTACTAGTGCGTAACAAGTATAACATTTTGACCTCGAAGGTGGTGCCAGTGATAGATTTCTTCTGTGCATTGTTGAACAGTAAAAGATAAGGCTCAATGTACATGCCAATGGCTGCTAAGGAGGAATGAGGAACAGGAAAATTTGGCTTTTAGTTAACGCGCACGCTGCGAATTTTTTTGTTCAACAATGCACAGAAGACAAGAACGTTATACTCGCTGGGCGTAATCTCCCTGGTTTTAGAAAGCTTTAGCGAGCGTTGGGCCGCAGTGCCATGAATACAATGAACTAGTAGACACGAAGCGCAAGCCGTAATAAAGCGTACGTGTGCCTCTTCTCGTTCAGTCCTTGGAATGTCCGCTGGATGGTGGTGCTTCTATATGAGGAATATATGATGAAAAGATGCGAGATGGTGGTACTTGGAGTGTTGAATAAGTTGACGCACGGACGCACAGACAGATACATGGACGGACGCACGGATGGCTGCACGGGCGGATGGACGCATGGACGGACGCAGGAGCGGATGCATGGACAAAAGCAGGGACGGACGCACAGATGAACGTGCGGACGCACAAACAGATGCACGCATGGACGGGCGGATGGACGCATGGGCCACCACACAGACGCACGCATGGATGGACGGAAGCAAGAACGAATAGACGGACGGATGCTTCGCCCCACTATCCATCATTCACTCCGTGGATATGCTGCCACTTATTTTTCTATTGGCAGGCTCCTTGATTTTTTTTTGTCACGGTCAAGATAATGTCTTCTCGCTCACAACCAGGGACGCTGACAGCGACGCCAAAACTACAATTTCTGTGAAACGAGCTTGTTAAAACTATCATTTTGAAATATTATAGAACGAATAACAAATAGAAATATGAGTATAGGTGAATAAATTGATGTAATACATCTTAACAAATATTTCTTTCCGGTGAAGGTGGAGCACTCAGTCCAGGGCCCTTGTGGCCTTTCCCATCTTGCAAGCTCTGTCGTTCTGCTTGAGATGTTCTTCAGGCTTAGAGCAGGACAGCGCATCCTCCCACTGCTCCGGTGTTAGTGTACAGTTTCGTGGCTCTACCTGTGCATGTTGGCAGGCCCATGACACGGGGTTAAGTGTGGGGTGTTGTCTGCATAGGGAGCATTTGTTGGCGTATATTCCCAGATAGATTTTACTCATAAGACTGACATTGGGGTACGTATTAGTCTGCAGCGGTCTCCAGGCAACCAACTGCTCTCAGCTGAGGTCTTTGTGGGGAGAAGGTATATCCTCCTCAGAGCTCTCTGGTGTTCTAAAATTGCTCCATAGCGTCTAGTAACTGCGGCTGGTTCCTCGTCGTTGTGCGCCCCCCGGTTGGCGTATTCTTGGGCAATGACGTATTCTTGGGCAATGGCGTCGGCACGCTGGTTCCCTGTCACAGTTTCATGGCCCGGTGTCCACGTAATAGAGCAGCTCGAGAAGTTTATTTTTCTTCCCTTGAGCATGCGGATGGGAGCACTGGATATGCGTCTACTGCTGTAGAGTCGACACGCTTCTTGGTAGTCATTAAGTATTTCTGTAGTAGACTCTTCGCTTTGGAATGTGATGGCGAGCGCGATCGCTACTTCCTCAGCCTCGAGGATGTTCTTGCTTCTGATCAAAGCGCTGTTGACTTCCTTAAGTTGGTGATTAACAACGCTTACAACTGTGCCGGAGTGCTATTTGTATGTGGCCGCGTCAAGGTACAATACGTCGGTTCTCACCCCGAAATTTGTTTCTTGTGCTACTGATCTGGCATTTCTTCGAGCCTTAGGGATGTCTGGATGCAGGTTTTGAGCTATTGAGCTGACTTCAATGATCTGGCGAATGTCATTTGTCATGCTCAACTTGTTATTGGTTTCTCCGCAAGCATCCCTCCTGCCCAATGTCTGCAACGTGTGCCTGCCCGTAGCAGTCAGCAGTAGTCTCATTTTCTGCGCAAGAAGATGCGCCTCGATGTGTTCTTGCACTGCGTTGTTTATCCCGAGTGTAAGGAATATCTCTGTCGAGGTTTTTACAGGTAGACCTGTCAGGTAGGGCACATTTGTTGGCTTTTCTATGGATTTCCTCTAATTGTTCTTTTTCCTGCGGGAGTGTTGTTTGGAATGGGATACTGTATGCAAGCGTACTGACCACGAGGGCCTGTACCAGCCTAAAAGTGTCCTCCTCCTTCATACTCCGTCTTTTGTTAGATATTTTGGTGATCATCTTCGTGATCTGTGCTGTAGTGTTTGACAGCTGTCTGATGGTGTGGTCTATACGATAGTTGCTTTGTATCCACTTGCCGAGAAGGTTAATTTGGGGCACTTCTGCAAACTTCTTCCCCCTTATATAGACGCCTATCGAGTTTTGCAGATCGTATCCTCGTCTGTAGACTCTCGGGACTTCTGATTTCTCCGGAGAGCAGACGAGGCCGCATTGACGCACGTATTCGTGAACGGTATCAGCTGCGCATTCAGAAGATATTGTTTTTGTCCTAGAGATCCTCTTGTCAACCAGATTGTAACATCGTCTGCTAGATGGCATGTCTGAGTATTTCAATGTTTTCGAGGTTCCTAGCTAAGCCGATCATATCGATGTTGAACAGCATCGGCAATATCACAGAACCTTGGGGTGTTTTTTTGGGGACGTAATAAACGTATGAGTGCGGATGCCTCCTATACCAATTGTGGCACTTCTGTTACTGAAAAAAGCTTTGATGTAGTTGTGTATTCTTTTTACACAACCTAATTTGCTAAGCCCCTCTAGCACAGCCTTATGACTGACATTGTCGAAAGCAGCCTTAAGATCCAGTGCAAGTAGTACGTTTTCGCGATATTTTGGGACATCGGTAAGCACCTCCTCCTTGATTTTTATGAGGACGTCCTGTGTTTAGAGGCATTTTCGGACGCCAAACATGGGGTGCAGCATGAGTTAGTTGTCTTCCAGGTAGTTCTCCAGCCTCTGAAGCACGATTCTCTCGTATACTTTTCCCAAATATGAGGTCAACGAATTGGGTCTAGAATATTCCAAGCTTGCAGCCTTTCCAGACTTCGGAATAATTACTATTTCCGCATGTTTCCAGTCGTTTGAGACGGTACCTTGTTCCCAGTGTTTGTTGATGAATTCTGTAAACCTTGTGATAGATTTGTCATCTAGATTCCCTATTATAGCGTTGCTGATGCCATCCTTTTCTGGCTTAGTGTTTTTTGTTGCCGACCGCATAGCATGCCGAACTTCTTCTGTAGTGATGGTTTCGTCTCTAGCGGAATCAGCTTCACCAGTGCATGCCAAGCAGCAGTCAGTATTCGTTGTATCGCAAATATAGCGCTGCTTGATGTGTTCTAGCAGTTCCAGGTCTGTGCCTTTGAATCGGTGTTCAATCTTCTGGGTCGTCTTAAAAGATTTATTCTTGGTCGTGGATGGGTCTATGAGGGCCCTGAGCAGGGCCCATGTCCTTTTCCAACCTAGTGTGTCTTGTAGCGTGTTGCATTTTTGGTTCAACTTGCGCCTTGACACCTCCGTCGCATATTCTCCGGCTTCCCTAGTGACTGCGGCGATCCTAAGTTTCAGTTTGCGGTTGTGTTTCTGCCGCTTCCACCTAGCTTATAGGCACTGGCGGCCGTACTAGAGGTGTGAAAGATGCTTGTCCATCTCGGGCGTGTTTGTAGATAGGCTAACTTCTCGGGTTAATCGTTTACAGTCTGCCTTGATTCTCGAGACCCAACTCTCAATGTCCGCCAATTCTTGGTCCTCTAATTCTGCCCTAGTTTTTCTAAAAGCTTCCCAGCCTGTAAGTCGAGTCAGGCCATGTCGTTTCTTAACCGGGAGGGTTTCTATCTGACTATGCAAAATGCAGTGGTCACTGTCGAGTGCTTCCCCGCCGTTTTTCCATCGGGCCTCCTTGACCACTTTAACTAACGCCAAGTCCGGGCACGTGTCTCCGTTTATACTATTCCCCCCTCGCGTTGGTTGAGTGTGGTCTCAAATGAGACTTAGTTTTCTGCGATCAGCTCCTCTGGCCAGACCCCTGCGTTTCTGAGTTTCCTTGGCATATCCCTAGCTCTTGTGCCACGCATCAAAGTATCCAAGGATGACAAGACCCTTTTTGCCTGCTGCTTGTTCTGCCTTGCGCAGGTGGGAGCTGAAGTTGGTTTTCCGCTGGAGGGTGGGCTGTAGATATTGAGGAGAAACATGCTTTCGTCAGTTTTTTGTTATGATTTCAATGAGAACGTGGTCAATGTATGTTGTATCGATGTCATTTGTTATTGCAGTGACCGCTTTGGCAATCAGAGTAGCGACCTTACTTTGGCCAAGACCCTCCGTTTCGGTGAGCAGACGGTTTCCTGGAGGGCGATGATGCCTGGTGGATTTGTACATTTATTGATGTGATGATTCAGAAGACCCTGCTTTCGACGGATTTCACGACAGTTCCACTGCTACATTTCTAGGGTTTCTAACTTGACCGAGCATTTACGGCTGCTCGCCACACTCAGGTGATGACCGAGCATAGGGTTCGCCTCTGGATTTCATGGCCGTGAGTTGTACCAGACGTTCTCTATCCCTGCGCGCCTCATTTTTGATGTTAGGGTTGAGGCTGCTGACATTCGCTAGGGCATTTTTCATGGCAGCCATGTTAGTTGTGAATTTCTAGCATTCATGGCGGCTTTCATAGCGACGTCTGTTTGGGGGTTAGCATTGGTCTGTCTTGTTCTCAGGGCCTTCATTTCATCTATGAGATCGTTTATTTTCTGCCGGAGTTCAGCGTTGTCTGTCCTGAGTGTCTGAAAAGTCTGCCTTAATTTCTTTGTTTCGTCGTTAGGTGACACACTGCCATTCTTACCAACCAATACTGTCTGTGTATTCGTGGTCCTTGAAGCAGTGGGAGAGGCAGAAAAAAAGCGCTTTTCTGCTCACCGTACCGTCGTCTTCCTTCATGGTGACAGATTTTTCTGCTTCTTCTTTTTTGGTTTCTGGAGCCTGGAGTGTCTAGACGCGGATCTCGACCATGACCGTGGTTTTGATGCTGATCGGGACCTGGATGGTGAGCCGCCCTCTTTGCTGAACTACCGTTTTCGAACTGGCCGTGCCCATCGGCGCCTTGTGCTCCGGTGGCTGTCTGCTCTTTTGTTCTTGGTCGTGTGCTTCTCGGTCTCCTGAGGTGTTCCTTGCACTCTTTTGCCCCTGTAGGCTAAGCTTCCTTGCATAGCGCGCACCGGTGCTCACAGGTGTGTCCATCCTCTATGAGAAGTACTTTGGTTTGGGCTAGTTGGTTCATAATGCTCACTAAGAACGGGCAGCGCAAAAACTCGAGAAAAAAAGAAGGACACTAGAGACAGAGCGCTGACTAACAACTGAAATTTTATTGCCATCACCTATGCATATATATGTGCCTAAAATGTGATTGAGAGGAGGTTTAGAAGCAAGAAAAGAAGGCTGGTTCTAACCAGCCATAACAACTGCAAATGATAAAATCTTCAAAGGAACTCGCGCAAGCGTGATGAGTGGAATGCATCAGGTCATGATAAAGAAAATGAGACGGAAAATCAAGGAAAGCCTCTAAGATAACTACTTCCAGCATCACACAAAGATATGGAAGGCCTGCTCACGCACTTGTCACCTGCTTCATGTATGAAGAAAGCCTCAACAAATTCGCGCTCTATCTTATCCCTCCCCATTTTAAAAAACCGAATACTACGAAAGTCAAGAGAGCAGCCACAACGCCTGCAATGGTCAGCCAAAAAACCGCTGGTCGTATTGCGTAGAGTATAGTCATGCTCCTTCGCCCTTTCATTAAAACACCTGCTGGTTTGACCAATGTACTCAAGTGCGCAACCTAAATGAAACCTATAAACTACATAGAAAATACAATCTGTGAACCTGTTCCTGTGTTTGGTTGTGCACCCATGGCGTTTTTCTCTGTAGGCCATGCCACATAACCTCGAGAGTTTGTAGGGCGCGGACAGTACATCTTGCACGTCATGCTTCGATGCAATTCTATTCAAGTTATGCGAGAATTTGTGAGCATATGGGATAACTTGCACATGTTTCTTTTTTTTCTGCCATCTTTTTGTTTTGTTTGATCGTGTTTCATGTTCCGTAGCAGGGTCTCACACACCGCAGAAATTAATTCAAAAAGGTAACCCGCCTGCTTCAATCTGGTAACCTGTGCATTACAGCTAGATAAAATGACATGTACACACGACTTATTGAGGGCTGAATGCAGAAAGTTCACTGCAATGCTTCGCTTGACAAGCTTCGAATTGGCGCTGTCATGTCGTAACAAGGGTTTATTGAATCTAGGATTGTACTTCCAAGAGATGCGATTATTGCCAAAAAGCAAGGCAATGTAAGAAATTGCGACGCTCACTTATCAGGCTTTTTCATGCGTAAATTTCAGGCCTTGACATTCACTCTGAAACACATGCAAAACGTCATGGATGACTATGTCAAGGTCATCAACATCATTCAATATTACTAGAAAATCATCCACAAACCTAAATATCTTGACAACATGCGGTACTTTCAATTTATCCTGAATGCGGCAACCAACCACCGACAAGAAAAGATCACACAACACAGGAGCCCCAGCTGAAACAATGCACACACCCTTTCTTTCATCAAAATTATCAAGCTCATCGTCAAAATTCACAACTGTAGAACACAAATCGAACTCTAACAGTCTAACAAAGTCATCAGCAGAAAAACCTGCTTCACCTGAAAACTGAAGTTCACCATATTCCTGAACTCTATCTCGAAAAGCCTGCAGATGTCCTTCATGTGGCACAGTATAATAAAGTTCTTCAATGTCGGCCGAAAAGCCGTTAAAAGAGCCAGATTTCAAACCTTGTAGGTGCAGTATGAAGTCCTCAGACTTGCGGATGACAAAGGGATCATCCTTCACTAAAATTTGAAGGTGCCTTTGTAGGTAACGGCTGACGTGGCGTTGCCAGGTGCATCTTCAGAAACAATGGCACGAAACGGAACAGCAGGTTTGTGACATCGGGTTTGTGATAAAATTTCAGTTGTTAGTCAGCGCTCTGTCTCCACTGTCCTTTTTTCCCGAGTTCATGCGCTGCCCTTTCTATGTGAGCATCCACTATAACCAGCTCAGTGCAATTTGAGCAGACAACGGCGTCTGGAGTCGGGCATGTCTGCCCTATACGTCTGCCCTATGCCAAGGCCTCAAGCATATACAGCAAACGTGTCGCGATGATCGATAGAGGTAGCAACGTGTCTCACCACCCAAGAAATAGCATTGGACGATCTTGCCCTCGAAGGTAATGACGGCGCTTTGGGATTTTCCCAGCATTCTTGCGTAAAGTATTTTCACTCATTGGGTACGCACCAGAAGATGGGCTAGTAATTCAGTTGGCATGGTCCCGGCGTCCAGTCCGTGAATCACACCCTTGCACGAGTTGTCTGGCGCAGCTACGTAAGCCATAACTGCATAGTCTTTTGCACCAAAACGTATACATTGAAGGGTCTGCACAATGTTGGTTGTCTCCATGCTTGGCGTGCTGATTACTGCGATATTAGATCCATTGCTTGGGCGCATGCCTTAGTTATACCACATGCCTTAGTTATAGCGCGTGCCATCTGATGCGTGCATAGTTGACTGATGTTGAGCTCATTCGTCGGTCTAATGATGAGCTTGAAGTCGGTTTTGGCAATGGAGGCAGCTTCTCTTTTCGAAGAGTATTCTCTTTCTGTTTAGGTTGGCTCGACGCTGGTTTGTCTACCACTTCGGCTTCGGTCTCCGGAATGGCGATCAGCCTCGAGTTGTGGTACGTTGCAGTGAACCATCCCCCGTTGTCAAGAGGCTTCTTCTGCGAGACGCTGGTAGCATTTCCTCCGTCTTGAGTTTTCCGTTCGATCGATGTCGTGGCTCCGGTTGACGCAGCCACATCGTCGTCAGCCATTCTCGCGCGTTGCACGGAAACGCGGGTAGAATTTCGTGGAGCCAACGGCCCGCCACTGCTTAGGCTTAGAACAGCGTTCTTTGCCTTGGATCTTCGAACAAGCAGACGTACATAAAATAAAGACTTAAGGTTAGAAACCGGTTATGTACTGACTGCGCTTGATTAGTAGAAAATGATCCAGTACTTCATAGGTGGCAGCGATGAGGTTTTCCGGGTGAGATGAGGCGTCGATGCAGGAGCTCATGCGAAGCACGTTTGCTTCGTCTTGCCCCCTAGCGTCGTCTAAGTATAGGTGAAGAAATAGTCGTTCATTCTAAAACTTAATTTAGGAGCATGATCAATGCACAAAATGAAAGGTCAATCTCACCTCCAACAAAAATAACCTAAAAAGTGACCAGACGATCGAAACAATTCAAGTACACGTTACTATGGCGGTACTTTCCAATCAGGCGTAGTAAAGTGAATACATTTCATGCTATCATTAAGTCTTGATTGAGCTTGATTGAAGTATAAACCAATTACGTTGACCGTGACAGACGTCTGAATACTTCCGGTGCAATTCAGAAGGTGGCACCAAGCTTTGCGACGCGAAGATACAAAGCTCACTGCCAAACGCAGTCTATGACGTTCTGTGTGAGAATGACGGCATCGTAGCGCCCTACCGTCATGTCTTGCTAGACAAGAAGTCTTGATCTCACGTGGAAAGTGGGATTTCACACCTTGTACCCATCAGGGTTTGTTCCCAGCGATTTCACTTCTTATATTTAAGCCAAAATGTTCATAACCAAGGCACCAATCCCCCCCCTCCACAAAGACATGACAGCTCTCGAATGCTCAGTTCTAAGTTCGGAGGAGCTGCCAGGAATAGAACAGCAAGACAAAAGGCAGTAACACACAAACATATGTGTGGTGGTGTTTTGCCAGTAACCAGGTTTCATTACATTTCTTTCATATAGCAGCAATGGATATTTTTCTCATTCACATTGTCCTCATTCCAGAACCTACAGCAGGCAATGATGGCACATGCCCAGGCCACTTCTCGGTGCAGCGAAGTGCACAAGGAAGTAGCCCATCATGAGTGTACTGCATCTGTCGATACACCCTGAATAAGTGACAACATGCAAAGAGGGCTTCTCGCATCTCGCACAAGTACCTCTGGGACACATGCACCCAAACCAAACAAAAGTGCACTCAATCAGATGAAATGCTTTCAAGAATGCTGACTTTGCAGTAGCGGCGAGAGCTGTGTGCACGGGCTAAACTTTCTGGCACTTTTATCGCAGGGCATTTCAAGCAGCCGCACCAAAAGCGTCCAAACGGTCCACCGCTTCTCTGAAGCAATCCAGGGTCTGGTACAAGAAGGCGTCATTGTCGGCTGCGCCTGCGCCCTGTCTCCAGGATCAACGTCACGCTTTGCGCACTACAAAAGGAGCTACGTGGTTGTCGCAGCTTTTACTTGGCAGTAGCGGCGAGAGCTGTGTGCATGGGCTAAACTTTCTGGCACTCTTATCTCAGGTTAGTGTTCCAGATATATCGGGTATTTTATTACCTTGTTGCATATCTACGCTTCGTCGCTGCTGCGAAACAGTGAATCCGGAATTTTTCTTCTAATTGTCCTGCGTTGTATTCTTGTGCGGTCATTGAAAAATGGCTAAAGACATTGCTAAACTCAAGGAAAAAATGAAGGCATAACTGTTAAAGAGAAAAGAAGAGATGAAACAAGAGATGAAATCTTTTCGTGATTTCCTTGAAAGGGATTTACGGAAAAAAATTCGTGAGCTAAAAAATGATCACCATCAAATGACGGGAAGCCTCGACTTTGCCTTCACTTCAATTGAGGAGCACAAGAAGAAACTGGACGATGTGATTACAAAGAACAGGGATCTTGAAAGTGAAAATGCTGCTCTTCGTGCTGAGTGTAAATGTCTTGAGAGCAAAGGCAGGGATCTTGAAAGAATGCTTGTTCTTGCTAAGCAGTACTCGAGGAAGGCAAACCTCGAGATACAAGGCGTACTGAAACAAGACAATAAATCTGTTACTAACATTGTCTCTAAGATTGGCAGTGCCATAAATGAGCAAATAACTTCAGGTGATACTGAGATTTGTCATCGGGTGCCGAGCCAAGACAGCGGCAGCAGTAATATCATCGTCCAGTTTAAGTCTCGTGCAAAGCGAGACAGCATTCTAAGGAAAGCAAAACGAGCTCGTCCGACTAACAAAGATGTCGGACTGACCAGCGAAAATGCTATCTATGTGAATGAGCATCTTTGCCCAGCCTTAAAGAAACTTCTAGCTCTTGCTGTGAAGAAAAAGTATGAATACAAATGGAAATCCGTCTGGTCATTTAACGGGAAAATCTATGCGAAGCAATCTGACGATACGCCCGCTGTGCACGTTCCAAATGAGCATGATATTGATAAGGTTTTTTCGGGATCGTCATATGCAACTGCGTAGGCGCAGGTGACAGGCTGGGCTGAACACTGCGCCGTATCATCAAAATGGATAACGACTGCGCATACATAAACTTAGCATCACCTTCTGCTATTAAATCTGATTACCCACCATGCCAATCAGTTTTGCATATTAACACTCGCTCTGTAATGAATAAAGAGGACGACATTTTGCTTTTTTAGAGCAACTCTCATTCAAAGTGGGTGTTCTTATGCTGTCTGAAACCTGGTATACGAACAATAGTAGCAAGTTGAAACTGCCTGGATATGCCAGTTTCTTTTGCAATCGATCGAATAAACGTGGAGGGGGTGTTGCGCTTTATGTGACTGCAAAGCAGAAATGCCATTTAGTTCATGAATACTGCGTGTCAACAGAAGATTACGAAATGCTCACTGTCTCCGATCAAAATGAAATGTTTGCTGTTGTTTATCGCCCACCGGGTGGGAATATTAGGCGGTTCCTAGCATTTTATGAAAGTTTCCTGGACGTCACTTGCAAAAACAACTTTCACTTGACATGCGGTGGCGACTTTAACATCAATATTCTTGATGACAGCACTACTTCCACGGAATTCGGTACATTGCTGTCTTCGAGTGCCTTTAAAAATTTAATTACTACACCAACTCGCATTACGTGCAGTACATTGTCTTGCCTTGACCATTTGATAATAAATGCAGAGACAAAGATTTACACCACTGGTACCGTTGCTTCGGACATTAGTGACCACCTCCCTGTTTATGCGCTATATGAAAATCACAGAGGAATGCGAAACCGTGAGGTAGAAACATTCACTGTTCAGCGAATACCAGATAGTGGGCTGCTTGCCTTTAAAACTGAGATAATGGCCCAAGACTGGTCTTCTGTCTTGGCATTAACGTCCGCCAATGAGGCATACAATGAGTTCATACAGAAATTTATAAAAATATACGAAAGGCATTTTCCTATGAAACAAGTAAAACCACAAAAAAAGCGAGAAAACCATGGGTAACGAAAAAACACTTGAAAATGATTTCGCGTAAAAATTCCTTGTATCATTCATTTTTGAAGTCTCGTTTGCAGATGCAATTAAAGGAATTTAAAGCTTTTCTAAACCAATTAAACTGTGAGCTACGGCGTGCCAAACGAACTTATTACGAGCAACTTTTTCTGTCCGCCTCACAGCAACGGCCCGATAAGACATGGAAAAATATTAAACGATGTTCTTGGTCGTCGGACCAAACCAAGCATTCCAAACAGCATACTTTATGACGGTGCTGAGTTGAAAGGCGACGCCTTCGCTAATCACTTTAACCAACATTTCATTAACGCTGCTATTCCTGCTGCCTACCCCACCTGCGCTGCAACGTCGGGAATAACAAACTCCAGTCTTATTGTCGAAAGCATTTTCTTCCAGCCTACTGATGAATACGAAGTCTGCGCTACATTTCAATCCTTGAAAAATACTAATGCGTTAGACACCAACAACCTGCAACTAGGCCCAATTAAGCATTGTATAACTTCTATTTCTCCTGCTCTTGCTCACATATTCAATTTAACGCTTCAATCGGGCGTATTCGCACAGGCAATGAAATACGCCAGAGTTTCGGCAATATTGAAAGCAGGTAGCCCTAATGACCCCAACAACTACCGGCCAATTTCGGTGTTACCTGTGTTTTCTAAGAGGCTAGAAAAAATAATACACTGTCGCATGGTCAATTTCTTCGATAAGTTTGGTATCATAACTAACACGCAACACGGATTTAGGAAACACAGGTCAACGGAAACAGCCCTTCTGTCAATCAAGGAGACGATAATAAGGAACATAGAAAGGAAATCCTATGCGCTGGCGTATTTTATAGATTTTAGTAAGGCATTCGACTGCCTAAGTCATAACATTTTATTAGACAAACTAGAATGTTACGGAGTACGTGGTAGCTGCTTATCACTTAAGTCTTACTTAAGTGACAGATACCAGTGTGTTTACGTGAACGGTCACAGGTCGTCTTGTCTAATAAACAAATTTGGCGTGCCTCAAGGAAGCATTCTAGGGCCGCTTCAATTTAATATCTACATTATCTGACATTGTGAACTTTAATACTAATGCTGAATTTATTATATACGCTGATGACAGCACTGTCATATTGTCTGGGAACGACGTGCGCAACTTGACAACGGATTGCAATGAACTGCTAAGAAAGTTATCTACCTGGTCTCAGCTAAATCAACTTAGGATCAACGCGAAGAAAACTAAGGTAATTATTTTTTGCTCCAAGAACAAATTGCTTCCGTTAAATAATACTATTGCTTTTGAAGGTCAAAAAATCGAAATAGTTGACAGTCGCAAAATGCTTGGCGTGTACTTTTCTTTACAACTTACTTGGGACATGCATGTAAATTACTTATGTGAAAAGCTCTCCTCTGTGACAGGTGTCTTATCACGATGTCGTAGTTTGCTACCTACTAAGGCCAAAGTACAGATTTATAATGCTTTATTTCATGCCCACTTAAATTACTGCGCCTTAGTGGGGAGTACAACCACTATAACTAACATACGTAAAATTCTGATGCTACAGAAGAAGATTATTCGCTATATTGGCAACATAGACTATTATTCTAGCACCAGAGAAGTGTTTCCTAAGTACAACATTATTGGAATTGACAACCTTTATACTTTTCGTTTATTACATACTGCGCGATATGCCTCTGAATCCCTCAAGAACCATATAAAACAGTTGGCATCGTTAGAACGTCGTAGAATTGATGTGAACACAGGGAACCCTAAGACATGGTCAGTTCCATATTTCAGGACGCACTACAAACATCAATCGTTGGCATATAACCTACCATCTACTTTAAATAAATATAAAGATATTGACACGGTCAGCAAAAAAGACTTTCGCTTATATTTCGTTCACTTGTAATGTCACATACTGTGACATTCTATGTAATTGAATTGTGCGTAACTTATGTTGTTTCTTTAACATAATCTTCTGCTTACATGAATTTCTTGCTGTGTGGCCAGTGTTTTTTTCTTTTTTTCCCGAATAGCTAGTATTGCTACATTCGTACGGTGGTATTATTCTGTGTTATCAATATTTATGTTTATTACTTATGCTATAGCCGTATTTTATTGTATGTAGCACTTTTATTTTTTTTTTCTAGCTTTTTTATGCACTTGTATCTATTTTCACTTTTTCTTCCTGCAATCTTTCTGCTAGAAATCTATGTACATCGCTGTATATGTACATACGATATGGTATTCTGTTTTACTTGTTGGTTTTCTCGTCACTGCACCGGACTGCTTGTTGTTACTGCCCTGTATAGTCTGGTCGTTGGGTCTCGTCAAGCTACTTATGTAGCTTTTAACCCAACGCAACCATCCAGCATGTATAAACTGGAAAATAAATTGAATTGAATTGAATTGAAATTGCTTAGGCTATCTGTTACATAGCCTTCTTTCTACCCTAAAAGCAATTGAAAAAACTGTCGAGAGGCTTGTTGATGATCTATTCTGCACTGTTCTTGAAAAGTTGGGGTGGCTGCCACTGCATCGTTCGAGTTAGACCGCTCATCATGACAACGTGAGGGTAATGGTCGTGAATATTCGTTTTTTTTCTTGGCAAGAAAACCAATCAGGACCTTTCTGAAAAGCTGGAAAATGCGAGAAACAAGGTGAAGTTGCTGTGACATTTTCCACTCTGCTCTCTATTGGTAGCCATCGCGAAGACTTGTTTGATGAATAGCGTGAAGTACAGGTACTGTTTTTGAAGGAAGTATTATATTTTTCGTAACTAGTAGAAAACATGAGTACTGTTTTTACAGAGGAGTTTTCTATTTGAGTAAGCAAACTTGTTTGAGGCTTTTACAGATGATTTGGGCCTTTTTCGTCTAGGCCAGTTGAAATGGGTAAAATACTAATTCTTATATTAACATATATATTCTGGAAATGCTCATTCATGTTGAACTCCCCAAACATTTAGGTTAAATCAAATGCAGACAGTGCATTTCCAGCACCTCCACCAAATCGTTAAGTAAGGTGATTTGACAAAATGGGGTTTTTAATGGACACTGAGACCACGATCATAGTAGAATCAACGTCATCTTGCTTCTTTACCAGCACTTTCCTTGTTTTTCTTGGTAGTGACACTTCGTATCAATATGCAGGACATCGATTGTTAGCCAACTTGCAATGAGCAACCCATCCGGGCCAATATATACAAATGATTTTGTTCAGCCCACAAACGCGGTGCAAAAATGTCGACTGGTAGCGCATTATGAAAGGTTAAATCCAATATTAGTACAACAGCAAAGTCAGCGCGAGGAACAGCGCAGCGAACCATCGTGGCACGCTGCTGTAGAAGACGATGCGCTGAGAGCAGCCCAAGATGAAAATGCAACGCTGCTAGTTCTCGCGAACGCCGTTTGGCCCATTCTTCTTTGCTGGTGGAGATACGGAGCTTTCAAACTGAATTTATTCTAGTAACCTTGGTTTAAAGGATGTCTAGATGGAAGAGAGAAAGGGAGCTTGGACTAACAGACCCTACAGGCGTGTGAGACGAGAGAAAGGAGAGTGTAGAAGAAGTTAAACGGAGAAGGGGATGCACATGTACGGCAAGAATGATCAGTCTGCGCACTGAATTGAGCTGACGCTTCGCATTAAAAAAAATCGGTAGACCGCACGTACCTTGTAAATTGCAAAGCAAGCAGATGGAAGGTGAAAGTTGTATTTTTATTGCGATGGCAATCATATGGACAGTCTCGGCTGGTTTTTGCCGGCGTCGTCGCCGCCGTCATTCTCGTATATGTACATTAGGACGACTCAGTTCTAACCGCGTATGACGACTCGGTTCATTCTCGGGAGCGAACAAGCGCCACGGTTGCGAAGCAGCACATACCTAAAATATGATGATGATTATGAGCCTACACATATGATGATGACTGGTCGCTTCTCAGATTAGGATTAAGAGCGTGATATATGCCTACACTCTTCCCCCCACCCAAGTAGAAGCAGTTAGACTGGCGGCCGCAAGTCAAGGTGACAAGAAACACCCCGAGAAGATTTCATGCGGGAGACGTGGACAACTTCGGTGCTGCGGTAACGGTGGTCAATTGACAGGACAAGTGATGTGACACAATAGTTGACCGGAGCAATCTGCTGCTAAACTCTGTATGGGCTGATAACCGAGGTGGTAACGTGTCGCACTGACCTGGTGTGCGAATCGGTGTCAAGAGAGCACCTCGTCTTCCGTTCGGAATGAGACATCCTAATGACAATTGTCGTAAGAGGCCTTCCTTTCTTGTTGCGTGATTTCTGTGTTCATATGAGTACGCTGGCAACACTGGGTAACGCGAAAAAATTTATTCCTGTACAGAAGACGCAAATGAAGTGCCATTCCCGTGAAGAAGGAAACGTCGATGAAGAATGCCGGTGAACGTCCGTAAATTAGATAAAACATCGAGTAACTGGTTATGCGTTCAACAGCTGTGTTGTATGAGAACGTGATAAATAGAAGAGTTTATAACACTTTTTGTGGTGTGGTTGGATATAGACAGCAATCATAAGGGCGAGCGTTCGATGAAATGTCTCAGTCAGTCGATTCGTTTGTGGTTGGTAGCTAGACGCTGCCTTGTGTATAGATGGTGGTGGTGGTTGAAACATTTATTGCCACGTTAGAGCGTGGGGGCCTAGCCCAATCATGGCACGTGGGTGCTCCCTCACAATAATAAGGCAACCTTACAAAGCAAATAAAGCCCCTGAAATGCGATCTTCATGGCGCACGAGGTGATCCGGCCCTGATCGAACGCAGAAGTGCTAGTGATGATGGTCTCCCAGTGTGACACTGCCCCAGTCAGAGATGGGTGATGTGGGAAGGCGGGACATGTGACGAGTATGTGGAGGAAGTCTTCTTGTTTGTCGCAAAGTTCGCACGAAGAGGGGAATTGTTCTTGGTAACGGTTGTTTAGTAATACGGAGTATGGAGCAGTCCGAGTTTGTAGGGGTCACCAATATGTGGCCTGCGCTTTGTTTAGGTACGCGGCTGGGGTTGTATATTCTTCGTTGATACCGATAATACGATAGAATATCAAGAAAAGAGAGCAAGCGCTCTTAGACCTGTGGAGGGGGCTACATTTCTCCTACCAGGAATGTGAGACCTTGGGCTGGAGAATAAGCCTTCTCGTTGTCGAGGAGGCCTGCATGTTATGGCGTCCAGATGAGGGTTGTGGAACGCTGAGGCTGCCAGAAGCGTAACAAGCGAGCAGCGGTACGGGATATCAAGCCATTCGCGCAATTCCGAATAGCTGATTTCGAGTCGCTAATTATTGTGGTGGCGGGTGCTCAGATGAGAACAAGCACGATAGCTGCCTCTTCTGCCTCTGTTGAGGAATTTGTGACAATTGAGCACAAAGTTTGAAAATTTGCCTGATTATCAGCCACTGCTAGGGCCATGCGGAATTCTGACGCATATTACACTGCGACCACGTAGACCACATCCTGGATCTCGCCCTATTGTCTCTGGAGGGCCCGAGCCCTTGCCTTTCTGCATTTCTCATCTCACAGAGGATGCATGTTGTTCGGGAAGGGGGTACGTTTAGGTGAGAGCAGAGGTTAGAAGAAAGGGGGACCTCCTCAGGTGAGTAGCGCCTTGTGAGTAGAGAACTAGCCCTAGCACCTGAATTTTCGAGACAAGTGGAATGGGGTGGATTCTTCGACACAAGTGGGTGGGTGGGGTGGATTTCAACTATAAGAAATGGTAAGAAGTCTATAATTTAAAGGAAATATTTTAGTAAAGCCTTTGAAAGCACGAAGCCTTACTCTCCAACCTAAGATCAGCAAGCTTGGGAGTGATTAAGCCAGCATCTGAAAAGATGGTGTAGAAGACCATATGGCTGAAGAATGTCAAAATGTTCTAAGCAAAGTAGATTGAATAGAGACCAATTCTTTGTTTGGGATTGCTTTAGTGAATATTTGAGCCACGTGTTTTCGGCTATGTTTTCGGTGGGTTTGGTGAAATTTACCTAGTGAAAAAAATTATGGTCAGGTTTGGTTAGTGCCAAGCAGTGCTATAAGTCCTCAGGAAAAATGGAGCGTTTTGAGGACACTATGGCTTTTCGTTCTATTTCTGAGCTTAAGAAAGGATATTGAAGAGGGTTATTCCAGGTGTTCATGCACTACCTTCTGTGGTTGTATGCCGGTGTTAGAGCATTTATATTCATAGCGCTGTCCGGAAATATGTTCGGATTGCCTTACAATGTGTCGTTATGTGTTACTCATCCGGCATTAAAGCTGAGCGAAGCGCACCACAAATGTGCCTTTACAGAAACATATTCCTCCATGTGCTAAATCTGCTTCTCCTCGGTAAGTATGGTCCCGTTCAAATGACTCAGAAGCTGAAGCCAACTTTTTCTAACCCAATTTATCGTGCGTTTATCGTCTAAGTGCATGCTCGGAAAGTTGAAACTTCCACACGTAATACTGTCTCTGCAAATAAAATAATGAAATCTTTTCTTTTCAACATTATTTTTCAGTCATCTGTGAGAAACGTTTTACGAGTTGTAAAAAAATCTAAGATGGGGTTTTTCAAATATTGATTGTTTACTAGGATTTACTGCAGACAAATTTCAAACTTTGAGGCCGTCTATAAAATATCTTTCTTAGGTACAGCAACGGTATCGACAGGCAATATTTTATATATTCTGTAGTACTAGGTCACCAAGTTATGAAACACTGGCTGGTTTAGCTTAGAAGAAAAAAAATTGCCCGCAGCTTCCCTCGGGGGAACACTGAGGAGGATGCGGACGGCGGACTACAAGGCGCGAGTATAAGATGCTTCCGCATCTAAAAGCATTTTGATTAGTTAAGTTAGTAACGTCGCATGGCAAAATGTTCCATTCTGCTATCGTTTTCGGGAAAAAGAATAGACGGTGAGCGTTTGCTCTCGTGAAAGGCATTAGAATTGTTTTGTTGTGCTTGATCCAGGTGGGGCGTTACATGTTGACATAATGTGGCATTCATGAAAGCACCTTTGATATTTTAGAGTGGCCTCTCACAGTGGTCTTGTTCAGCGGGGTTGAAACGCGTAAACATCATGACCTCCACGATTACCTGTTTTAGCAGTTCATTGCTACACAGCCATAGTAATCGAAGCATTTTTGATTAAAAAATTTTTTTCGATGCCTTGACTAACCTCTAGGTGGCGACCCAAGCCAAATCGTACGCTTACTAAAAACATTCATCCATGGATAATAAATGAGCTTTGCTAAACTTCCATGCCATGCCTGACCTTAACACACATTCTCTGCTTAGGCAGGCCCCTTAGAGAATCGCGGTCAGCCTAGAGCAGTGACATGACTCAATTTTGCTTTCTCTCCAGTAGGGTCGTGGTGTTCCACCCTTTGTATAGAGGAGGTGCCACGTTTTTGGTAGTATTTTGTGCAAAACAACATATGGCCGACATTAGTTTAGTGTCACCGCCACCCTTTCTATGCCCAACAGATGGCCCAAGCACTGCCAGAACCCGCTATCGCGCTCGGACCTGTGTAAGGGACTGTGTAACACGACGTAACCTGCAGTCAGAACATTGCAGCCAGAACATCAACGTCACGAGTGCCACTCATGCCTGTGCAGCAGATGGGTATAATGAATGACAGGTCTTTTTTCACCAATCGATTGGGATCAGTAACCAGCCGAGTGTGGCCTGTCTTCATTACTATTGGAATCGCAAGACAATCATTACTCCGCAATCCGCTATAGAAAAGGTGCACCTGCTTATCGCCCCGGGGATGACTATCTTGCATCTAAGTGTTCTCGTTCCAAATGCAATGCTGAAAGCGAGCAAACAAGTCTTCCTTATATGGCCTGATTTGAAGCGTCAGAGCCACTCGAAGAGCCATTTGTGCAGAGTGCCATAAATCTGGACGAAGTTGAATTTATAGGCTCTGTTCATGCATTTGCAGATAGTGGTTGCATACACACAATGCTCTCGCTGAGAGTTGTTGGATCCGCGAACCAGTTACCATGGTCTAAGCTCCCAATATATGTTGTAGGTGGTAGTGTTGTCATGCCAGTTGGTACGTTATGTACTCGCGTCACTGTGGGGCCTATTTATACAGTGCTTGAAGTTCTAGTTCTGGCTAGAAACCCCTTGTTTTTTATCCTGGGAGAGGACTGTTTGAGGCTGTTCAGGCAGAGCCTATTACCAGGTCACGATATCTGAGAGAAATTTGCCATCCCAGCATGGGTGTTGCCATGTGATGCCTGTAGAAGCCGTTGCCAAGAATGTCTAATGCTCTTGTGCTGTCCATTAGCTATACACCTTTTTTTACACAGACAACATCTTCTACAGCCTGCTCGCCGCTTTCGCTGTTGCCAAAAAACCCCCAAACCGCAAGGTTATTCCTCGAACCAAATGAAGGGTTAGCTTACGTGATGCCTCATGAGCCAAACGCAGCGCAACATTGCTCGAATGATACCCCGTTAGACTTGCGCCAGAATGTAGACGTTTTTGACACTGATGACAATAACATGAGGCTTTACAAAGGTACCAAAAACTCTACTGATCTTTTGATGAATGTATTGTCATCCACATGTCTCCTGCTTAGATACAGCAAAAGGACGATGCTTACAATCAAAGCCGACGTCAAAACCTTAATGCTAAAGACTCAAGTGCCAAGATGGGACGGCTGGACCTAGAACATTGCCATATAGTTAGTCAGCCACTGCAAGCCAATGAATTGAAAACGAAGGAACAAATGGAATCTAATTGAAGCGTACACTCAGCCGTACTAAAACGTGTCAGTACTCTGGTTGAGCCCCGGTTCCTCCCAGGTGTAATATTCAAGCTCTCAGAGATATGGGACCAGCAGGTGGTGGGCGCAAGGCCAAGAAACAAGCCACCAAAGCAGGTGCTAGGTCAACCTAGAATAAGCGACACATGCCGCGTCAAGGAAGCCTAGCTACTGCGAGCTACACGAAAGCGGAAAAGACATCACAGGAGCCAGCTGCCTTCTAGAGTGAGAGCTGTGTAAAAGGGGCTTCGGAGAAGCGAAAATATCACTGAACTCTGGGCAAGCATAAAGAGATCGAGGTCAGAGGTGACCATATTTTCCATAAAGACAACGCTCAAACGGTGCGAGAAGAAGCAGCAGACCAGCGGAAGACGTGGTATTCACGCACTGAGTAAGTGGAACAACGTCAAACAGAGCGCCAGCAGAATCTTCGGGGCAACAATAAGGCACACAGAAAGACGAAGCCTCAGAGAAAGATGAAGAGTTTTAAGAAGAAGAACCACATTCTTCCAAAATTCTGGGATGGTATCGGTGTTTTGGTTGTGGCTAGACTATGAGGCATAGAAAAAATGGGTTGGGGTATGATCTCGAAAGCCCATCCACCATTTTAAAAAAAGAGGGGTCGGATGTGAGACCTCACGCAACCCGGCAGCCTTGTGCTCCAAATTGAGCTAGCCGAGACGTAGTATTGTCGGGTTGTTTCTAGGTGCGCGTGCACCAAAGCTTTATTGAGGCCATAGCTTCTGTTTATTAAAGTTTTTTTTCGCATTATAATCACCTGGTCTACGTCACAAAGTCCTCACATTTTTTGAGAGTTTGCATAGACAATCTGTTTTCTGCCGGAACGCCGGGCAGTAGAAGCTTTAGTGTTTTTTTTTATTTTTATTGTAGTATCAGCTAAAGTTCCCTGCTAAGTAATGGTGTAATTCTTCTCGGCGTTAGTCAGTACATGGCTTGCATACGCAACGACCCTGTCACGCGATGATTCATCGTGCTGCAGTCCAATACCTCCAATTCCATGACCGCTAGCGTCAGTATGCAGGAGTGTGGGTGCTGTTTTATCGAAATGGCGAAGTACTGGTTCAGATGTGCAGGCGTTTTTCAGATAGCTAAACGCTTATTCGCAGACAGGAGACTACTCAAAGCGAACACCGGAACCAAGTAACTTGTGCTAAGGCGCCGCTATCAAGGCAAAGTCTCGTATGAATCGGCAGAAGTATGAAGCCAGGCAAAGAAAACTGTGTAAGTCCTTGGTCATTTCAGGATGAGCAAAATGTAGAACAGCGAATATTTTATTGGGATCAAGACGAAAGCCATCCTTACTCACCATGTGGCCTAAAACCTTAATTGTCTTGCTGGCAGAACGGAATTTTTTCGTGTTCAGCTGAAAGCCAGCTGTACCAAAGCACATGAGGACTTCATCTAAACAATTTAAGTGTTGAGAGAAGGTTGACTAAAAAACAATGATGTCGTCCAAATAGCACAGGAAAGTTTTCTCCCTCAGGCCACGCAAACAGGTGTGAATCATGCGTTTGAATGTTTCGGGTGCGTTGCAGAGAATGAAGGGCTTTACACTGAACTCGTAAAGTCCGTCTGGTGTTGAAAATGTCGTCATTTGTTTCGTCCTCGTGCATTCGTATCTGCGGATATCCCGAACGTAGATCAAGGCTCGAGAAGTATTCAATTCCCTGTAGCGAATCCAAGGCGTCATCTATACGTGGCATAGAGTATACATTCTTGCGCGTGATCTTGTTTAGCGCCCGGTATCTACGCAGAAGCGCGCATCACCATCTTTTTCCGAACTAAGACGACAGATGATGACCAAGTGCTCACCTGTCGTCTGAACATGTTTCTTCTGAAAATGTCGTCAAGGTTTTCTTGAATAAACTTCCGCTCAGGCACTGATACGCGATATGGTCGACAACGAACGATTGGCGTACCCTCACTCTCGATGCGATTCGTGGTGACGCACGTCTGGGCCAATACGGGTGAATTGACGTCAAACAAAGCTTCGCGCTTAGTCTGGAAGCCGAACAGTTGTTGGGTCTGCGAAGTGTTCAGGTAAGAGCTGATGGTAGTTCTGAAGGCAGAGGAGGATGGGCAACGTGCAACAGGGGACTCTTCAAGAGAAGCATCTTGAAAAGTTACCACAGAGAAAGGTTCCGGTGTAGCGACGCAAGCCAACGTTAAGCCCTCCGGAACGAGAATTTTTTTGGGCGGCGGGTTTGTTGCGCAGACGAATGCGAAGCCATCATCGAAACATATCAGACCTGATGCCAATGCTATTCCTATTGTGATGCAGTGTACGGAGGGTTGTACGAGCACATCGCCGTAGTCAATGACATCAGACAGAAGTGTAATAATTTGCTGACTGTGCAGAGGTAGCTCAGTGTCTTGTGCAGCACAAAAACGAAGTGGTGAGTCATATGCGTGAAGCAAATAGGCGGTAACGTTCATGTGTAGGAAGCGTTGCCGGCAGCAGATGGATGCAGACGCCGTTGAAAGAAAGTCTTATCCTCACATTAGCGCGGTGGAGTACTCGTACTAAGCACTTAAAATTGAACATAATGAAGTCCATCAATGTAGACACAAACACTGCACACGGCGGAAGGTTGGATGGCGTCCCAGTGAGCAGCGAGCAGCGTAGGTTCATCGTAAGGCGTTCTAACTTTGCGGAGACGCGCACACGAATCTCTGTGAATGACTGGGAAACTCGCACCAATGTCTCTTAATGGTTCCACTTCTATGCCTTCTACCGAAACATATGTCATATTAGGAGGATGTTCTGGAAGAATTTTTCTACTTCGCTAAATGCAACTCTCCTCCCAGGAGCTGCGTAATTTAGTTTTCCGGACGACGGTCGGTGAACTGAGAAGCTGGTCAGAGTGGCGACGTAGAGCGATGGAGAGGAGACGGCGAGCGATGCCTGGCACTATGGTAGTGAGGAGCCTCTTTAGCAGCTACTGATGGTGCTGAAGAGCGACCGTGAAACACAGCGTAAGGACTGTGCTGGAAAGTGGTTGCTGTGGCATAGTCATCCCGTTTATAAGTATCAAACCCACGACGCTAGTCTCGCTGACGTTTGCGTCAGACACGTGTGATATGTCCACGATATATGCAATAGCAGCATGTAGGTCTCGTCGCGTGCTATGATTTATAGTATGGTTGGGTGTTTGGGCTGGGGACTATAGAAGCTACGTGTGCTGGCACTTGTCGTGCATAGTAAGGCTGGTTTTGCGTGCTGGGTGCCAGGAACGCGCAATAAGCTGGCGTCATCGTCGGCGGTATCAGAGGAACGAATGCTAGAGTAACTGCGGCGAATTGCGTTTAAGTCAGTGGGGCTTCAGAGACGTGAGCGTATTTGAACGCATTACCAGTCATAGCCTTCAACTCCTCCTTGACGACGTCCTCTAAAGTTTGTACTGGTGGTGTCGGATCGAAACTGACGCGCTGGAAAACTGAGCGACTGCAGTTCCTCTCGTATCATGGCGTGTATCATGGCTCGTAACCAGGGGTCGGCAGTAGGATTGTCAGATATGGCCGCCGGAGAGTTGTCCAGCTGCCGCCATGTAGATTTGAGCTTGTCCAGGCACTGGCACATATCTACATTGTCAGCAACGGTGCTTGGGTCTCTTACGACCAAAGCATTGAAGGCAACAGGCCCAATGCCTTTGAGCAGATGGCGCACTTCGTCTGTCTCGGTCATGGAGGCATTGACGCGTCGACAGAGAGAGAGAGAGAGAGAACATCCTCGATATACGAGGTATAAGACTTGCCTAGTTGTTGTTTTGACCGTCAAGTGTTCTCTTCGCCAGAATGGCTCAAACTACCGGAGTAGCGAAGACTTGTCGCAGACGTTCCAGTTGGGAAATTGAATCTGGTGGTCAAAAAACCAAGTCTTCGCCACGCTAGTAAGATAGAAGGATGCGTCGCGGAGCTTGTGCGGATCATCCCAATGATTCACTGCACTCAGTACATCTTATTCTTGTAGCCAGATGTCCACGTCCTCATTTCGGAGTACAGCAAGTAGAAAAGGCTTGCGAGGGGGTCCACTGAGGATCCAAGAGTGAGTAGCTACGGCACTCGTAGCCAGAGGGGTAAAGGGAGAAGCGCCTGAGGGTTTGTCCTGCGGCATGCTGGTGAACACGTAGCCCAAACGGCGACCTGAACGAAGCTCCAAAAGGTAAAGCGCGCGAGCAGGAACGGGGAATCGAGAAGCAACCTCCACCACTTGCGACGTAGTCCTTTACACGCTTTTATTATACCTGGAAGACGTGGCCAAAAACAGTCACCTCCAAATCACAGAAGTGACTCAGGGGGTTATGCACTAATGATGAAATGAAGAACATTTTGTGATGGTGGTTTTGTACAGGTGGTGAAGAAGCGTGCTTCAAATGCCCACAATATTGTAAAATATGACGATGACCAATTGAGCTGTGAAAACAACCAGAGCGACATTCGAATCAGCGAGCACGCTGCGTGAAAAGGCGGGGATATTATCCGAAATAAAACATGCATTGCAAAAAACTTGCATAGCCGAATTGCCAATAAAATACGAGGTTTTTTATTTTTTGCTCATTCAGATGCTCTCAAAGAGAGCTGTAACAAATCCAAGGTGGCATTGAACTTACAATACGACCATGTTAACATCCGAATAAAACCTCGGCAAAAGTGAAAGTTCTATTTATTTATTTATTTATTTATTTATTTACACATACTGCAGCGCTAAGTGCGCTATGGCAGGAGTGAGTGTACAAATACGCGGAATTTTAACAGACCGGAATGAAGATTATGTAAACAGGTAACATAATACAGATGTGTGGTTATACAAGGACAAAAGTGCACAAACATGTGATTAACATGAATGACATCAGAATAAAGAAACAATGCAACTCAAGAGCTAACACCAATGGCAAATAGATGAGGGTATGTTACAAACACATGTCATGGATGTCGGCTTGAAAATTGGATCATGGGCGTGAACAAATAGTACCAGGTAACGAATTCCAGTCTTCAATAGATCAGGGGAGAAACTGAACTTGAACATATTAGTTCGAGCATAGTAAGGCGTTAAGTTTAAGTTGTGATAGCTTCTTGTCGTTGACTGGGGTGGAAAGTTTATGTAGTCCTTGTCATTTGTAAGTTTACCCGAAGACGTCACACTGCTATGCAAGAACTTTAATGACTCTATTCGGCGACGCGAAGAGAGCGAATTTAAGTTCAGTAAAGAAAGAGTAGAAGAGGGTGAAAAGTCGCGGTCATAGCGATGACATATGAATCTCACAGCTTTTTTCTGAATTGCTTCTAACCTATTAATCTCGCACTGCTTGTACGGGTTCCAAACGACAGATGCGTAGTCTACTATTGGGCGAATGAGTGATTTAAATAAGAGAAGCTTAGTTTCCTTCGGAGATTTAGATAGAATGCGACGCAGATAGCCTAGTTTTTTTTAATTCTTTGTTACATACGTAGTCAATGTGTTTAGACCATGTCATATTATCTGTAAAAGTGACCTCTAAATACTTATAATCAAGAACCCTGTTTACTGCACGGTGATCGAAAGAGTAATCAAAAGCAGAAGGAGATTTACCACAAAAGGTCATAAGTACGGTTTTTTTAAGTTAATGTTCATTTGCCAGGTTCTGCACCAATCGCAAAAACCAGCAAATGACTCTTGCAAGCGGTAATGGTCAGCGTGTGTTTTAATGACCTCATATAAAACGCAATCATCGGCGTCAAAACGAATGGGAGAGGAGATGCAAACAGGCAAATCATTTAAGCAAATTAAAAAAAAAAGAAGAGGCCCAAGAACGGACCCTTGGGGCACTCCAGATGTTACATCAATGGCAGTAGAGTTGGTTGACCTGTAAGAAACGAACTGAGAGCGAGATGACAAAAAGCTAGAGATCCAACTAACCAATTGAGGATTGTTTATTATGACATCGAGTTTAGCGAGAAGTTTAGAATGCAGTACTGTATCGAAGGCCTTTGAGAAGTCAATAAATATAGCGTCAACCTGGTTGCCAAGATCAAGGTTCAAAAAATATCAAGCGTGATTTCGACTAATTGTGTTGTGGTACTGAAACCACGCCTAAACCCATGCTGCATGTTTGACAGTAGTTGGTGCGATTCCAAGAAGAGCATAATGTGTTTATGAATGATATGTTCAAACATCTTGCATGATTGAGAAGTCAATGATATCGGTCTAGGAGCGAACTAAGAATGCATTGTGTATCCCGTCAGGACCAGTGCATTTTTTACGTCTAATTTTAAGATAAGGTTCAGAATGCCTTCACTCGTTGTTTCAATGTCACTGACAGTTATGCCTGTCAGAGAAGAAATGGAGTTATTGTCAGAAACAAACACAGACAGGAAATGGTTATTAAAAGCCTTCGATATTGCTGACAGGTCACTAATAACATCATTATCAATTCTGACAGAAGGTGAGGCATCATGAGGCAAAATCGAATACCAAAATTTGCGTCGGTTCGGGCTTAACTTGCCCGGCAACTGGACGCAAAAAAAGAAATCTTTCGCCGATATCATTTTAGAATTAAGTTCACTTTTCGCCTTCTGAAATTCGTCTAGGCTAACGCGATCGTGAGTTCTTCCGGAGCGCCTAAGTTGACGGACAAGGCGAGACAAATGTAAGATGTCACGAGTGCTCCAAGGAAGATTAGTATTGCTTTTCTTTGTCTTAAGTGGCACAAATCTTCGGACACATGACTTAAAAAGATCATCAAAGTAATTAACGAGGTAATATATATCCTGCATGTCAGAAAGTGCACAAAATGTATCAAAATGATTAGCTAGAATATCAGTAATAGAATTGTCATCCGCACGAGTGAACTCAGGGAAACTAGTAAACGTATAGGGTGATTTGGACGTGGGACAACAAAGTGATAACAACACACCTTTATGATCTGATAATCCGTCAATTACCTTGCAAGAAAAGTTATTATCAGCAAAATCTGTACTTAGGAACACTAAGTCTAGAATAGAATTAAACCTAGTCGCACATGAAACGCCTTGAGTAAGCCCAAAAGATAAAAAAAATTATTAATTTATGACAGATAAATAATTTATGACAGATCACGACCCGTTACTGTCAGGGAAGGCCAATCGATGTCAGGAGCATTAAAATCACCCATACCGATCAAACTTGATTAAGCTATATTAATATCGCACATGAAATCGGAAAGAGCATGAAGAACATCAAGCGAGGATCCAGGTGGGCGATATATAACTTTAACTACAATACATTGATTATTTAGATAAATCTTGCACCACAGTGATTCAATCTCTGGAGGTGATGGCAACACCGAGAAGCGGATATCTGAGCGGATAAGTAGAGCGACGCCACTGCCAATGCCATGTGCCCTGTCATCAAGTATGGCAATAAAGCCGGGCGGAGTAAACTCAGAATTGTAAACGTTACTATGTAACCAAGACTCAGTAATGCCAACAACATGAGGGGAATAAGTTGCAACAAGGGACAATAGATCTGGAAGTTTCCTAACTATGCTACGAGCATTGACGTTTAGAACTACAAGGTGTTCCTGACGGTTATAACGAGGTCAAGGAGTGGATGAAGAGGCATTTGAGGACGTGGGGACAGAAGAATGAAGGCCACGGGGTTGACCTGAGACTTTCACTAGTTTGTTTGAGGCGTCGTCCCAGTTGTAACGAACCCTGTCAATGAACGCATGATCGTAATTTAACTTCACCACAGAGCCATCGTTGCGAAAGGGAAGTGATTCCTCCCAAATTCTTTTCCGAATGTGTCTAATCCGCGAAGAGAAGTCTTCTGTAATAAACACGTTTGAGCCTTTGAGTTTAGATGCATTTTTTAGGACAACGAATTTTTCACCAAAGTTCCAAAGCTTCAGAATAATGGGTCGTGTGTAGCCAGTACGTGGTTTACCAAGCCTGTGTACGCGCTCGATCTGAGGGCAGGCAATTTTCAGGCTATTAGTGAATACAGAAGTAAGGCTGCACAACAGGGTGCTAGCGTTTTCATTCGGGTCTTCTGAAATGCCTTGCATAATCAGATTATTACCCCTTGAACGATTTTCTAAGACATCGTTTTTTAAGACCATTCGTTAATCTTAAAAGTTAAGCAATTTATTTCAGAGCGGAATTCACTCACAGAATTAGGCTCATTAGATTTGGGAGCCCGTTCTAATGCATTAACACGTGATTCTAAATCATGAAAACGGCAGGCGACTGTCAGTTGAAATGACTTGATGTCGGCAATATCATGAGCTAGCTTAGTTTGCCCCTCAAAAAGTTTAGATAACATTTCAGAGATAGATGGAGCGCCAGAGTCATCAGGTACGGAAGTAGAGGGTGTATGAGTAACCTCGTTGAGAGCATTGGAACCAGCTGCGTTTCGGGTTACAGGTCTATTACCAGAAGT
Source organism: Rhipicephalus annulatus (assembly GCA_013436015.1). NCBI lineage: Eukaryota > Metazoa > Arthropoda > Arachnida > Ixodida > Ixodidae > Rhipicephalus > Rhipicephalus annulatus. The sequence goes on along the minus strand of WOVY01009410.1, from coordinate 802,436 downwards.
ATTGCCTTTACTGGTATTCACCGACTTATTCAAAGACCCCGGATTCAGTTCCACATCACCACTCAGAACGAGACGACTTTTGCAGTATAACACGTGGCGAAAAAATACAAGTCTACGTGGGCAAGGCAGCAGCAACAAAAAGCGATCATCAGATCAAATGCATTCAGCATTGGAAAGGTAACATACCTGCATGAAAAGCAAGCAACGATTAAACATGTTAGCCGTGTTGTTGCTGCTGCACCTTAGCCTACTGAAGAGACGATCCTCGGGTAGTGGCTTTATACTTCTTGTGGTGAATGACGTCATGGTCCCGCAGTTGTCGATGAATGGCTGGTCAAGTAGAGGGTGGCCACGATCGTTGAATTGCGGCAGCTTGAAGGCTGATGCGCAGGCGCCGTTCCATAGCGGACTGATATGGCAGTCCCATGGCAAACACTCGGTGACGTCCACGTGCCCAGCCAGAAGTGACTGGGCAGAACTATGTGAACCGGTGTCAGAGCTCGTGACGTCCCAGAAGTTGAAATCAGCAAGACCAGCGAAACACTGCCTGAAAAGCAAGCAACGATTAAACATCGTGCTGTTGCTGCTGCACCTTAGTTCACTCGAAATACTCGTCATTGACATGGTGCCAGAGACTCAACAAGGCCAACGTACGTTTAGTCTCTCCAGTTTGACCTCGCAATAAATATAAAGCCGCGTGACAAACTTCGCGTTAAAGAAATTAAAATCGAAACGCTTTATACAAACGCACACAAAAGCGTGGTGGTCGTTTGCTGACAGCTTCGAAAAGACACGAATGACGAAGCAAATGCGCGTTTTTGCTGGTAACATACATATGAAATTCATGCTGTCACCTCACTTTTAGTGTCAAAGAAAGGCGGCTGTTCACCATATACTTGCATGTAGCACTAGGTCAAAAACATAAGGCCCGTGTGCTCAGATTTGGGCGCACGTTAAAGAACCCCAGGTGGTCTAAATTTCCGGAGCCCTCCACTACGGCGTCTCTCATAATCATATAGTGGTTTCAGGACGTTAAACCCCACATATCAATCAATCAGGTCAAAAACATAGTGTTTGATTCGCTTGGTCCCGCAAAAGTTGTCAATGAATGGCTCTCTGTTCTGATAAGATTCAAGCTCTGAAAAACGTTTATACAATCTTTTTAAAGCTTCGGAAGAAGTCACAAGTGACGCTGCTCGTACAGAGTGACCTGAAAACAGCGCGTGCTCAGCGCGTGAACATGCTGAGACAGCGCGGGCAGACGGCTGGAGTGGGGTATTGAGTGACCGGTTTTGGTAGAAAGGCGGCCAAACTTGCGCGGCGCAGCACCCACTGGCCGAGGTTGGGAGACCTAAACGCGTGCCGTTGAATGTTCCGGCATTATCGCTAGCGGCCATGTGGGTTTGAGAACAAATCTGTAAGGTTCGCGTACTGCGCGTAGTCGCATTGGAATGTTTTAAGATCATCTCATTGGTGCTTAGTCCATCCTAGGCGTTGGCGCAAGCAAGCACTCACACTTGTGATGGGGGCGCAAACATTGACGATTTAGTATGGAACTGCCGCCTTCTGAAAGAAGCATTGTTCCTTTTCTTTACAAAAAATTGACGTACAAAATAAAAAAATTAACTACAAGCAATGAATTACAATATTAGAGCAAAAACAACAAAATAACAGTACTCAGGTTCGTTAGCACGCATGAAGCTTGCTCAGGCATATGATATACTGGACTTCAGGTCGCGAACGGTGCCTTTAAAAGCAGTGGAGAGATCGCGATGCCGTCGGGGACAACCTCGTAGTGGAGTAGGCTGAGATGTCAAACTACTCTTCACAGTTGAAAGTGCTGTCGTAGAAGTTTTTTACTGAGTCCACATCGGCAAATCGGCGTCCACACAAACACGGTCACCGGGTTTGTCTTTGTGATAAGTGACCCTATGTGAGGGGCCAAGTGAACAGCTATGTTCGCGGACGCGTATGAACTGCACGCCTCTGAGATCATCTAGAAAGACGATGTGCGTAATTGGGGCACGCGGTGGTGCGAGACGCGGTGGGACGAGACCGAGAAAGAAGCGGAAGAAGAAAGGCAAACGTGGCTTGCGAACGAAGAACCAGGGCGCGGCAGCAGTGACCTGTCGGGTTTTGGACTTGAGGTAGCAGCAGGCTTGCCCCTGTGGCCAAACCAGCTTTCTAAGAACCTGTGGCCAAACCAGACGTCCACGAACCTAGGGCAGAACCAGCCTTTCGACTACCTCGGGGCTGGCGTGGTTAAAACGTCGACAGGACTTTCCCGTCAGGTGAGCCACGCGGGTACCATAGTGAGCCTCAGCGAGCACTCGTGAGCACCGTGGCAGGAGCCATGCGGGTTCAAGGTCAACGACCCTGGTGGTGAGCAGCGCTGCTGACTACAGCTGGCAGCGCAACTACGGCTCTACCCAAGCGTCTAGTGCTCCACTCAGTGTCGTTGAGCCGTTCAGCCCTTTCTCGAGACTAGACCGTGGCTCTGCCCCAGCTGAACTCATTCTTTGCTTCGTTCGATCATTGACTTTTTTTAGCACTCTTAGCACTTGCTATATTTTTGTTACCGCTGCAGTTTTATCATCCTCTGTAAATGCATCGATTTTGTTCATGAATAAATAGCCTCTTTATTGTCTCGATGACGGTTAAGTCATCGTGGTTCTTTTCACACAAGCACGAGCGTTTCGTTTAGTGCTCTGTCTCGCTATACACTGCTCGTAACATTGGCGTCCAAGGCGATAGGACGAAGTCGTTTATTGCATTATTAGTCGCATGAGTTATTGGGCTTTGCTGAGAGTATAGAGGACCGATCAAAGATGAGTCCAGATCTAGCAAAAGCGGCATTGCGTATGGGGCTCGAAGGAGCTGAGCTAAAGATTTGAGTAGAAGAACGGGAGGTTCGAGCTCGAGACAATAGGGCAGCAGAACGCGAAGCCATCAAGGAGAAGATGGAGCAGAATAAGTTAGAATGGAAACTTGAAGCCGAAGCTCAGAGAACTTTACAGCTGCGTCTGGAACTTCCTCAGCCTCAAGGCGTTAGAGAGTTAACCAAGGCCGACAAGTTCGAGCATTGTCTAACATTAATCCTCAAAATTTTATGCCAGGGTTCGAAAAGAAGCGGCATGACTTAGACGCGTACCTGAAGAGATTTGAGAATATTGCTAACGGTCAAGACTGGCCAAAAGAGAAGTTGGCCACGGCTTTACGTTTGTGTTGGAGTTAGAAACGCTGAAGGTCTTGGGTCGTCTGTTTTCAGAAGAGGCACTAGATAACGACAAAACCAAGCTGGCACTCTTGCAAAGATTTCAGTTCACCACGGAGGGCTACCGCGAAAAATTGTGGCACAGCAAACCACAAGATCGTGAAAGGGGCGTGCAGTACGCCGTGAGGCTAACAAGTTTCTTTGATAGATGAGTGGAGATGTTGAAAACGAAAAAAGAGTACCAAGCCGTTCAGAACACGTAGTAGCGGAACAGTTTATGAAAAGCTGTAATAATAAAGAGGCACTCTTTGTGGGAGAGAAAATGCCACAAGCCGGAAGAGGTGGCGGAAGCCGCCGACAACTTCCTGGAAGCTCAGGGACAGACAAACTTGCTGGCTTTGCTGGAAAAGGAGGAGAATGCCTTGGCAGAAAAAGGCGGCGATTGCCTTGGCAGGAAAATACGCAAACACAACATCATAGGTTCTCGCTCGCTGTTTTGTGTGTGAAAAGTCCGGCCACATAGCTCAAGAATGCCGACCTCGGAAAAGGAAATCATTCTGTGGGTTTTGTCGCAAATCCGGATACGGCGGTCAAGCGCGCGCCAAGAAAACAACCACCACACGGAAAGCGTCATGTATATGGTCGCCGAACCAGAACTGCAAGGAAGTTGAGGAGGGATATGACGACGAGAATGAAGATTTTTTCGCTAGCACAGTAATTATTAGACCAAACACGACCAAGCGTTCGATGCCCGTGTTGCAAGGCTTCATATTTGGAAAGACGGTATTAGTATTGCGAGATACGGGAAAGACACGGTGGTTGTGCGTCGTTTTCTTGTGCCAGATAAAGCACTTACGGGAACCACAGCTACGAAGTTTTTTGCGGACGGAATCAAAATTACAGTTTCAGAGGCAATGATGGAAACTTTTTCACCCTGCTTTTCAGGCCTGCGCACCGTAAAATGCATGAAGTCCCCATTGTACAATATCATCGTGAGAAATGTGCCCGGATCACATCAGGCTCATGACGTAGATTCAACATGGGAAGAGAGACAGGCGGCAGTGAAGTTAGAGTCGGACAGCACGACCCGTGTGAAGTATAATAAGAAAAGCCAATATTGGAAGCCCTCCCTAAGTGGCATCAAGAGTGCGAGCTTCCTGCCAAACTCAGCAACACTCAAGGTCGACCCTTTTAAGATGACGGGAGAGGAGCTGAAATCTGCGCAAGTAGAATATAGGACCCTGGACATCTGCAGAGACAAAGTTGGAAAGTTCATTTTGGCAGGGGATCAACACAGTATTCGTTTACAGCAGAAAATGAGATACTCTATCACAATTATTAGTTATCCTCTGGCAAAATGGTGATGCAGCTGGTCGTTCCCAGTAAACTGCGTAGCCATGTGCTCGAGATAGCTCACGAAATTCTGATGTCAGGACATAAAGGCGTCAAACTAACGATTGATCTTGTGTTGGGATCGTTTTATGGGCCTGGAGTACGGGAGGAAATTAAACGCTAAGTTGGCTCATGTCATACATGTCAAAGAACGTACCCAAAAAGTGAAGTAGGCAAGGCACCACTGGGCCGAACGCCATTGACTGATACGCCATTCGAGCGAGTTGCAGAAGGCATTATTGGTCCTTTGAAACCAGTCTCTAACAGAGGTAACCGATACATTTTGACGATGGTGGACTTCGCCACCCGCTACACGGACGCAGTGGCTCTGCCCGCTATTGATTCGGCAGCTGTGACAAAGGGCCTGTTGGAAGTGTTTTCGCGCAGTGGGTTTGCCCGTAAGATTCTATGCGATTGGACATCCTGCGTGACTGTGGAGTTCACGAGAGAAGTAAACGGTTTGCTTTCCATCAGGCATCTGAATTCGACACCCTACCACGCCATTTGCTACGGGATTGTGGAAAGACTCAATGGCACGCTGAAACAGATGCTGCGTAAACTATGCCAGGAGGATTCGAAATCATAGGAACAGCTGCTGATACCACTTCTGTTGGCGTGTAGAGAGGTACCTCAAACTAGCACGGGATGCTCGCCCTTCGAAGTTATTTATGAATGATACGTTCGAGGCCCTCGCAGCATATTGAAAGAAATGTGGAAAGGAGAATACATACACCAGCGACAAAATGAAAACAAAGTATGGCTACGTCTCGGATTTTCGAGATCGTCTTGAGAGAGCGGTGCAAGTAGCCCATGAGAACCAGTCACAAGCAAGGAGAACTCAAAAAAGTTACTATGATTGGGGGAGCAAGAACCGTGAGCTTGAAATGGGAGATCTTGCTTTGATTTTACTTCCCACCACGGAAAGCAAGTTATTGATGCAGTGTAAGGAACCGCTCAGAGTCGTTCGGAAAAAGGATAACCACGACTATTTATTGGATCTGGGACTTGACAACAATCTGTTTCACATAATTATGTTAAAGCGCTATGGAAACCGGCAGCCGCAAACAACCTCTGAGACAGCATCTTTCGTAGTCATAGAAGAGAAGGAAGCAAAGAAACCTCTACCAACTTACAAGGTTGCCCGGAGTGTTGGCTGAAAGCGATAACTGCAGCCGAGAGATTGGATGAAGAGCAACAAATTCACCTCCACAAGATCTTAGGTGCCTATAATAATGTGTTGTTGCATATTACCAGACATAGAGAAGAAAACACAAAAGTATTCTTTTGGTTATAGACTTGCTAGAGGCTCAGATAGTGTAGGGACAGACTTCATGAGTAGACTGTAACATAAGCTTGCATGGAAGTATTCCGATTTTTGCTCGTGTGTGTGTTCGAACATTTCTTGAGGACTTCTTGCAGATTTGTGTTCACCGTTGGAGTGCAGTGTTCTTGCACGGACAAGTGGTCAATATGGCTAAACCATACTGGCAAAGTTTATTTAGCAAAAATTTTTTTTCACGAAGGAGGAGCGTGTGTGCTAAGGGACCATATGTGATGGGCCAAGTGAACGGTGAAGTGCACGGAGCCATTTGAACTGCGCTGCTCTGAGATGATCGAGGCAGACAATGTGCAGAATCAGGGCACGCGGTGGTTCGAGACTCAGTGGGACGAGACCGAGAAAGAAGGGGAAAAAGATAGGCAAATGTGGCTGGCTATCGAAGAACGAGGGCGCGGAAGAAGAGACCTGTCGGGTTCTAGACTCGATGTAGCAGCAGACTCCCACCTGGGGCCAAGCCAGCCGTCTAAGCGCCTGTGACCAAACCAGAGGTCCACAAACCTGGGGTCAAACCAGCCTTTCGACTACCTCGGGCCTGGCGTTGTTAAAACATCGCCAGGACATTCCCGCCAGGCGAGCCACGCGGGTACGACAGTGAGCTTCAGCCAGCATTTGTAAGCAGCGTGGCAGGAGCCATGCGGGTTCAAGATCAACGACCCTGGTGGTGAGCAGCGTTGCTGACCACAGCTGGCAGCGCAACTACGGCGCTGCCAGCTCCATCGAGTGCTCCACCGAGTGTCGTTGAGCCATTCAGCCCTTTCCCGAGACTAGACCGCGGCTCTGCCCCCAGTGAACTCATTCTTTGCTTCGTTCGATCATTGAATTTTCTTTAGCACGCCCCGCCGTGGTGGTCTAGTGGCTAAGGTACTCGGCTGCTGACCCGCAGGTCGTGGGTTCTTATCCCGGCTGCGGCGGCTGCATTTCCGATGGAAGCGGAACTGTTGTAGGCCTGTATGCTCAGATTTGGGTGCACGTTAAAGAACCCCAGGTGGTCGAAATTTCCGGAGCCCTCCACAACGGCGTCTCTCTTAATCATATGGTGGTTTTGGGAGGTTAAACCCCACATATCAAGCATCGAACTTTTCTTTAGCAATCTTAGCACTTGCTCTATTTTCTTACTACCGTTATAGTTTTATCATCCTCTTCAAATACAACGGTTTTCTACATGAATGAACGGCCTCGTTATTGTCCCAATGACGGTTAAGTCAACGTGGTTCTTTTCCCAGAAACATGAGCTGTTTGTTTAGAACTCTGTCTCGCCATATACGAGCTTGTTACAGTATTCACGAAGTGTCGTCGCAGATTGTATTGGCGGCTATCGGTCATCGGTTGGTTCTTGATACGAAGGTAGGTGAGTTGTCGGGCCTCTTAGGCACGTTTAATTAAAGCAGTCACGTCGAGGCTCTCGACGAGGGCGATGCTTAGTAACATGACGCCAAGCGTCGTTGTCGGGGACCTTCTGTAGATCAACCTGTTCGGCGTCATCTGCGTCGTTTCTTGTACGGCCGTGGTGCGTGCAAACGTCACATACAGAAGAATTGCATCCCACGTATTGTGTTTCACACCGACGTACATTACCAGCATATCAGTGATGGTCTCATTTAGACTCTCGGTGATGGCATTGGTCGTTCAGTGGAAGGCGGTGATCCAGCAATGGCTTGTCTGACTGTACCTCACGATAGCCGGCTTTGGGTTCTCAGTAAAGGTTTGGAGATCCGTGACACAGAATGATGTCCTCGAAGAGTTTTGTTAGCCCGACGAAAGAGCCTATAGACAAGACCTTTGTATCAGCGTCGCGGGTGAAGTATTCGGCAGCTACGACGATTCATTTCGTTCCGGAATTCAACGTCTGGAACTGCCTTTGTAGGAGCATGCCCATTTGATGGAATGATCAATGAGGTGGCTCGATGGGCTGCAGAAGTTCGGCTGGCCTAGTCGGTGATGTCTTCCGGAAACAGCCTCCATATAAGACGCGAAGCTCGTATTCGGGACGTGCTTTTTTGTTTAGCAAGTTACTCTGACTAGATTTTGAGAAGAAGTAGTTATTTTCAGTGCATTTTGTAGCTGATGCGTGGCTATGTTACAGAAACTGGGCTTGCCACGCATTCTCTCTAATTTCAAAATACTATTTTTTATTTTATTTGTTTCCTACTTGTTTGTTAGTTTTTTTTTCGTTGTGGACGAGATGACGATCTATTTTTTTATTTCACTTTTGGCACAACTTGCAAGGTCATTCTGAGTAGGTTGCGAAAGTTGGAACGAAAAGTGGTCTCAAGCTCATTGCGACAGATATCAACAACCGCGTGACGATTGAAGCGTAACTAGGTAAGATGAGGACCAATAGCGAAAACAAAAATAAATAATTAAGTCAACGAAGTGAAAAAAACAGCGCGTAACACAGGACAGAGAAGAGACGGACGAAGCGCTGTTCTCTGTCCTGTGTTACGCGCTGTTTTTTTCACTTCGTTGACCATGTACCAACCGGCCCAAATAAGCACTTTAGAAATAATTAAGTATTTATTTTCAATAGCTTTATTTTATTTGTTACAATAAAATCGCCGAATATTTCAATAGAGCTTGGGTCTTGGGTAAGTGGTCGAGCACGCATTTTTGTTTTCGTTTGGTTTTAGAAATAGCGGGCACATGAAAGCACTCTGGTAACATATGCCAATGAATTTGGGGCGTATCCAAGCAATATGCTATCAGAGTTTGTGTCGGCATGTTCTTCGGTTCGGCGCATTACTAGGTCAAAGAGGCGTCGTTAACTTTTTGTTGTGGTTTCGTGCGTACCTAGAGAAGTATACCTATTTTTATGTGCGTTTCATTGCTCAACTAGCTCACAGAATGTGTTGATAGCTGCTCGTGTGACTGCCGACTGCTTTAGCTGGCGCACGGCCGGCATGCACTCGCTTTTGGTGAGGGTAAACACTACAGGCTAAGCTGCGCTCTACGGCGGCCAAAGCTATATTTTATAAACCGCTGTCTCGCAGCAGTAGTTTTCAACGATAGGGCAACGTGAGTTTTCGAACTTATATGCTCTTGTGCTCGTGAGCAGTTGTCTCACAATTGCCTCTGCGAAGTTTCTTGTGCATATTGAAGGTATTTCATTTGGCTAATAAAACATCTTTGCTTACTCAATCTTTTGTAATTTTGTTTCTTTTTTTTCCTCACATGCAATTACCGAGGCACTATTGAGCTGAAATAAACCGCGTAATAACGAAAGCACGTAGCAGGCCAGTAATTTAAGAAAATTTAATTTCGCGACATGTAGGCGCAAATATGTGACATCGCTAGCGTTTCCGGTTGTGACATCATATTTTGTTTTTATTTTTAATATTGGTTGTCCTTTTCTCACGTAGATGGCAGCGGTGGCAACGAGCCGCTGACTACGGGATCTATGGAAGTAACGCTACCACTTCACATATACCTTGCAACTTGTGAGATGCTGCCAGACCCCGGAAACTCTGCGCTTGTTTTGGTTTCAAGGAACATGCATGCTCATAGCGGTTGCCAGGCGTCCCAAGATCCGCTTGAACGAAGTAAGGTGATGTTAATGATTGCATTTATTGACTTTCACAAGTTTTAACAAATAAAAAATTGATACCCCTGTAAAGAACTTCAAATATGCTTGTATGTCTGTGGTTAATCCTTATTTTGTGAATGTTCAATCAGGATAAGCGTGGGAAAAGATTAACTTGCGTTACCTGTGCTCCCCTCCCCTCTTTCTCACCCCTCGCTCAGCGATATGATAAGTTGGATCGTGCTCAGTCATCTCGTTCGGTTGGCGTGTCAACTACGGGAAAATAAGGACAGCAAGTTGTGGTGGGCAGAGAAGGGAAGCCGCAGCGAGCTATACGCCGAACACGTCAACATGCATGCATTCATCGAAGGTGGCTTAATCGGGCAACACATGTTTTCCACGGCTCTGCGGTGTGCTAACCCGGGAATTTATAGTTGCACAAAGGTTTTTCAGCATTTTCTAAATGCACCAGGTGAGTAAAATATTGTCACGACGTCAAAACAGAGGTCTTGCCGTAGAGACTGAAACACCAGAAGCAGGTCGATCTTTTTAATTAGAACGCGCAAGCGAGTTCTTCTCCTTCGTCCAATTCTTAGTCCTTCGTGGCACATGCACAACTGTCATCGTCTTTCTTGGGCAAGCACGTGACATTTGCCTCCCTCCGAAAGAAGCATCGTCCCGATGCGCAACTTAAATGCTCTACCAGGCGTATGAAGTGGTCGTACGAAATGTACATAATATTTGAGCATATACCGATTTTGAATGAGTACATTTGAGTAAACCCAGTTCTCTGCAAGCCTCACAGTACTGGAACAAATGCAATGTCACTTGTCTAATTGGTGAAGAGGGCAGCCAAACTCCTGTCGGGAAAACGCGTTTAATATTAGGCTTCGATTCAAGTTTGCTCGGCTATATAGCTTTAATTTCTTTTACTTTTGGCGAGTATTTCATATGATTTTATGTAACTATAAGCTGCTTTCTGCTCATGAAATCCTTGTAGCTGCGTTTTGAAAGTTTGTGGGTCTCTACATTAAATAGTGTCACTAATATACATGTGATAATGCTTCTAAGAATTATTACACATAATGTCAATGGAGCCAACGATTTCACAACTGAACTTTTCTTTGTCAGGGCAACGCTGTTGCCCGACGAAGACAAGTCAACTAGCGACGTTTCCAGCGACGTTCTTTCTCCAAAAAATGGCAGCATATCCACGGCGTGAGTGATGGAGAGTAGGGCGAAGCATCGGTCTGTCCATTCGTTCTTGCTTCCGTCCGTCCATGCGTCCGTCTGGGTGACCGTCCGTGCGTCCAACCGCCCCTCCGTGCGTCCACCCCTGCTTTTGTCCATGCATCCACCCCTGCGTTCGTCCATTCGTTCATCTGTCCGTGCAGTCATCCGCACGTCCGTCCATGCATCTGTCTGTGTGCCCGTTCGTACATCTAGTCAACACTCTAATTAGCACCATCTCGCGCATTTACATCATATATTTCACACATAGAAGCACCATCATCCAGCGGACACTCAAAGGAGTCGAGAGGTGGCACACGCACACTTTCTTACGGTTTGCGCTTCGTGTCTACTTCCCACCTTACACCACCTCGAGTTCATGGTATATACAAGTTCACTGTATTCATGGCACTGCGACTCAATGCTCGCTAAACCTTTATAAAACCAAGGAGGTTACGCCCAGCGAGTATAACGTAGCAACCCTTTCTTTTCAGATAGTGCTCAATGTACATGCGAATGGCTGCTAATGGGTATGAGAGACAGGAGAACTCGGCTTTTACTTTCTTGCGGCTTGCGCTTCGTATCTATTTCCCACCTTTAACCACCTCGAGTTCATGGTATATACTAGTTCACTGTATTTATGTCACTGCGGCTCTACGCTCGCTAAACCTTGCTAAAACCAAGGAGGTTACGCCTAGCGAGTATAACCTAGCAACCCTTTCTTCTCAGATAGAGCTCAATGTACATGCCGATAGCTGCTAATGGGGAGTGAGAGACAGGAGAATTCGGCTTTTAGTGAACACGCACGCGGCGAATTTTTCATTGTTCAACAACGCAGAGGATAAATCTCCCACCGGCACCACCTTCCAGGACAAAGCGTAAGACATCTTACGCACTACTACGAGGGACGAACGGGTGCCGCTTTAGGGAGCTTCGCCACAAAACTTCTGATGATTTCAAGCCTATCCGTGCCCCTGAACTTCAGTCTTGTTTGGTACTCAATTTCTGTAAGAAAACTAGGCGCGACATCATAACAAACGTGAATGAGTCAAATACGACATGTCCTACTCGCGATTGTGGATAAGTTTCGCATTGATTTCATATTCTGCGTTCAACGTTTTCTCATAATGTCGGCATGTCAGTTGTAACCTATAGAAGATTTTGTAGATTGGCACTTTTACACTACCTGTATGTCTGTTTTTTTACAAAACATGCAATGAAACTTTTCATTTTATTTGTGCTGATCGAGCTTCGTCTTTCTGAGAAATCAGCCAGCTTAACTTTCACCTCTTCAGAGAATACGAGCGAAGTAAAAAAAAAGAATAAATAGTTTTACTAATGGCCGCATCGCTTGAGTGGCGAGCGTATTTGAAAGAAGGCACGAGTGCATTCTGCTTGCATGCGAAGTGGGAAAGGAGGGCTCCCGCAGCAACCGATCTTCTCTCGATTTTTCATCAATTCTCTCTATTTGGCAACCTCACCAGTGACGTCATGAATTTGGCAACGTCACCATTGACGTCATGAAAGAAGTTTTTTGTTCGTGATTTATTTTTGGTAGGATTCCCGGTGACCCCGGAGGTCAAAGTGGCGCTGCCGCTGCCGAGAGCGATTAAATGGGAGGTATAAGGTGTTTCCGCCCCCTGATGCTGCTCTAATTTCTTTAATTACCAGAACATACATTACTGTACTAAATGAAGGCGTTTAGACTTACTTTTTGCTTTCATTTAAAAATGTCCTATTCAGTACAACATGTCTCCAATTCCTATGTGTCACTCGATCATTTTGACAAGTTATGTTAGCGGTAATGTTAGAGTAGAGCGTCCAAATCGTACTGCCTTGCTTCAGGAACTGCAAAAAATGACATTAACGGAAGCTTGAGATAGCAATACCTGTAAATTACCCTAAAAATTGATCATGTATTTGCCTTGACAATAGAAGCCACCACTGCAATCGCACCAACAATTTTCTAATTGACAACGCCGAGTTAATTAAGAAATTTCTTCGCCCTAATGGAATTTTATCAGGTAGAACAGATTGACAATTATCGCACACCAAAACAACTCTCAATTAAAAAAATACAAGTACATCTCACGTCCCAAGTACTTTAACATTTGGAAGAAGTGTTTGACATTGGATAAAAATATGAAGGCCACTTGAACTGCATCATCAAAAGTAGAATGTGAAGTATGCATCAGCTTCTTAAGTGGTAGCCTATTTTTTTCTAGGCACAGGTCATAATTAAGCCATATAAAAAGGAACAACTATACACATAAGATTGAGCATTTCACACTATCCCGGACTGCCTTCTGTAAGTAAGTTTTTGATGGCCCCACTACGACACAATTGCTTCTCTGGCGGCTGACGAAAGGGCCAACTACGCTTCCGTAGGATAACGTGAGAGCCTATGAAGCTGCCTATTTTGTTTGTGCTTTTGTGACTGATAATAATTAACTGCCTTTAAAACGGCTGCGCCTTCAAACACATAATATTTGCACAAATATCATGTACTGATGTCTCTATCATGTATGGCATGCTTCTGCCACGCAATATTACACGCGTTAAGGAGGCTCTTTCCTCTACGTGAAATTCATATAGTGTATTTTGTTTTGTTTTTCAATTACGTTTAAAACAGTATTGTGGCTCTGTGGTAGAACCCCTGCTTGTCATGCAGAACGCCTAGGTGATATTTTCTGTGGGACTGAACGTTTTTACTACGTATTCATTTACATCTTCTCTATTTTTGGTCACAAACAAGTATATCTTTTGCTCACGAATCACGACAGCAATGGTGACAGCGTTTTGCTTTAAAAACGAGCTTCTAACGCTATAGCTTTATTATGTTTAAAAGAGACGAAAAAGACACGAAATGAGCATTGGGCACACTGTAACTGGGGCAATCCTGGTCATCGACTGGCACCACAACAGGGACGTATTGTTCGTCTTAGAATTTTTATCTTAATGATATCTCGTGCTGGTAGTTTTTACTGCTCCTCGGCTGTCCCCAAAGCATACTGTCGACGAATGCCACCCAGTGAATTAAACCCGCCCGGGACAATTAGGGTCGTTGACGTGCACGCTTTCACGAAGCATGGCTGAGAAGGCTTTACCACAGTAGCACATGAGCACAGTTCATATGCTGTAGTTGGTGTTTCATGGGTTTTGTACAGACAACAGATTAAAACTCATATTTGAACTAACGGTGCAAAACAATGAATGCTCCACTATTGATTTCAATATGAATAATAAAACATAGCTCGTTTAGAATCTGTTTTCTCGTAAAGATAATAAAGACTGGCTTAAGAAAACATGGGTGCCCCGGGAAACGGAACACTATCCGTACCAGAAGTGCAGCCAGAAAGTTTTTCGGGGGAGGGTGTGGTTCACACCGACCCGGTGGAAGAGGGAAGGGAGGCGCAGGCATTAGCTTTTCTCTGTGACGTCATTATTGGCGGTAGTTAAGAGAGATGTTGCACATGTATAATATGTCATGAGATTTCCCCCTCTCCCCATGCGTATGGTTGTGAAGAGGGTAAGTAGAAGTATTGGACGAATGATTTATATGTGGGGTTTAACGTCCTAAAAGCACCATATGATTATGAGAGTCACCGTAGTGGAGGTCTCCTGAAATTTGGATCAGCTGAGGTTCTTTGCAGCGCACCCAAATTTGAGTACACGGGCCTACACCATTTTCACCTCAATAAAAAAGCAGCCGCCGCAGCCGGGATTTCATCCTGCGACCTGCGGGTGAGCTGCCGAGTACCTTAGCCACTGGACCACGGGGGTCGGGCAGTACTGTAAAAAGTACTGTAAAATACAGTAAACGATAGGCCCAGTGACTGTTTGGAGGAACGGCCTCTCGTCGCACCGTTGAGTGGACTAGTATTCGAAAACGCATAACTTGTTTTCCAGAACGTAGTCCTCGTCGTGGCGAAGTGCGTTTCAAAGGTCATGGATGGTTCCGCTTACATCGATGAATGAGAGGTATACCCAACAAGTTTTTGTGCCTTCATAATTATATTTTGGTTTTGCTTACGTTGCTGAGCGACTTTCTTACTTTCGATATGTGTGACTGCATGCCCGTGGAAATTGTTTTTACGTAATTTCTATATGTCAAACAGCCCTGACGCAGAGGTAGCTTTTATTCAAAATATTTTTTTATTTTACTGCTTGAATCCAAGCGTGCTTGCGATGCACAATAAGTACTCGTTTTTGTAAGATATGCTGCACGTTTGCAACACAATTTTGCACACACTATTTTTTGCAGGCTTTCAGTTGCCTTGTGACTTTGGATGAAAATGAACCACTCCAATAGGTTTAGCATGCAATCTGTGAGGGCAAGGTAATCATTGATGAGAGATGTTCACTTGTTCTTAATGAAAAATGCAAGTGCGGCCGAAATATACTTACTGACATACAACTAGCTTGTTCGCTGCATATATGCACTTAACCACTTCAATACGCGCAATAAAACGTGGAATGTTCCCTTTTTTTGTAGATTTCGCCACTCGGTTCCCGGAAACTATAGTGTTGCGGCAAGATGTTTTTCGTTGTTTGCAAGTGTGCAGCCGACATTTCCCTTTACGTCAAAATATTCAAAACTCTTCAGAATATCTCACCACGCAGCATACGTGCAATCATGTTTCCAGCACTTACACCAGTGTAAGCACTTACACCAGAGGAGCAGCCTCGAACCACACAAAATCTTCAGTGATCTGTTTACCTATGATAAGAGAATGAACTCCGGAGTTGTTCAGATCACAATGCGTCATAAATCAATTGTTCAGAACGCGTGAACTCCGACGTGAACTGCCAGCTGACGCAACACGATCTACTGTGCACCGTCCACGCCTGTTGGTTGTCTGTTTCGGGAATTCTGATGCCAGTCGCTGGAATTTCACGGCTGCCAACAACTCCTTCGCGCTTATTCACGTTTGTGGTACTTCATCACGATGTTAACAGAAACTGCCAGCCTTCCATACGGGTGCAATCACATACGTGAGACATCTCGCACGCAGAGTAAGATACTGGGCGAGTACGACCTACCGCCGCCTGAAGGGAAGTGGAGGAAATGTATACCCGGAAATCTTTCCGCCAGGCGAGAAATGAGCGCTAGTGTTTAAGGCGGAACGTTACCAGCCGACATGTACCGTCACTAAAGTTCTCGTTTCTCACAATCAGGGTCACTAATCGAAATTTGCAGAGCACGTTGCTTCCTAGCAATGCGAAGTCAACTCCTTGAAATACGCTGCCTACATGTATTGCTGGGTAGTTCATGTCCTAGGTCGATCAGCACCCTTCTATGATACTCAATGTTCGCACCGAAACGCCGTACGATATAACGCTTGATGAATATTCCCGGAAAGGCAACGGTGCTCTCAGCGCGCACATGACAACTCGAGAATGTTAGGGTGTTGCTTGTCACAGGCAGGCAGCTTCATCAAAGTTACGTGCCAGTGGCTAGCGTTGAAGAGCACTTCAGGCTATCAGTATTGCTGGCCATTTCTGCACTGTTTATTAGAACATTTGAATTAGCGGTGCAAACTCATCGGCACACCTTGAAGATGCTTTTTTCCCTTCTGTCTCAAAATATTCCTGAATCTACCACTCTTCCCAATGCCGAGAAGTTTGCTGACGTGTACTCGAACATTATCTCAACGTTGGTATCGCAAGGGGAGTAACAAGTATGGGCTACGAAATGAAAGCGAGAAACGCTGAGAATGTCTGCGATGCAAGCGGTTGTCAATTGTCCAGAGGTACTTTTTTCAAACGTGCACCATCTTCTGAAGATTCTGGCAACTCTGCCGGTGAGCACAGCTGAAGCAGAATGCTCTTTTAGGGGCTAAGCTCCTTGAAGCGACACTCGTTCGTCGCTCGTAATCGTCATCGTAGTCGTAGTGTGTAACCAGTCTTAAGTTTGACCTGCAAGGTGGTGCCGGTGGGAGATTTCTCCTGTGCGGTGTTGAACAATGAAAAATTCGCAGCGTGCGCGTTAACTAAAAGCCGAATTCTCCTGTCTCCCATTCCCCATTAGCAGCCATTCACATATACAATGAGCACTATCTCACAAGAAAGGGTTGCTACGTTATACTCACTGCGCGTAACCTCCTTGGTTTTAGAAAGGTTTAGCGAGCGTGAGCCGCAGTGTCATGAATACAGTAAACCAGTATATACCGTGAACTCGAGGTGGTTAAAGGTGGGAAGTAGACACGAAGCGCAAGCCGTAAGAAAGCGTGCGTGTGCCACCTCTCGTTTAGTCCTTCACTCTAAAGTTAAATTACCTGAAAAAGGAGTAACAGCGCCCACTAGGCGCGCCCGATGAATGAAAAGACCATTGAGGAGCAACCACAGAGGGAAGCGTGCCGCGCGTAACCAGTTAGCTTCCAAACACGTTCTAAAGGGATGAACCACCTGGGGATTGCAGGCAGCGCGAAAATCGTTGCCAAGGTGACTCGCCGTCCTTCTCCAACTCTTTTGGCTCAGTCTTTCCCCGTATTTTGCTGGCGACGCTTTGCGTTGCGTCGCGCTCGGAGGGCTCGACTATGGCCGCCTAGATTCGACGATCTAGGAATTACGACGTGGTGCTTGTGTGTACGCTTGGATGGGCGTGGCCTGCTGCTTTTGCGTTCCGCTGCACCCATAAAGTCTGGAGCAAGTCTCGACACGTCACCACGCCGCGCTGTATATCTCTGGCTTCAAGGTAGGCACGACCAACACACGACAGCAGTGTTAGAAAGGCCAATATGGTGGCCGAGAAGACAGCAGGTCTATCGGATATATACTTCAGTCCGACTCAGGGCACAAATCAGCACTGGATTCCTAAGCAGGTAGGTTATCATTCTTTATTCTACTGCACTTGTCGCGTGTGCGATACGGATCGCGCTTGCCGGCAACGGGCTCGGTCGTGTTGTATATCGCACGCACGAAATAAAACTTGAATGTCAGCTTCGGCGTCTGCAGTTTGCCTGTGCTTTGCGACCGCCTGGAAATCGGCCGCCATTGCCGTCGGCCTCCCGAACGCTCGCTCATGGAGTGTTCGCCTGTTTTCGCTGCTACGATGAGCTCCGGGCTTACGATATTAGGTTGAGACCTCGTTGCTCTGTTGGGAGTCGTCGAAAACACTTTACGGGTTCACGTAAGGAGCTTGGTTGTAGTGTGTCGCGCGCTGTAAGTGCACCAGCACGGGCTGGTGGGGTTTTCGCTAGCGTCGGAACTCGCTGAAAATTGGTCGCCATTATAGTTCGCTTTCCCGTCAGTCGGTCGCAAGCAGATCGGCGCCGTCCGATGACCGCGGCGGCAGACTCGCGCTTGCGTGCTGCACTCACTCGAGTTTGTGGAAAAGGGCCGTATTACCGTCGATTTCTTCGGCGCTAGCTCCAAACCAGCTCGGCACTGTTCGTGGTGACGGCCAAGCGTACGCTCGCTCTGCTGTTCGAAGTTCGCTGGCGGCAGACACTCCGCGTGCAGAGCCGTATTTGGTCTCGCGTTCGGTTGCTCGAGCTGAACGACGTCACTCGCTTAGGACTCGCCGACTTGTTAGCGGCACGGTGGTTCGCGGAGGTGTGGCTGCGGCCGCCGCTCCTGAGCTGTTGCGCTACGAGGGTCGAAATGAGTCTTTGACGATGTGTCACATCACGGTGAAATTATTAGCATGCCTTATCTCACGTATGTTTTCATTTCACCTTGCACGTATTTCTCATATGCATTTGTATTGAGATTCTGTCACGTGTGACTCACTATTTTACATAATTATTGTGCAGCCGTGGGCACACACCGTGCTGAAGACTGTGTGCGCTGGTTGTCTGCGATGCCTGTCATCTATCTCTTTCGTCAGAGCAGCTTCAGAAGAACTGTGCGAGATGTGAATGAAGGTAAAGTTATTTGTGTGTCATATTTCAATGCTTGTTTTTTATTAACGTGCACGTACTTATCATATCGTGCATCTTCATCTTCTGTCACGTGTGTAACTATTATTACCATATTATTGTACGTGGAGACGAGGGAACACAACAGGCAAAAGGCTGCGTGCGCTGGTGCCTGCAATGCTTGTCAGCTGTCGCTTCCGTCGGAGGAGCTCAACAAGGAGTCAACAAGATGTGACAGCGAGACTGGAATTGTAGACTTCACCATGAATTCACTTAAAAGAATGAAGAAACTTCATGAGTATGTAGAAAAATAGAAGATTTGGATGTCTCACTTCTGTCTTTCGTTGTTGCCGTGACTGCGAAAGCAGTTGCACATAGGTGGCTAACTAACTTTTCGCGTGTTCTTTTTGGCGCATATTGGTGCTCACTGCACAGAAAAACAAGCGAAAAAAGTATTAGACCTGGCGGAAAATAAACAAAAAACAATGTTTGAACTGGCGACTAAAAGTTCGTCAGATTAGAGTATTTGAGTGAATCAGCCGTTCGTCCGGCAAAGTGATACTGTGAGGACTAACGGTTGCCCGGTAAGGAGTAAATGTAGGGACTAACCGTTACTCACTAAGGTGTAAATGTGAGGACAAAATGTTAGTATCTTGAGCTCGTCTGTGGGGACTAGCTGTTGGACTCGGTGTCGTTAGTCCTGAAACGAAATAATAGTTGTGGCAGCCCCATTCGTCCCCAAAAAGACAAAACACACACCCTTTAACACCCTTTTGCCTTAGAGTGTACTCACCGTTCTTACGGAGGCTTCTACGAAGCAACATTTAATGAGAGAGGTGGCGGTACTCGAGCGTCAGAACGGCCGCCGACGGAGGCAGCACGGCCTGGCATGGGAGAGAGTGTCACACGCGGATAACCTATCACTTTGCGTGTTGTATTCGGTAACGTGGTTTTTACCAATTCATTGTCTATTATGAAAGTGTTTCTGCTGAAACGGGGTGTTGAACCAGCAGGAGTTGACTCGGCGAACGAAAGCTTTATTTAGCGCAAGGGCTAACTGAACGCAAGCCTGCGATCACAGCAAGTCTTCTTCCTTTTCTATACTCGAGCTCCATGCCCACTGCCCTCATTACAATCACCCCCGGGCGATGAGGGAGCCATCCTGGAGACCTAAGGACAGGTGTACACAGAAGGGTCATGGTATGGCTTGAACCGAGAGATGTGTACAATTTCTTGTCCCCGATGGCGCTTGTCCGGAGATGCATCCAGCGGCTCGACAAGCTAAATTACCCGAAACACCCGACAGGAGGTGTTTGGCGTACAACTCGATAAGGGTCATGGTACCTGGACGAAAGCTTGTAGGAGAGTCCTGGAGGAGTAGAAGGAATCCATAACCACACCAGTGAGTTCGGAGCAAAGCTCATAGGCGTGGTTGGCGCGTCGTGGCGATGTTTTTGGCGCGTCTGGTCAGTGACGTGAACGCACGAGCAAGCTTCCGACATTTTTCAGCGTGTGCTGCTGCTCGAGAAATGGTAGTCATCTCTGAAGGGTCCGGTCGATAAGGAAGAATTGTATCCATTGTTGATGATAGCTCGCGTCCATAAAGAAGAAAGAAAGGCGAAAATCCAGTGGTGCTTTGCGTTGCAGTATTGTAAGCATATGTCACAAAAGGCAGTATGCTATCCCAATTTGACTGGTCGGATGAAGCGTACTTGGCCAGCATATCCCCATGTGTACGATTAAAACGCTCTGTCATCCCATTACTTTGCGGATGATAGGCTGTGGTAGTGCGGTGTATGAGGTGACACTCGCTCAACAACGCTTTGATGGCATCACAGAGAAAAACGCGGCCGCGGTCGCTAAGTAACTCTCGAGGTGCTCCATGCCTTAAAACCAGGTTTTGCAGTATAAAACATGCAACGTCTTTTGCGGTAGCAGAAGGTAACGCAGCTGTTTCAGCGTAGCGCGTTAGGCGGTCGATAGCGACAATGACCCAGCGGTTGGTACTCGAAGTATAGGGAAGCGGGCCGTAAAGGGCGATTCCGACACGATCGAAAGCTCGTGCTGGACATGGCAACGGCTGCAAGGGACCTGTGGCATGCTGAGTGGGCATTTTGCGTCGCTGTCACGTAAGGCAAGCCCTTACGTAACGGCAAACGAAACGGTACATACCGCGCCAGTAGTACCGCAGCTGCAAGCGAGTGTATGTTTTTAACACACCAGCATGGCCACATTGCGGATCATCGTGGAACAAGGCGCAGATGTCAGAGCGCTGATGTCGGGGAATTTGCGAGCAACCACCTACGGCCCATCAAGCTGTAGTTTCGGCGGTAAAGCCGGTTATCCGGAATAGCGAAGTGCCCTGCTTGACTGCGAAGCGTCCTGGAAACTGGAGCGGGCGTCCGGTTTGAGAGCAAGTCCAAAAGAGAAAAAATCTGAGCATCTTTGCGTTGCTCGGAAGGCATGTCCGAAATGCTGACAGCCAAGGCGGAGATAGGCGAGCCGACCGGCTCTAAAGCATATGGCGAACGTGACAGGGCATCGGCGTCGGAAAGCCTTCCGGCCAGAACGGTAGATAACACGGATATCGAACTCCTGTAACCGCAATGCCCAACGAGCAAGCCGACCATTAGCATCTTTTAGTGAAGATAACCAGCAAAGCGCATGGTGGTCTGTTGGTCTGTTACAATATCAAACGGACGTCCATATAAATAAGGGCGAAATTTTCCGATTGCCCAAATATTGGCAAGGCACTCCTTTTCAGTTACACTGTAATTCTTCTCGGCTTTACTGAGGGTGCGGCTGGCTTAGGCAACGACGTACTCGTCAAAGCCATCCTTGCGTTGGGCCAGTATGGCCCCTAGCCCGACACCACTAGCGTCTGTGTGAAGCTCCGTTGGAGCAGACGGATCGAAATGTCGGAGTATGGGAGGCGTGGTGAGGAGCCGTCGGAGTTCCTGAAATGCATCATCATACGCCTGCGACCATGCTGACAAATCAGAACTTCCGGCAAGAAGATTGGTCAAGGGGGCGATAATGGAGGCGAAATTGCGGACGTAGCGCCGGAAGTACAAACATAGGCCGATGAAGCTTCGAAGCTCTTTGATGGTGGTGGCCTTTAGGAGCACCACGACTGCATTAAGTTTCGTAGGGTCCGGGAGAATGCCATCCTTAGAAACTACATGGCCGAGAATCACAAGCTTGCGAGCACCGAAGTGGCATTTCTTCAAGTTAGGTTGAAGTCCCGCCATGGAAAGGCACGTAAGAACTTACTCGAGGCGGCTGAGGTGGGTCGCAAAGTCGCTTGAAAATACCACAATGTCGTCCAATTAACAGAAGCACGTTTTCCATTTCAGACCTCGCAAGATGGTATCCATCATCCTTTCGAAAGTGGCAGGCGCATTGCAGAGGCCAAAGGGCATAATGGTGAATTCATATAGTCCATCCGGGGTTACAAAAGCTGTCTTCGGGCTGTCACCCTCTGCCATGGGCACCTGCCAGTAGCCGGAGCGTAAATCTAACAAAGAAAGGAACTCTGCACCTTGTAGGCAGTCAAGAGCATCATCGATGCGCGGCAGAGGGTATACGCCTTTGCGCGTCATCTTGTTGAGTCGGCGGTAGTCAACGCAGAACCGGATAGATCCGTCTTTTTCTTGACGAGAACAACCGGTGAAGCCCAGGGACTGTTGGAGGGCTCGATGATGCCACGTTTAAACATGTCGTCCACTTGTTCGTTGATGACACGGCGTTCAGCAGATGACACACGGTACGGACGTTGTCTTAGCGGGGCTTGTTGACCGGTGTCAATACGGTGAACGACCGCAGAGGTTCGGCGTCAGCCTGACTGGTCACGATCGAATGAAGAGCGAAAGTGGAATAGAAGATTTATATTCTCTTCGCGCTGAGTTGGTGCGAACTCAGAGTCGATAGCATCCGAGAATACGTCGAGAACATCATTAGGCGTGTTGGTAGGAGGGACAGCACAAATTGGGAGCGAAACAGTAGAATCGGGTATAGTAGCTGGAAGAATGGTCTCGTAAGATTCGTAGCTTGCCAGGCATTCTCCACGTAGTAGGGATGATGGGCTGTCCGAGGGATTGCACACATAAATGGCAGCATGACCGTTGCAGCAAAAAACGACGACGGCAAAAGGAAGCATGATATTTCGACGGCACGCAGATGGGACCGATGGCATAAACAACACAGGCGATTTCGGAGGGGAGGCACACGACACCGAGACAACAACAGCTGAGAAAGGTGCAATGTTAACGTCAGAAGCACCAAACACTCTACACGAAGCGCCATCGTCGGGGTCATAGCACGGCACAGATAATGCGAGTTCGGAACGAGCACAGTCGACCAAAGCAGAATTTGACAAAAGTCCCATCCAAGGATAACGTCACGCGAAGAACGGAATAAAACTACACATGTGACGACGTATATCGTACCTTGAATGACGAATCGTGCAGTGCACAAAGCTGAAAGCTGAATATGATGGGACGTAGCTGTCTGCAAAGATTGGTCGGTAACTTGCGTGGTCAGTTTCTTCAAGTTACGGCACAGTTTGTCGCTAATTACAGATACGGCAGCGCCAGTGTCAACAAGTCCGTGCATCTTAATGCCATCAATATAGAGTTCGATTTCGTTGGGGAAACACCAGTTAGGTCTTGAAATTTTCGCTGCCAGCTCAGTTCTTGCCTCCGGAACTGAGCCCATTAGTTTTCTCCCTGCGGTGGGCTGTTGCGACGTAACAATGGAGAAATAGATCTGCGACGAGGAGAAGGCGAACGGCTTGAGCCGGATGGGCGGCGACCGGTACGTACGTCTAGAGGTGGATCGGCAGGAACGGGATATTGCGGCTGAGTGGGCATGTAGTGTGAGGCCCCTGCAATGTCATGAGAAGGGAAGCTGCGACGGCGGCAGTGACGAGCTATGTGGCCTGGGATGCCAGAAAAACATATTGGCTGATTATCCGGAATGCGCCATTGGCTGACGGTAGGGGCACTTGTCGCTGAATAATGTACCGGAAACGGTCGTGCAGGCGGTGTCTTCGTATAAACGTTCCGAGATGTTTCGTCAACGGGCGGGCAGGTGGCATCGACGAATAAACGGGGCGAGTTGCTTCGTAGATATCCGGAGACGATGGAGCGCTTGGCCGAGCAACAGCGACTGCATATGTTAGTGGTGCGGTAACAGATGGTGGAGCCTGAGCTGGCGGCAATGCTTCGGCAACTTGCGATTCACTGAACTGGCGAAGCGAAGGCGATAAGGGTGACATCGGCTCGGTAGTTCTGGTGATTATAGATAGCTGCCGGGCGACCTCCTCACGTATGAATTGCTTTATGAGTTGCATTAAAGCAGAGTGGTCGGCAGTGTCATGGCGATAGTCGAGGGATGAGAGGTCCGCGGTGTCTTGAGCAGCGCAACGTGTGGAAGCACGTTGCCTACGCAGCTCATCATAACTTTGGCAGACCTGAATCATCTCGGTGACCGTCTGGGGACACTTCGCAGCAAGCATTTTGAATGCACCGTCGTCGATTCCTTTCATGATGTTTTTTTTTATCTTGCCTGCCTCATCCAGAGTCGGGTTGACGAGCTGGCAGAGGAAGAGCACATCTTTGATGTAGCTTGTGAAAGTCTCATCTGTTCTCTGTACTCTGCCACGCAAGCACTGTTCGGACAGCAGGACGTCGAAAGACTTCCAAGAGGGTTTTTGCCGATTCCGACCAGGTACTGAAATCACTTTGATGATTCCTGTACCATAGTTTCGCCAAGTAGGTCAGGTAAAAACTCACATTTGTGAGCTTATCGGCTGCGTTCCACTTATTGTACGCGCTCACCAGTTCATACTCGGCAATCCAGTTGTCCACATCTTGGTCCTCTGTGCCACCAAATATGGCGGGGGTCGTGCTGCCGGAGAGCGCCAGTGCAGAAGACAGGTATGGGTGCGAGACCTGGAGTGGTGGCCTGAGACGGTCCCGGATCAGTCATTGCAGAAGGTGGTTGGAGTGTGCGGCTGCGAAGTTCCAGGGTGAGGACCAGATGTATCCCAGCACTTGCACCACTTGAAACGGGGTGTTGAACCAGCAGGAGTTGACTCGGCGAACGAAAGCTTTATTTAGCGCAAGGGCTAACTGAACGCAAGCCTGCGATCTAAGCAAGTCTTCTTCCTTTTCTATACTCGAGCTCCATGCCCACTGCCCTCGTTACACTGCAAGTGATGGTAGCAATGCGAGCCCACATGTGTGATTGGCTTGTGTGAAGACCCTTTGTTCAACTGAGGGTTGAAAAGATGATGTTTGAATCTTAATTGGGAGGGCGGAGTTTTGGGCTTGGACTCGGGCAGACGCCTGAGGCTGCAATAAAGCGTCTCTTCGCCGGACTATATATCCTCCTTCGCGTGGCCACCGTGCACTCGAGTCATCACGGGGACCCATTCATAACCTCAAACATCTCCCCTCCTTAGCTAGTGTAAAAGCTATTTGAGGAGGAGAAGATTAACTACTAGTTTAGTTAATTGTATTATAGTTTACGTGCTTTCTTTATGCCTCTTGGCACGACACTTCTGTAATATAGTGGCGGTATACTTTGCTGGCATCATAAATGGCGTACACTGCTTAAAGTCGTTCTTTATACAACGCCTTTATTCACTACACACATCACACCTTCTCTGATTACGTCATTTATTGGTCTGCTTCCAATTCCATGTAAAGTCGCGGCCGCTGTTAGGGAAAACAGGGAGCGGGAAACCGCGCTCTGGCGCCAAGGCACGCGCCGTCCAGGCTATTGCGGCCCAAGTGCAATTAGCGCCACAGGTGGAGTTATTTGCACGTCGTCTATTACGGTGCCTCCTATTTCGCATCGAGCGGCAAAACCTATATGGCGCGTGCGGAATGGGAAGCACCGTAGCAGACAACGCGGCGTCAACTCCACCTTTGGCGCTGATCGCGCTTGCGCCGCAATATTTCGCGCGGTGTCCGCTTGGTGGCTTCAAGAGAGCAGCCACGCATGCCGCGTGTCCTTTAACATTAGTCGTGTATGTACAACCTATTTCAGTGCCTCACTGTATTTTCGCTCCCTAACATACCAAGCTATCGACATGCCTCATTCATCTAGTGTTGCAATCTTGTTAGGCTCGCATCCTTCCTCTTTGTTACTTACCTTTTCCTTCGAAACTGTTGCCCATCTCTTTTCTCTTTTTGCATTTTCTATGCAGCCGCTTATGCGTGGTTCTGTGTGACAGTGAATTTACTACTGCTCTTCTGCCTTTCACATTGCCTAACACTACGTCATACTGAGGGCTCGTCTACACACATTGCATTTACACGTCCTGGGCAGAACAGGGTATGTCACATGATCCTCACGTCTGTGAAAAATCTTTCTGACCCATCTACCAGCGCAACGCGTGGTTTTCCTCCTGTCAACTCTCTGCTGTCTACCAAACTTTTAATTAACGCCGTTCTCTGTTTCAGAATTTCTCACTTCAAACTTTCAAGAAAGCTATCTACATCAGTTCCACAAAGTTTACAAAAGTAATTCTCACCACAGCGTCGAATGCAGTCTTTCGCCTCGTCGCACAAAATGTCCTGAGGTAGGGGTAGCTAGGAGATAGATAGCTTGCTTGAACTTCTAAGTTTTTGTGTGCAGTCCACGTTCTTCAGAATAAACGACAAATGGCACATTCAAGGACAGTGTATGTGTATGTTTAGCTCCAGTCCTCAGAGATATTTTATTCGCTGGTTGTGGCAAACGCCCACAAGTGAGGCTTGTTGAGACACATACCGTTAAGGTATATCGCTAGGTGTATGATATTTAGCGCTTTATAGCGCAGAAAAGCGGGACACACTGCAACACGCTGATGAAATGTTTAGCACTTTTTCTGAGTACAAGCTAATCTACCGCTAACGATGGAGTTCCCTGAGTATAAAAAAACTTGGATATTTAGATCTGGCGATTACGTTTGTGCCAGAACGCGTTGGCTGGCAATACGCTTCTCGCTCTTAGAAAGCCCTGTTAT
The DNA here is from genome assembly GCA_013436015.1 of Rhipicephalus annulatus. Taxonomy (NCBI): domain Eukaryota; kingdom Metazoa; phylum Arthropoda; class Arachnida; order Ixodida; family Ixodidae; genus Rhipicephalus; species Rhipicephalus annulatus. Next base: position 775,865 of record WOVY01009410.1, on the reverse strand, counting down.
CCTTTAGTTCCGCGCACTCCAAGCTTATTAAGCAAGGAATCGAGAAAGTATACATGATGGCATCATTGTGAAGGTCTCGTGATCACCAGGTTCAGAGGTGTTTTTGCAACCAAATTGATAGACTTAAAAAGCAGGCTTACTTTGTTAATTGCTTGCTCTGAGGTATGAAAGAGTCATTTCTGAATTAATTGAACTAGCCAAAAAATGCGCAGCACGCATTTCAGAGCGAGCCATAGCCGAAAAAGTCTGCCATTCCTTATGTGCACAAAGTTTCGCACTGCTTAAAAAGAATCGTTGAAAAAGTGCGGGTGAAGGTTGTTTTTAAGGCAGAAAACAAGCTAGGCTCTTTATGTAAAATAGTTAACTACGAATAGTCTTCAAGTGTCGGGTGCAATAAGAAGCACGCAAAAATATTTGAAGAATGCACTACGGAAGTTGTGTGTGTGACTTCTTTATCATGTGGTTGATACTACATTGGTCAGACGGGGCGTTGTCTAAACGATCACGTTAAGGAGCACAAATGTTACGCGCGGATCAGTGGGCAGCCACCAAGCAAGTCACTCTGTCAATTGTGAGTGCACCCCAAAGTTTGATGAATTTAAAGTAGTAGCAAGATATAGGGTCAACTGGGCACGTAGGATACATGAGGCGTTTTTGATTTGCGAAGCAGGAACTGAGTGTGTAAGGGCCCGGTGTGGTAATCTGTGAGGCAATAAACACAAGCATGTTTTCGGTTAAATTGTAATTACAAGATTTTAATAATATGATCTGGCGTAATCGCTATTATTTTTTTCTCTTTTTTTCTACCCTCTAAATTGCTATACGACATCGCGGCTCCTACCGCATTCTCGCTCGGACTTCACCCGTGAACTACGAGGCCGAGCCGTTGACATCATCCTACGGCTTCTGTCATCGTGGCCGAGAAATCGTGCATGTCTCCTGCATGAAGTTTCGTTTTGACCACAATAGACATCAAGCCATGGCTTAGCTATTTCTCGGGGGTAAATTTAGCGAAGGGCTGGCGACGACGAAACGCAAGAGCGAGCAAGCAAGTCTTATTCGCAATATCAGCAGGGGACACGAGCTCACGCGTGCACAGATTCAGGCTGTTTGACGCCCGCCGCTCTTCAGCGCACTACCCCGCACGTCTCTCGACTATCGTTGCAGGCTACGTGTCATAAGCCGCGGTTCACTGAAAAAGAGACACTGACGTTTTAGGGGCGAAGCTCCTTATAGCGGCACCCATTCGTTCCTCGTTGTCGAAGTAGTAGTGTGTAACCAGTCTGACATTTTGACCGCCAAGGTGGTGCTCGTGAAAGATTTCTCCTGTGCATTGTTGAACAATCAAAAATTCGCAGCGTGCGCGTTAACTAAAAGTCGAATTCTCCTGTCTTTCATTCCCCCTTAGCAGCTATTGGCATGTACATTGAGCACTATCTGACAAGAAAGGGTTGCTACGTTGTACTCGCTGGGCGTAGCCTCTTTGGTTTTAGAAAGGTTTAGCGAGCGTTGGGCCGCAGTGCCATGAATAAAGTGAAGTAGTAAATACCATGAACTCGAGGTGGTGAAAGGTGGGAAGTAGACACGAAGCGCAAGCCGTAAGAAATTGTGCTTGTGCCTCCTCCTGTTCAGTGCTTGGAATGTCCGCTGGATGGCGGTGCTTCTATATGAAGAATATTTGATGCAAAAATGCGAAATGGTGGTACTTGGAGTGTTGAATAGGTGGATGAACGGACACACAGACGGATGCATGGACGGAAGCATGGATTGCTGCACGAACGGATGGATGCATAAACAGACGTAGGAGCGGATGCACGGAGGAACGCAGGGACGGACGCACAGATGGACGTGCGGATGCACGAACACACGCACGCGCGGACGGGCGGATGGATGCACGGGCGGCCACACAGATGCATGCATGGACGGACGGAAGCAAGAACGAATGGACGGACGGATGCTTCGCCCCATTCTCCGTCATTCACTCCGTGGATATGCTGCCATTTTTTCAACTCCTACGAGACTATAAAACGGCAGGAAAGGAAAGATGGAAGCTCGCGATGAAAAAAAAAAAAAAAACAGCAGATCCCATGTACAGTGGGAATCGATGATATGTGAAGCACGAATCAGGAAGTTTTGTATGTCAGTTTAAAATCAGAACGACGTTACGAGGCGAAGGTAAATTTTGCCGTACATAACTTCCATGTCATAAATATTATGTTTGGACGTGTCATTTACCATCTTCATTCATTCACGCCACCTGATACTAAACATGGTATATGAGGAGCTAGCGAAACGGCAGCGAGCGTGCTATGAGCGTAGCATGTATTCCTGTTTTGCATGACACGTATATCATGACTATCATGTTCGGCCGTATCATAACTTCGCCGTCGATTGACGTCATGCAATACCAATTCTGTATATGTGAAGCTAAAGAAACGACAGCGAGCGCTTCATCAGCGTGGCATGTGGTCGTGTTGTTCACGTGGTCGTGTCATCATGAGTGTGGCTTGTAGTCATAATATCACATGACATGCATCTCAAGATTGTCATGTTTGCACCAGTCACATACCTTCATCATCCATTCGCATTACGTAACGCCGAATTTGGTATATGTGAAGCTAGCGAGACGGCTGCGAGCGCATCATAAGCGTTGCGTGTAGTCATGACTCACGACTTACATGACAGGCATGTCATGATTTCCTCGTTAGAGTCTGTCGCTTGCGTTCACCATGCAACCATGTCATACAATACCAGTTTTGCAACATATCATGTTAACGAGACCACCGCAACAGCAGCAAGTCCATGAAATGTATATCATGACAATTATGACATACATATCATCATTTTCATGTTACGACTAGTCAAATATGCTCGTCATACAGTCATGTTTTGCCATACCAAGTTTGGTATCGGTGCATTTTATCCAAACGGCCAGGAGAGCTAAAAGTCGTAGGTGGCTAGATAGGTAGTTGATAGATAGATAGATAGATAGATAGATAGATATGTCGATAGATAGATATGTAGATATATATATATATAGATAGATAGATAGATAGATAGATAGATAGATAGATAGATAGATAGATAGATAGATAGATAGATAGATAGATAGATAGATAGATAGATAGATAGATACGCTCAAAGTCGCCGAAGTTCGCTAAGAAATGCTTGGCATTTGAAATTGTAAACAGGGGTTATGTCGAGCCGACCATTCGTTCGGCGGACTCGTCTTCCTTAACGCTAGAACATAACTGTTCAGTACTGTTCTAGCCTTGAGGAACCCGATTTCGCTGGTCGAGCATCGACTCGACACAATCCCTGTTTACAAATTTTTGATTATGGTACCATAGCCGCATCAACGGCTATGCGCTGACGATTTGTCCATCAAGTTTACAATAATGCTAACAGTAATATTTACTCAGTGATTGATATTACGTGTTTGTTTATTTAGCCGTCTTCTATATGTCATGTTTTTCAAGCTAGCTCACTTTTTGCTGAGTATATTGTTAAAACGTATAGCAGGTGGCTATCTGCTTGTTCGCGATGATAACCGTAGTGTCAATGCTTGATCATTCTAATCATGCAAACAGGACCTTTATTGCTGATGTCTAGTAAGTCTTAATTTGCATTTGCGCTGTCATAATATCTCAACCTAAGTATTCATAGTGCATAAGCATATGCTGCGTATTGACCAATTTGTTGTTCCAACTATGCCTGGACTACGAGCCTATTTTACGCCGCACTTAAGCTCTGAAGGGGATTCCTGTGTAATTAAATTAACAAATATTCTCAGTTCACACGCCACCATTGGACCAGCCAATACACAACTGTTGAAAATAGAAAAATAAGGTTGTCTCGCACTGTGCGCCAACTATTACTATCATGATTCAGAGTGAAATTAAATGTGTAGGAATAAGCCAGGCATGCCATCCGTCTTTATATTGTACATTCGGGGGCTGAAACTTGGGACTACGGCCCCGGCTTGAACTGAAACCGAAACGACGACTCATGTATTGATAAAGCGCTATTACGCGACAACAACGTTGTAAAATATCGGCAGAAATATTGAGCCGCATCGGCAAACACGCTCTGCTTAATTTAATTTAACCACCATTTTGCTGATGTCGGCTCGCTGGTGTTTGGGTGATGTGGATTCGCGGGCGTTGTGCGCCAATGTGGGTTAGCCTGGATGGCCCTCCTGTTATTCTGCCCAGAATGGCAAGCTGTCATTGATGATGTGTAAGCCAGCCAAGGATGCCGTAAAGCCGCCCCCACCGAGTCCGGAAATCCATCCGTCTGGTCGTCTGTACACGTTCTTAAGGTGCTTTAGCAGGGATGGTTTACGGTATGAAAAGTACAGTAATACTGCACAGTCATGGTCTGCACGTAGCTAGTTTAAGTGCTGCCAGCAGAGGTGGTTGCAAGATGCGTACAATAACTTAATTAGAAATGCTGATATATGTTTCGTGAAGTTAGGCAGCTGCGTACCTACAGTGGTTTGTTATTGCTTTAGTTCTTAACTTTAGCTACAGTGCTTGACTAGCACATTCGTGATTAAACGGCAATCACTAATTGCCATTGGCCCCGTGTTGGGAAAATAATTCATAGTTACAACTTTTTTATTTAACCATGCCATTGAGACACATAATTTGTTGCACCGTAGAAGGGCGAAGAGGAAACTCAAAATTGCCTACAAGACAACTAACAAGTTAAAGGCCTGGTGCACCCATGACTTACACGTCTAGGTAATCAACATATTGTCAAGGTGACAAACATAAATGTAATCACATATTAACACACGCCAGCATCTTCGAAGTACTTATGCCTTGAAGAAATACCTAAACATCTTTAGATACCCTAGCAAACATCTGAAATGATCCTACAGTCACTGTATTTCTCAAGAAGAGTAGAAAAAGCTTGATGGAGAATGGAGTCGGGCGAAGAATCACAGCAAATTTCATGTTATTAATGACTACAAATATAGAAATAACTATAAGGGAAAAAATCTTATTATTGATTCAAGGAGACTATCTGAGCTGCTCACGTTTTGGGGAAGATATTGCTCTTTTCAGAATATTTGGTGAAATATTAGAAAACAATATTTGAGACGTAAACGAAGGAAATGTTGAAATCGGAATAATGGACACAAAACGCCAAAAGCTATGTTATATGATGCCGCAAATAAAGCTAGGCTAAGCGTGGCAGCCAAACTTAGAAAGTGCCTATAGTACTCTAATACCTAAAAAAGAAGGCCTGGCTGTTAATCGAAATTCTTGAAGAACAACGTTTCGTTGCTTCGCAAACGTTTGACAATGCTAAAGTATGTCTGACAATAAAGTTGGCCATATCCCTCAAGCAGAATTTTGTTTTTAGAGATGAATGACGCACCGAAAACATGTATGAAAGACAGGAGTCGATGCAAGAAAAATACCCCTGGGAGTACCCAAATCCCATGAAGTCTTCACCTAACCAAGGTGGACACGCAGGCATGCTCTTATAATTTCACAATAACACTAACGAGGAATAATCATAACACCCTCCCTCGTGTGCCCACTGAATAGAAAAATGAAAACGCATCATAGCAGCAAAATACCGCAAACAGGTGGTCAATAGCAAATGAGCGATTAGATGAGAATGAATACATCATGGTCGCGTTTACCCAACAAAGAGCTCTAGAGTTGTGAAGGCCACGGAGGCACTTCAGAGACGCTTTGAATGTGAAACAACGAGATGAATGTTTTGAAAATAAATATTTCATTTATTCTAAAAGCGGAACACATTCCAAATCAGTTTTGGTACTTTTTGCTATCATGTCAAGCGGAAAAACTAAGCACGAACAATGTGATACAGGGTGCAACCCTGGAATCAGCTATACTCGTGAGGGTTATCGATACTACATACATTCAATTTTAATTTGTCGTGAATAAATTCTGAATAAATGAACATTCTGAATGAATTCATGAACCTAGCTTATTTGTCTGCTAAGTTTCACCCATTTAGCCGCTCGCGGCTTTTGGAATGGCTATGTTCACTTTGCTTGTACTTACAAATATGCAGGCAAAACAATTTGTATTATTTGTGTATGCTTGTATACAACGAATAAATATGGCTCCAAAAAACAGCCACGAACTACCTCTCAGCCACATTGCCATCAACACTACACCTCTAGAAGTGCTGATGTGTTGGACCACTTTTTTTTCACAACACCGATTTAGAAGAGCACTCAAGTCAATTTTGAAGTCCACATCCAGTGATTGTTCCTACGGTGGCCAACGATGCCGTAGTAAACCATAGGGTCAAGTCTGCTGTCGATTGTGTTGTTCCTCAAGTTTGCAGGCAGACCATGGTATCACCGACAAAAGTAGCCCACATTGTCTTCCACTCATTCAACCAGTGTGGTGTCTTACTGTACGCGTTTCCCTCCGTAGATGTTTCACACGAACGCTCTCCACACGACAAGACACCTGTATCAGAGACTGCATACCCGAACGCCGGTCGCTTCTAATGCTAGTCTGTCTGCTGCCTCGACAACCACCTCCTGCTTAGCTAACGCAGACAGCCTCAACCCAGTTGTTTTCGGCATTATACAAAGCACAGTGCACGTTTCTCGAGCCATCGGGAAGTTTTCAAGCGCATGCTCGTGTCGATAAAGGACCGAATAAACTTTGAGTTCTACTCTTTCTACCGAATATATCTTACCAATGGTACCAAGTAGGAGGAACTAACTTTATTTACGAAAATGATGTAAACCTCAGGGTGTCTTTGTGTCGGCAGCAATATCTACGGCCGTGGCAACAATAGATAGTGTGAAGAGTTTATCGCTTGTGCAGGGAAGTTAGTTTTATGCGGCGCGGCAGCGTGAAGAATCGTTTAGAGGCACAGTAGCGATTCAAAACATAAGCAGGGCGTCTTGCGAGGCTTCTGAATGCTGACGCCCCCGATAAATGAGGCGCCATTCTGGTTACCTAAGAAGTTTGTCAGAGGTTCTTGGTAAAGTTTGAGGTGGAAAGCATCGACGGCGTCCCGTTCACACCGGCGCATGATGTCATCCGATCGAAAAACTAACTTGAAAAGAAAATAACCGAACAGGTTTTCTTCAGAACAGAGTAAGGTCATTTTGCCTGGGAACAAGGGTTGACGAGAGCCCAAGGTTCAGTATGAGTCTGATAATTAGGCAAGAAACTCTGGGACATAGCAATGATCTGGAAGTGAGGTGCTGCGGTTTTCTTTCTGGTGTTGCTGCTCTTGCGAGGTAAACGTGCGGGAGAGCTGGCGGCACTCTGCCTTGTCGAGCAGCGTGAGAGGCAGGTGGACACTCGGAAGCATCGGCACGGCAAGGAAGTAGAGTGTAGATTGTATGAAAAGGTTCGTGTCCGGGAGGAAAATGAAGGGCGAAAATCCCGTGTTTCTATGAAGGTGTTGTAAGTGAATGTTTCTCAAGGGAGAGCACTGTGTTTTTTTCTATGGCAAAATACCAAGTATGTCTAGAGCATAACACCCAGTGTGTAGTTCAACCGTTCCGGCAGCTCGTTAGTCTACGCTTAAAAAATTTCGTTACCCTTAAGCTTCACCTTTAGGAGTTGAACGCGGTAGTGAAATCTGGCCCCTAGTGCACTCTCAGCCACTAAGTGCATACTTATTCATATGTTTTGTTACATACACACGCACGCACACAAACACGCGCACAGTAGATTGGACCAGTGCGCACTATTACCGCCAAATGAACTCATTTTCATGGTGGCACCTGTCGAACAAATTGCGTTACAGGGGTCCCATAATACTTTTTTCAAATAAGCATGAATTGAATTCACTAGAGGAGCTTATTGACTCACGAATTCAACACCGCAAAAATTTCAGGAACCCGTCTAGTGCGACTGGAGTTACAAAGGTTTGTTGCATGCTGCAATTGCATTATTTCTTCCCCCGTCCCGACGAAAGCGCTGGAATGCTAAGCAGGGAAGCTGGAAGGGCAAAAAAACCAGCGTGCCTCGTGATCTTGAGCACTTTTTTTTTTCATTGAATGCGTGGCTTTTTGAGCGTGATCGCGCTCGCACGCGTGGACAAGTAGAGGCCTCCCGCGGTTACCTCGGTAACTTTATTTATCGGTCACAGACGCACAGACAATATTTCGCTCACAACCAACGGGGCCGAAGCCAGCGGCGGGTTTTCTGCGACACAACCTATTGCTATGGGACAGTCATAGGGACAACCATAAGGAGAACCACAACATTATTCGCGTTAATATGTTGTGGTTGTCCCATGAATTACATGGCATTCCCAGAGTCTAGCTTTTCAACCTCAGAGAAAGAAGCAGGGCGTCTGTCACTTAGGAGCTCTCGCAGTGCAATATATCAGAGGATCAAACGAGGTAAAATGTAAGAGGCGACATTTCGAGCGGCTGCACCGGCGTAGCGTGTCAGGTGATCGACAGCAACTGTAACCCACCTATTTCCGTAATGTGTCACTATATGGGAGCCGTAGAGGTTAACGCTGACGCGTTCAAATGGCTTGGCAGGGTATGGAAGCAGCCACGATGCGCCAGTCGTACGCAAACGTGCTGCTCTGCGTCGCTAGCATTCAGAAAACTGATGCACAAATTTCCACATAATCTTCTACATGGCAGCACAGTAATAGCGATGGCTAAGGCGTTCGTATATCTTCAAGAGCTCGGCGTGGCCATCTTACGTATCGTGGTGTATGGAGGCGCAAACTCGCTATCGCAAGCTGAATGGAATGAACAATAGCAACCGGTGGCGATTGGCACCGTAGTTGCGCTGATGAAGAGGTCGACCGCGGATAGTGAAATGGAAAGCTTGATGTGCGAGGAATCGACATACAAGAAGGGTGGACGTGCCGGATAGATAATCCAGAGGAGTCGGATCCACGAGTCACGATGTCGTTCGGTGGCATTCGAGCCGAGATAGAAAGATGACTATGGGTCCACGCAAGTGGTTTCGCACGCTGTATCTGGAGATGAAGGTGAGAAGAAGAGGGCGTCAGTGGCAGAATCCTTGGGTCCGCAGCTGTAAACGACGAAAATGTTGTACTCCTAGATGCGAAGTGTCCTTGGGGCTAGGTGGCCAAAGGGGTATTTTTATGTGGCATTGAGCAAAGCATGCGGTGATCAATTATAAGATCGGACGGGCAACCATGTAAGTATGGCCACAACTTTGCAAACGCCGATGCCCCAGCCAAACACTCTTTTTCAGTCACGCTGGGTATAGTTCTGGCTCTCGCTAGCGTGTGACTAGCGTATACTACGCCGATTCTGAATATCCGGGCTTTGATTGGGCGAGCACAGCGCCTTTAGTGTGCACTCAGCCGTCAGGTGGAAGTGGTGAAGAAGAGGCAGGGAGCGTGAAGAACCATACAGAGGCACAGCAGTTATCCCAAGCACGAGCTGCGCATTTTGGGCGTTGGTGATGCTGCTAGATAGAGGCGCATCATCGTCCTCACAATAGCTATGTATGTTTTATAGGGTCCTTCATGCTGACCATGAGCGAGCTTGCAGGTGCATTTTGGCTGGAGGAAAGCCTTCACAGCGCAACACTTAGTGCATTTAGTGGCCAATTCTCGTGTGTTACAATTTCGACAGATTGCGTGAGGGCTAGGGAAAAAATAAAATGAAATGTGGCGCAGGATGATAAACGACACTCTCGTTTGGTTGCCATTCAAATTAGAATAGAAGCCGCATTCATTTTTATAGATATTCGTTATGTCCGTAAATAAAATTGGTGCTCAAAGGAAAACCGGGTCTCAGCGACGCGAATCACAATTCGTTAGCGCACAACATACGTGGTGCACCTCTTCATTCCCAGTGTTCCCCGAGTGGCCAGGGGCCACACTAATGACTTTGCTGTGCTGACAGCTTCTTAGAGTACTCGCCTCTGGCTCATGCTTCCTTTCGAACATAATGATGGCTCCCTTTAAGACACTCAAAACAATTCGTTGGGATGCGGTCATTGCCATAGCACCGTGTACTACCGCCATGCCCGGCACCACAGCAACACCTGTAAAAAAATGCAGATGTCTTTAGCATTTCATGGCATTTATCGAATTGACATTACGCTACACATCATCACGCGCGAGAGGTATTAAAGGGTTAGCATGTAACTATTGCCTCCTTTGATGCCTAGATTTTTCTCGCACTATGTCAGCACCTATGTAAGCAGTATGTCAGCACAGATGTCATGAGTTTCGGTCATGCGTGCGTAGTATACTGTATTACGAGGAAAATTGGAGACATTAAGTATACCACGTTTTTTTATTTTTCTTGGAATCGAGCGTACGTTGTTTTTTGTATGGAACATATGCGTGTACAGATGACAGACTACGCTTGCCGCATTAAGATCTATATGAGTAAAATACAAATTTAATTGTTATGTCCACACTAAATAAAGTAGAAACGTGCTGCAAAACAATCACATGTGGCCCAGAGATATCAGTTTTCTTTTCACTAGGAGTTCATAAAGCCTACCTTACCCTCATCAAGTCGACGCGTTTTCCAGCGCACCAATGAAGGTTGAACATAAGAGCCAGTAAGGCATTCAATTTCTTGAAACGTAGCATCATACTGACGATCCTGGGAGCTCGGCCATGCAGGGCTGTCGTAAAGATTTCTTACATATATAAGCTGTATTCTTAACAATAGTACGTCAAACGAAAATGGCATTTTGTGACAATATTAGTATTGTTTTGACAAGATGCTATATATCGTTTTCCAAATGTATGACTTTACAGGATGTAAACGTCACTCTCTGTTACTTTCTGAAAGATCACGACTTCTAAAAAGTAGGACGTTTCAAATGATTAGGAGCCTTTCTGATACCGTCACTGCAAACTGTGCTCAAAAGCACTACGTCAACATTAAAATACAAGGGGAAGATTTATTAGGAGTAATCTTTGTGAGGTCAACGACCAATTTGAATCTTACTTGTATGCTTGCTTGCTTGCTTTACTGACTACGCTACAAGCCTCATCCTGGCTGAGGTGTTTTCATTTATTTTGCACCAGATTAAATGTTCTTCATACAAAAACTACATCCTGGTGGCGCCTTCACAAGATAACGCCACCTCGCGGGGATGACCTTGATTTGATTTGTTGTTTTCCCTTAACACGCATGTTCCAACATAGTGGTAAATGGAGGTGTGGGAGGGATAAAAAAGCCGCATCAACGCGGCTTGAGGGAGTCCTCACCCCCTAGCGCTGTACGGCTACATATGGTAGGGTACATAATACACTTGTAGAGTACACTCCTAGAGTGGCTATAGCATTTGAAATTTTGATTTTGATAAATATGGTAAATGATAGCCGAATCTGTTGTATGAGTTAAGAAGTCTACGGAGATTGTTCTATAGCATTTGGTAACCATAATTCGTTCTAAAGTGCGAAACCTTCCATACATCTGAAGTGCGAGTGCTATAGCAGGATCAATTGCAAGATAACTTTGCAAATTCTTACAATAAGGAAGTGTTGCGTTTCACACAGAATGTGATGTTCGCGCAAGAGTCTAGTTTTGTAGATGTTATAGACTTTAGTTAGGTTGCTTTTTTTTAATGTTTTCGGTATGAGCCAAATACGATACATTAGCGACGATGCGTAATATTTTCTTCTGCATAAGAAATAGTTTATTTATTTAATTATTTATTTATTTTACCCTCAGGGCACACAGTAAACTTCAAGGGCATGCACAACAATGAAAAAAAACAAGGAATACAAAGCAAATGGCATAAAATTGTTGTCACTAATTGGGGTACAACAATAATTACTCCTAACAGGTCACATCATAATAAAGCAAATGATAACACTTATTTTATTTTTATTGTATGATGAAGGCACAAAGCAATACAAATAAACTGTTCAACAAACATACAGGGGGTAATTAGGTAATCATTGTTTTAAGGACATTCTTAAAATAAATGGATTCATTGATGCTTGTTATTGATGCAAGCAGGAAATTCCATTCATTACAAGTTCGTGGGAGATATGATAGGGCATATGTTACTATGTTGCAATGGGGGACTGTGACTTTTTGTTGGTGATTACGGCGAAGAGAATGAAGGGAGCAGCTTGGATTAAACGGGAACGGAGTTTCGGATTATGATAGAACATTTTATGAAACAGGCAAATACGAGTTCGCTTTCGGCGGGTAACTAGTGGGATGAGGTTTAGAGATGCCTTCATTTGAGTGACACTACTTGAACAATGGTAGTTAGCCAAAATGAAACAATCTGCACGATTTTGAACAGATGCCAACATGTGTGATAATGTTACCTGACCGGGGTCCCCAACAGATGAAGTGTATTCTATTTGAGGACGGACGTATGTGGTATATAGTAATAACTTCAGTGACGTTGGAGCAAGAAAGAAGTTTCTGTGAAGGTAACCCAGTGTTTTATTAGCTTTGGACGATATATGTTCTGTATGTAATTTCCAGGACAACGTCTTAGTAATGTGGACGCCGAGGTACCGGTAAGATGTTACAGTTCCAAGGGGGTGACTGTGAAGAAAGTAACTTGGACAAGTTGTACTCGACCAAGAAATCCTCATAGACTTGCATTTTTGCATGTTCAGTTCCATTTTCCAAATATGACACAAATTAAGTATGTTATTGAGATCAGCCTGCAGAGAATGAATATCATTTTCAATAGATATTTTGCGGTAAATCACACAGTCGTCAGCGAACAAACAAATTTTGAAAGTAATAGTAGAAGGTAAGTCATTTATATAGATTAGGAATAGCAGGGGGCCAAGTACTGATCCTTGAGGAACACCAGAATCAACCGGTGCAGTGGAAGAATTAACATCGTTAGTGCTGACAAATTGAACACGAGAAGAAAGGAATGCACTAATCCAGTTAAAAACTGCAGGGTCAATTTTTAGACCACTTAGTTTGTTTAAGAGCAGGGAATGGTTAACTTTAGCAAACGCTTTAGCAAAGTCAAGAAATATACAGTCAAACAAAGAAGCAGAGTCCCAAGATGAATGCAAATCTTTCGTAAAAGAAATTAGTTGAGTATCACAAGAAAAAATCTTTCGAAAGTCAAGCTGAGTTGAAGAAAAGAAGCTATTTTCCTCTAGAAAATAAAGAAGATGAGAAAATATTATATTGCCGCAATCACTTGCCATGCTTATCGCTTTGCTTGTGACGCACGTGGCTAGTGTGTATGAAGGCGTGATCCGTGAACTTATCTTCGTAGCGCGTTTTATCGGAAAACGCCCCTCGACAATAAGCCGAGGGCAGCCGTGGGCACCGGTGTAGTAGTTCGCCATCTGTACGGCAGTTCACTTGCTTCTTTCAGGCGCAGGTCAGCCCAGTAAAATAAAAGATTGTTGCGGCTTGCTCGTGTTCCTGTTGTGCACGTTCCTTCATCGTCGCGGCTACGTGACAACAGGTAGAGGTGCTGGGTAAGTACATCCAGTGACAGTCACTCGTGCTGTGCATCGTCCCATTGGCAACACGAGATGGCCTCCGGCTGTGCGGATCACGGGACCATCCCATCTAGTCATTACCTTCTTTAGTTGCTCTGCGAAGGCTCCACTTATTACAGAAAAGTCGGCTCCTGTGTCGATAAGTGCTGTTACACTACGGCCGTCTGTAAGTACGTCTAGGTCAGAGAATCTAGATCTCGAGTTGGACGTCAGTCTTGGTGTCGAATCACGGCTTCTGCGAGTGCTGCAAGTGCGGTTGGGGCGTGCCGTCGAGCTTAGTGCGAAGTGTCGTCGTAGCAGCCGTGGTGTCTCCGTCGGGGCGCCGTCGTCGTGCGGTATGATCAGTAGAGGTTCTTCGTCCATTCACCGGCAAGCAACCTCGTTTCCAAAGGCTGCTTTACTCAGTTTCCCCTACGAGGGCTCGGGGACCTTCCTCGCGCTGCGGCCGCGTTGCCACGGCCTGGCGATGTGTAGCGGCTGTATGACGGTGATGTTGATCGTGATGGACGGGTGGGCGGATTCTCGGCACGGCGCAAGTAGTCTTCAACCTCACGTGGTTGCTGTCCGGGTTGTAGTAGTGCTGCGTTGAGGGCGAAACCACGAAGTCCCATGCGTTTGTAAGGGCAGTATCTGAGGATGTGGCCTGGCTCACCGCAGTGAAAGCATAGTTGGCGTTGTTGGTCAGGGGTTCTCCAGAGGTGTGCTTTTCGCGGCGCTTCCAAAAAAGTAGGTGAGTGGACGGGTAACGGCGATCGTTGGGGGAGTTCGTAATGCTCACGGCGCATGTCGGCGGTACCCCTTGGGCTGCGTACTGCGGCAGCGTATCTTATTCCCTGGTTTTTTTGACATGAAGTCGCCGTCCGAGAAACACCCAAAGCAATGCGAACTTCGTCGCGTATGACATCCGTGAGTGACGCTTCTGGAGGCTGCGAGGGTGATGGTATAAGTAGCCGCAGCTCCTCGCGGACGACTTCGCGTATTATTTCACGCAAGTTGCTGGTACTTGCAAACGTTGCTTGAGGGTCCAAGCAAGATATGTGCGCAGTACGGTTGCACTGGCGGTTTCGGGAATCTAAGGTCTTCTCAATGGTGGATTCAGCGAAAAGTTGTGCCGTTATTTTGGACCTTACAAGGTCATACGTCGTGTTAGTGAACTGGACTATGAAGTTGTCCCCGATGGCGCGACGACACCGCAACGGCGCCGTGCTAACCCACAACTTGTGTATGTCGTGTGCCTTAAACCTTTTTACACGCGGTAATAGACCTTACAGTTTGCAATGTCAACTGCGAATTTTGATCTTCATTTTTGTTCTCCTGTGTTCTTATGACACTGTTTTCGGTTTTCAATGTTTGCTCTTTTAAGCATCGGGCCGATGCTTATTTAAAGGGGAGTAATGCCGCAATCAGTTGCCATCCTTATCGCTTTGCTTGTGACGTACGTGGCTAGTGTGTATGAAGGCGTGATCCGTGAACTTATCTTCGTGCCGCGTTTTATCGGAAAACGCCCCTCGCCAATAAGCCGAGGGCAGCCGTGGGCACCGGTGTAGTAGTTCGCCATCTGTACGGCGGTTCACTTGTTTCTTTCGGGCGCAGGTCAGCCCAGTGAAATAAAAGATTGTTGCGGCTTGCTCTCCTGATCCTGTCGTGCACGTTTCTTCATCGTCGCGGCTGCGTGACAATATGTTCCATGATTTTGCATGGTACACATGTGAGAGATATAGTACGATAGTTAGATGGGCTACGTTTATCATCGCCTTTATGTACCAGAATAATCGCAGCAGTTCTCCATTCTTCAGGTAGTAAACCATCATTACACGATTTTGAAAATATGCACTTCAAGATGACAGAACTGTATTCTTTGGTATTTTTTAAAAATGTACTGGTAATTCCATCAATACCGTGAGAATACGTTAGTTTCAGGTTGCCGATAATCGTGACAATGCCATGCGGGTCAAACGTGATGGGATCCATCGCAAAATGATTGTACGACTGAAGCTCAGGACGTTGGGTATAATTAGATGAAGAAAACGACTTAATGAATGTATTGTTCAGCACAGCAGAACAAAGATGGTAGAGAACAGGATCGCCGGTGGGTGTAACCAATGATACTTTACTGGTGATAAGTGGTTTTATTCTCCAGAAACGTTTAGGGTTAGTCTTCAGGATGTTCAGCAGGGTTACATTGAAGAACGAGGATTTAGTAGCCTTTAGCGCTCGCGAATATGCTAAAGAGGCTGTCTTGTACTTTGTACAGTTGGAATCGCTAAGTGAATACTTAGCGATTCCAAAAAGTCTTTTTTTTTTCCTGTTAGAAAGTCGGTTGCAGTATCTGTTATACCATGGAGCATGGTTATTGGAGCACACCCGGCGAAGAGGGATATAGAGATGAATTAGTTCACACTTCTACGGAACAAACACCAATTATTTTCTACTAAGTGCCCTAAATACCCTGGTAAGAAAATGTCTAAAAAAAGAGCACAGTTCATTATTAATGGTTAGTTACCCTTGTTGTAGTGTCTGATGTTCTTGGACTGTTTTACTGATGGTGCATGCGACAAATCGAATGTGAAATGCAAAATATTATGGTCGCTCAGGCCAAGCATGTGCAATACAAGTGACGTGACAGTCTCTGATGACGTTAGTACTAGGTCTATAAGGAAAGAAGTTTGAGTGACACGTGCGTGTGAGGTGACGATTTGTGTTAAACCAAAATCCATGCAGATGGTGATAAACTGTTTGGCCTCAGTTGTCGGTGGGTTGGTAAGTGGGCATGCGTGCAACCAATCAATATTCGGGAAGTTGAAGTCCCCCATTAGTATGAGTTGTGCATTGGGATAACGAACCGTGACTTGATTTAAGCAGTCGTGGAAGCTATCACAAAATGACGCATCGCTTGATGGGGAGCGATAGCAGACCCCAACAATAACTTTCTTGAAATTTACATTCAAGCAGCACCACACAGATTCAATGTTTGTAATGATTGGTATGCAGTGGCAATCAAAACGCTCGTCCACGGCCAGCAAAACTCCACCCCCCACTCTGTCAGAGCGGTCACTGTGGTAGACTACATACGTTTTTTCACGATGAAACAATCCTGTCTTGGGTATCTTGCTGCTGAACCATGTTTCAGTTAGTGCGATGAGATCGGCTTTCATATCGTTAATTACTGTACATAACTCATTCTTTTTGCGGTAGATACTACAAATATTAGTATATAAAAAAATTCTAATCTTGAGCGGGTAGCACCGTTTCCCCTCCCGTGTCCCTAGCGATCTTTATGCTGAAGAAGGCGGCCAGAGTGGAGTGCTCGAGAGGATGTACCATGCGAATTCGATGCAAATTTCGAGATACCGATCTCAACAATGGTGTCATCTGTGTCATTGAAGCCAAAATATTTACCGCCAACAAGCAGTTTTTGTACCCAAGTTTCTATGGCTTACGCAGGCTTTCGGCATGCTCTCTTAACTTTTTTTGAATTTCGCGCGTGGCGGGGCAGAAATCCTCACTGAGAGCAAAGCCACTATATTTAGGCAAGGAACACTTAGCAAGAACGTTTCTTTTTGCTTATATGCAGCAAAGTTGATAATGATCGGCCGTGTTTTCATTTTCGTAAACCGACCGAGCCTGTGAGCGCGCATAATGCTATCGCTGTTAAGGCTCAGGTTCAGTATATCATTATTGACGCTCAAAACCTTAGCTTCAAATTCAGTATACGCCTCGTTTTCAACATCTGTTATGCCATAAAAAACTAGATTATCTCGTCCAGAACGGTCCTCTGCGTCGTCTAGTCGATGGCGCAGCGCGCAGGCTTCCGACTCAAGTCGATTAAGTTTATAATGTAGCTCACTGAAATCGGCCCGACATTGCTGAAGTAATGTAGTCTGGCCTTCAACAGCCTCTAACCGTGCCTTTATAATAGATATGGCTTGAAAAGTGTTTTTCTGCTGGTCTTTCAGCTCACACATAGTTTCAGCAACTGAGTTTTGTACTGTTTCCATTCTGATTGATTGCTCATTTAAATCTTTGACAGTTTTAAGAGCTTCCACAAGAGCAGGCAATGGTTCATTAGGACCCGGGTTGCACTCAACATCCCCACACAAAAGCAGTAGCAGCGAGCAAAAAGGTTCAAAAAAGGCTTCAGGGCATGGAAGCACGACTAGAAACGGATCATCCGATTTAAAACAATGGCAAGGTAGTTGAGACTGGTAACTAACCTGCAGAATGAACAACAGCGTAGGTGAGCCTCCCATCGTTATGATGCTTCCATGCCCATTGAGCGGCGACTGCGCGGCACTCGGTTTTAAATGGGGCGTAGGAGGGGCGGTCGATGTTCCTGCAGCTGCCACGAGTTGAGGTAGGCATTAAAGTTGTTTAAAACTGAGTTGTGGTGCCCCATACTAGGTGCCCATAATGAATGTGGGATAAAAATAAAGCATTGTAAATTGACAGTTTTACAGAAACAGGTAAAGCGTATCGGTAACAACCTATAACACCTGTTATACCGCGAAGTTTCTGGAGTACCCATCATACATGATCATCCCATCACAAGAAAACATCCCGTTTATTATCACAAAATGTGCAAAAATCCCACTGACATTATTCAAGCATTTCTTATTAAAACGCGATTACAGGTTTGCTAAAACGCAGTTCTGCTATTTGGGAAGTCTTTTTATTGATAGAGCCCTATTTATATCACTAAAACTTTAATATCTTGGAACTTATTCATTATGTTGGCGGGATGTTTCACGTAATGGAAACCCTATATTGTCAATGACAGTGGTAAAATTCAATAAATAAAGCCACTGGCAAATGATTTGAGCTCATGTGATGCTTATTAAGTTATTTGCAAGTGGGGCTTTTTTAATAAACACAAATCAAGAACTCTAATTTATTTACTCATTTCAAACTGCGCTTCGCGAAGCAATGAATGAAAAACTTTTTAGTCAAATCGGAGTTTGTAGAGTTGAAAAACAAAATTACCAGCCTTTCAATCTCTGAAATTCTAACGTAGCATCGCTCGAATGCTGTCGGGGCATTTGTTTGCCACAATTTTACACCTCCGCATGTGAAAAGTCTGCGAGGCCAGCTAACGCGTCCGTTTTATATCCGGACTATACCGACCATGAAGATGGTCAAGTGAATCTACGACAACTTGTCAATATTCAAAAATAGAGAAAACAAGTGCAGGTAATTGGAGCAGTCAGAAAAATATTTCAAGGACACGGTCAGTGCCATCTGCAGCGTATTCAAGTGAATCAGGAAAAAAAAAAAAACTACCGTGATCGTTTGCGAGTATTTGGAGGACAACATCTACTAACGCATAGCGGCAGAAGGCACTACCAAGTGCGGCGTGCAGCTTTTTGTAACAAGATAAGTAGTGTCGTGATACGGCATATACATACTTTATCCCGATTACATTGCAATACACATCAGGAGAAAAGCCATCTGTGTGAAAATTTGAAAAAGAAAAAAACTCCATACTACTTTGCTCATTTTTGTTTTACTTAATGGAAGCAAAGCTTCGCTTATTCGAGTTTTATGACACCCTCAAACCATGAGGTTTGATTTCGTTAAATCCATGTCGTCAGACCCATGTACCGGGAAAGTGAAATTTCTTTTAGTGATAAGAAAACACTTATTATATGGTTCCGTAAATTGAGTTTTGATAGCATCAAAAATAGAGCAACGTGGTAGGGGTCATTCTTAAACAACCGCATTGATGATTTCTGGTAACGTATACATGTGACTTCGTGATTTTTCTGGTGTTTATTTTTTCTGCGAAATATGAAATAGATCCACGTTACTGCACTTCTGAATGGATTCATGCTATGCGGGTACCCTTTATAAAGGAGCGGTAACATACGTGCCACCATTCTGAAAAAAAAAAGAATTTTTTTTCTTTACTTTTCATGTCAGCCTCAAGACTTGTCTGCTTTGGCGAAACAAATTTTGCTGCAAAATTACCCACATTTTCTGCCCTTTATACCGGAATAACTATTTTTCTAACGATTTACTCTGGTCTTCCGTTTCTAGATTCATGCCACCAATAAACAACTTAAATATATCACTGGCCTGTACAGCTTTCTGTTCCTAAAGCGCAAGGCTTCATGGAGGCTCACGCCAAAACGCACCCCTAGGTGAATAATTCCACATTCAGAGAGATTATTCTCCGTTTTCTTACCTTCCCCGCAATACAGTTATTTTACTTGTTTGCTGAACCTAGCTTTGAAAATACAAGTTCTTCCCGAACTGACTTTCAACAGTAAAGTGCCTACCCTTTATTTTTCATAAAGTTCATCCCTCTTTTCATTTTCACCTTTTCCGTACTTACTCAGAGCCGTTTTTTTTTCCATCACTGCCATTCAGTAATCCTGTTCACCTGTCTGACTTTTTACTTGAAGCTCTTTGTTCGCCATGTCAATTGCACTGCTTTCCGTTTAATGGTGAACCTCATGTTTTTTTTCGTAATGTGTGTCAATTCCCTTCCCCTTGAATACCGGAATACCTACTTATATTCAGTGCACTACCCTATGCATCACCCTCAGGCTCATTCAATTGTGAAACAGCTGAATAGACATCATGTTGAATCCAACGGGCGCGTTTCTAGGCATTGGTTATCCAGGGCGCCAGTATTTATCACAACCGCACATGGCAAGGAAGTGTCGTCGATGATTTAATTGATAAAGTAACGTTCTCCCCACCGATTTCAATTCAAGCAGGGTTGACAGCGCTACACTACCATAACGCATGCACACCGTTGCATGGTTTCGTTTCATATTTCGCGGGTTTTCTTTAGGTGTTGGGAGCATTTCGGTTGCCACGAAATCGAAATCACACGTTTTAGAATGCCCTCCAAATCAAGCTTAGTTTATTAACAGCGAAAGAAAAATGGAAAACGAGCGCCACACGATCAGTTAGTCATAGTTAAACACTTTTTTTGTTGAACAGTAGAGCTGTTCAAAGCACGATTAAGCTCTGAAGTAACTTCAAGAGAAATTGTCATTATTATGGGCAGCTTGAACCTTAAGGGGCTCTGTACAAAACCTCGCGTACATACATTGACGTTGCGATGTGTTTCTTATATCTCCTTGAGATGAATGAACTGAATTATACATACGCACCAAGAGACGTTATTTAACTTCAAAGCAAACGCAAGCGAGACTACTTCACATACCTTATGCATTTAACTCGCTCAGTGAGAGAGTGCACTACAGCTTACGCCTCAGTCCGACGCCACCGATGCTCAATGCCGGGGCGTTGCTTCTGTGACATAGAGGGGATGCTGCTGACATAAGCGTGGGAACGCTTCAACAGATGTCCTTATAGTATTTATTCAGACACCCTAAGGGCACAGGAAAGCAATACAGATGGCATCAGTTGCGCACTTGTCTGGCTTATTTTTCGGCTACACGTGTAATGAATAGATGCCGAGCGTCCGGAGCAAGCGAACGTGCGTCACATGAACTCCGCCAGACCTCGTTGTGCTCTCGTTGACCGGATTACTCCGATATCATCGCCGGCACTGTGTGGGGTCATCAAGTTTAACTGTCCGAAGAACCACACACTCTCACCGAGACTGTAGAGCATATTCATTCTTTTCCACCCCCTTCAGAAAGGCCCAGGTGAGCGCTGAGCCGCTAGGTTTAAGCGTCAACCCAGCTTGCCTGTGTGAGTAGGGGTGATTTGGCCTGGCAGCGGAACCCTTCCAAAACAATATGGACGCTAGCAATACGCCAACTGCTGACGTGACTGCTACCAGATGCGTGCAACCTGCATTCAGCCTCATCGACACCCAGATTAACACGAAGCCTCTCGACTTCGACAAGCTTACCTCGGCAAGCGAAGAAGAAGCTACCGTACACCATTCCATATAGTCTGCATCGCTGGGAGTGGCGAGAGACATCGACGCTAACTGAAAACTGGCGATTACCTGTCGTCAGCGTCAACGACAGAAAATTTGGCAGATCTCACCTACAGTGGGAATCGATGATATGCAAAGCACGAGTGACGAAGGTTGATATGTCACTTTAAAATCAGAACATCGTTACGAGGCAGAGGTAAATTTTGCCGTTAATGGCTTCCATGTCATAATACTCATATCTTGACGTGTCATTTACCTTCTTCATTTATTCACGTCACCTGATACCGAATTTGGTATCTGTGACGTTAGCGAAACGGCCGCGAGCGCACCATGAGCGCAGCTTGTAGTCACGTTTGGCATGACACGCATATCATGATCATCACGTTTGGACGTGTCATTTACCTTCTGCTATTTACGTCCCGTGATGCCACATTGGGTATATGTAGAGCTAGCGAAATGGCCGCAAGCGCATCACGAGTGTGGTATGTTGTCTTGTTCTTGCATGTTGTCGTTCTTACATGTAACGTTGAAATGCGCGCACGCTGGGCGCAGCAGCGCTGCGTTAGCAAAATGCGAGCACTCAATAATCTGACGCCAGGTGCCACCGGCGTGATCAGCGTCCATCGGCGCTTCCTTATGGAGCAACGCCAGGTGTTCTCAAACGTGCATGCGTCAAAGCTACGCAGTGTTGCACGTGGCTGATAGTATACGGCAGGCAGATCCGCACCTGGCGTGGCATCGCCGGCGTGATGTGACGAAACGAACGCCGGCACACACGTGCGCTGGGTCACGTCGAAGTGTATTGGCGCCAGAGAGTGGCATGTGGTTATGTTCGTACATGACGCGCATTTCATGAATATCATGTTCTCACCTTCGTCATCCATTGGCGTCCCGTAATACCAAATTTGGTATGAGTGAAGCTAGCGAAATGGCGGCGAGCGTATCATGAGCGTGTCATGTAGTCATGTTGTTACGTGAAACGCATCTCATGATTATATTGTTTGCACCAGTCGCATACCTTTGCATTCATTCACGTCCAGTAAAACCAAATTTGGTATATGTGAAGCTAGCGAAATGGCTACGAACGCATCATGAGTGCGGCCTGTAGTGTTGTTTTAAATGCGAAGCATTTCTTAGTGAAATTCGGCGACATTGAACGTATCTATCTATCTATCTATCTATCTATCTATCTATCTATCTATCTATCTATCTATCTATCTATTTATCTATCTATATAGCCACCTACGACTTTTAGCGCTCCTGGCAGTTTGGATAATGGTGTCGATACCAAACTTAGTATAGAATAATATGACTATATGACGAGCACACTTGATTAGTCACAACATGAAAATCATGATATGCATGTCATGAAGTCATGATTTATATTTCATGGCCTTGCTGCTCTTGCGGTGGTTTTATTGCATGACATGTTGCAAAACTGGTGTGGTATGATATGATAGCAAGGATATCTCAAGCGACAGGTCCTAACACGAAAATCATGACAAGCGTGTCACGTAACATGACTACATGCCATGCTCATGATCCGCTCGCGGCTGTTTCGCTAGCATCACATATGCCAAATTTTGTATTACAGTACGTGAATGGATGGCGAAGGTATGTTACTGGTGCAAACATGATAATCATTAGATGCGTGTCATGTAACATGACTATATGCTACAGTCATGCTGCGCTCGCGGCCGTTTCGCTAGCTTCACTTATACCAAAGTTGGTGTTACGGGACGTGAATGGATGAAGAAGGTATGATACTGGTGCAAACATGATAAACATGAGATGCGTGTCCCGTAACAACATACCTACATGCTACGCTTATGATGCACTCGCGGCCGCTACGCTAGCTTTACATATGCCAAAGTTCGTATTACGTGACGCCAATCAATTACTGAGGTATGTGACTGGTGTAAACATGATAATCATGAGATAGGTGTCTTGTGAGGACATGACTACATGCGATAGTCAAGGTGCCAAAAATTGCCCGCAGCTTCCCTCGGGGGAACACTGAGGAGGATTCGGAGCATAGAATTGGTTAACGGGCTGTTAAAGTGCGACTTACTTGGGTCGATGGTCAAATTGGTTAACGTGGTTGTGAAATGGGGTGTTAAATTGCGACTTACTTTGGTCGATGGTTAAATTGGTTAACGTGGTTGTAGGAGGGGGTGTTAAATGAGTGAACACGTACACACGTATGCGAAAGGGCGGCGCTGGTCGAAGGGACGTCGATCATTGTGTTTGTGGATTCGTTGGAATTCATTTCACCGCGACCTTGGACGTCGACGCGCCGTACAAACCAACCGACGAGCGGCAACTGAGCGAGCGAGCGCCGACCTTGAGTATATATACAGCGCGAAGGCGCATGCACTGTCAGCTGTTGAATGTTCTCGAAGCGCGACGCGCGAATCAGGAGAATTGTAGAATGTTCTCGAATGGGAGAAGCGCGCGCGGCACAGATGGTGGGTGACGGTGCATGCGCGCGTCAGCTGTCGAATGTTCGAGAAGGGGGAGAAGCGCAACGGTGCATGCGCGCGCATCAGCTGCCGATGTTCTCGAAGCGCGACGGCGCATGCGCGCGCGTCAGCTGCCGATGTTCTCGAAGCGTGACGGCGCATGCGCGCTACATTATACAGCTAGCGAATGTTCGTGAAGAGAAGCACACGCGGTGTGTAGAGGAGGAAGGGTGCACAGATGGTGGAGGAGTGAAGCGCGCGCGGTGTGTAGAGGAGGAAGGGATGCACAGATGGTGGAAGAAGGAGAAGGAAGCTTGCGGACGGCGCTGCACTACAAGCCTCGAGTATTAGATGCTCCGCATCTAATACATTTCGACGTGATGCGGAGCGCTTGCTCGCCGGCGTTCATTTCGTCACGTCACGCCGGCGTTGCCACTCCAGGCGCCGTTCCTGCCATATACTCGGAAGCACGCCATGCGTTGCTTTGTCGCATGCGCATTTGATCGCGTCCAACATCCCTCCATTTCGAAAAGAGGCAGACGCAGTGCTGTCTTGGTAACGCATGCGCGCCAAATGCAACATGTCGCATTTCGCGCCGGTTGCTGTCGGGCCGCGCCTACGGACGCTGGTCGCGCAGGTCGCGTTGGTGTCAGACCATAGAGTGCTTATATTTTGCTAACGTAGCGTCGCTGTGCCCAGCTTGTGCGCGTGTCAACGTTACGTTGGAGTATATAGGGCCCTTCATGATGCACTCTAGGCCGTTTCGCTTGCTCGACATATACCAAATTTGGTGTTACGTGACTTTAATTAATGAGGAAGTTATATGACTGGTGCAAACATGGTAATCACGAGGCGCGTGTCATTTAAAAAGCCTGCCAAGTCTTCTTACATGACACGCGCTAATGGCGCGTGTCATGCAAGACAAGCCTGCCAAGTCTGCTTCAACAGGGGCACCACTTAGACGTATGTATGCCCCACTCCAAACGCTTGCGTGTGTCGGCAGTGTGGTACCGTCGACCCCGTTGACGGTCACCCCTGTGCTCCCAAATGTCACTTGTGTGGAGATGCCCACTTAACTGGCGCCAAAGAATGCTCTCAGAGACTGAAGGCCTCGCGGCCACGGCCACCTCTTCAACTAGCAGCACCAGCAAGGGGCCGCAACCCTTATCCGAAACCACCCACTCCCAAACGCGCGTAGTTCAAGAAAAACGAGACCTCATGCAGTCGCTCTTGCTCTCGCTCGAAGCCGCAGTCCTTCCTACCCCTTCCTTCTGTGAAACCTGGCCAACAGCAGCAGCCACAGCAGCGACCGCAGCAGCAGCGGCAGCAGCCGAAGAATCAGATGACCAAGGAGCAGCAGCAGCAGCCCCAACCCACCCGTCAACAATCCCAGCACGCCTCCAGCCAACCTGCTGAGAATCCCAATCCCACACTATCAGCCGAGGCCGATACTAAGGTGAGCTGGTCAGCAAAAGTAGATCCTCCCATCGCTCAACTCAATACCCTGTCCACCGCATAAAAAAATTTTCTCGCGGAAAACATCAAGCTCAAACAGGAGCTGGTGGCCATCAGGGCGCGTCAAGCCAGGGATAGTTCACAACTCTACGTCCTAATGGCACGTCTTGGACCGCCGCCCGACTCCCCCTAACAACCCGCCCTAACCACCCCCGAGAGACAGGAAACCCCCAAATCGGTGCTATCAATTCATGCCCCGTCGGGCACCACAGCCACATGCAAAGAGATGCTCTCTTGCTTGCGCAGCTGTTGTCGCAACAGTTCAGCACCGTCTTCACGCAGTTCAGAGAACGCCTCGACTCTCTCTAGAAACACTTCGAGGGCCAAATTGCTGAAACTAGAAAAAACATACGCAGAAAGATGGCCACTCGTAGCTCACACGCCACGACAGACCATGGTTACCATAGACTAGAACTGGAATCATATGCATCTGAAATCCTCGCCATTCCTGAATCTACACCCGGTGACCTCACAATCACTCCAACATCGGCGTCGCAAGCCTATATTTCGATACCAACGGATTTACACACAACGAATCGACCATTTACAGCCTCACCTATTGGCGAATAATAAAAACTCTGGTAATGAAACTGCCACGGCTTGCTCAGAAAGTGGAGCCTCCTCCAAGAGTAAATTAACACACACCTAGCTCGGCCAGATGTCATAGCACTTGAGGAGCCCGGAATGCCACCCATATTTTCAGTTTACAAGCCCTATAATAGTCAGACAGAAGGCAGAGAAGCCATCCTGCATGAAAAACGCTAATCACAGGTGGCTTAGACAACATCCAAGGCACCAACATAGGCCCTGTGATTTTGGAGCTACTTATCACGTGAAAGAAGAAAGTAGAAAATTGAAGTGTCATCATTGTCAATGTACATGTGCCCCAAAGCAAAAGCCACTGATTTTCATCTACTTATCCAAGGTTCCTGCAAATTATCCCAGGTTAAGGAACTTTTACTGCTCGGGGACTTCATTCAACGCTTTCGATGAACGCTGGGGTGACAACCGTTCGGATGCCAAAGGCAACTAGCTTGCGGCTGCCACTGAAAAATGTCAGAACTGCCTACGGCTTCCGCACTCCCTACCCGGATTGGCAACAGTGTGTGCTGGGACACTTGCCCCGATCTCACCTTCGCCCGTGGCAGTGCAAACTATAACTTGGAAAATCTGCAGGAATCCTCGGGTAGCGAACACTTCATTCGCTGTACAAAAGGTACAGAGAGCGCAATGCGTCAGTCCATTGGACAAGCACGCATCACAAACTGAGACGCCTTTTGTCGTGAGAGTGAACATTCCCTCGAGAGTCTCTCAAGCCTCACCGACAAATGCGTCCAACCTAAAGAAATTCGAGAGCGTTGGACCACCCCCATTAACAGAACACCTGCACTGCCGAAAGTGGACGGCCATCTGCTTTATCTGTGGGAAGCCCGAAATAGCCTCATCCGTATGTAGAGGACGCATCACAACCGACGCCTCAAGCTAAGGATTGCAGCACTCACCATTCAGGCTAGCATACGCTACAGTAGTGGCGCGACTAAATTGGGCGCAGTTCAATGACTCTCTTTGAGGCACCATGGGTACGGCCCGCACGTGGCACATTTTGCGTGCTTAGATGGGCCCCACTCGAACGAAAAGTGAGAGGAATAAGTCAGTCATGCGCCTCATACACGCCTTTCAGGGCACGAACTATGTGCTGCAGAATCAAGTGCGATGCTAATGCAATGGCGATTTCCACCCGCCCCCATCTCAGGCTGATTATCGTGGACGTTCCAACGACACTCTCAACCGACCAATAGCCGTGGCCGAAGTTTATGCAGCCATTCGCAGCCGCAACCACAACACAGCTGCTGGGTGAGATAGAATCACGTACTCCCTTACCAGGAACCACAACAACAGCGCCGTACCAGAAATTACGGCGTTATTCAATCACCATTGGCAGAATGGCACGCTTCCCCCTGAATGAAAGCACGCAGAGGTCATAATGATACCGAAGCCGGGCAAACAACTTCAGATCAAGAACCTCCGACCAATATTCCTCACTGGTTACCTTGGTAAACTCTTCGAGCGCGTCATCACCAACCACCTGTAAGGTTATCTCGAGGACAATGACCTTCTCCCACACCAATGTACAGATTCCAGGCACACCTTTCAGCGCAAGATGTACTGCTACAATAGTCATTGGTAATGCCATCCAGCAAAGAGAAAACATTACCTTGACTTTAGACGATAAGGGCGCATTTGATAACGTTAGCCGCCAGGCCATACTTGAGAGCCTCGAGGCTCTTCATTGTGGCCAGCGCATATGCAGTTATGTTTAGGGCTTTCTGTCAGACCACACCACCACAATCGGTCTCAGCTCTATGCGATCGCATGTTATCAAGGTTACAAACAAGGGCACCACGCAGGGCTCAGTGATTTCCCCACTACTCTTTAATATAGCTATGGTTGACCTGGCACATGAACTCCACCACACTGATGGCATTCATTGTTGAAAAATTAACTGGAATAGAGCAAATAGAACGTGCGACACCGGGACAAAAAAGAGAAAGCCGAGGATACAGAGCTTGCAAGGGACGGCAGGGCAGATAGTTCGTAATTTTCACAGAGAAGTGTCGCTTTTTTTCTAACGATTTGGGAGCTAGTCGTTTCGTAACATTTGGTGCCGCCAAACCCGGGACTGCCCCTCGAGAGACGCCTTCACATCACGGCCATGGTGAACTCTAACCCAGCTTACGGATCTTCTGCAGCCAACAGATCCTAACCTCTCGGAAGTTCACGTGCGCAATTGACTATCTCACATGCAGGGAGCTTGCATTGTCGAGACTCGACGACACAATTCTTCCGCTAACAGGTGAAGATGATGTTGAGCGCGAAGTCGAAACGGCACAGGATTGTAGCTACAAGATCAGATAGGCCATCGCACGACGAAGTAGTGGTTGCAAGGTCATTAGCAGGCTGCCACAACACCTGCTGAAGGTTCCGGATTAGGATCTAGCGATGCAGAACCCCCGAGTTCAGTTTATACTCCGGACCATGTGAGTTAACCACGTCGTAGAATGGTTGTATTGCCCAGGCTATACCTTCGACGGCAACCAGCGTGACTGAAAGGCCTTTTGGAATCCTTACGACGCCACGATCCACAAGAACCTCGACCTACCATGCCTAGAAAAATTTCAGTATTCGCTTACGTACTTAACTGGCAGCGCTAAACAGTCAATCGCAGGAATCTCGTCAGCCGAGCAGAATTACGACATCTTGATTAAAACGCTCACGGATTGGTTCGGACGGCGAGATGTCCTCATCAATGAGCGCGTAGATCATATTTCGGCGTTGACTGCTGTGAAGAGCTCAATTGAATTTGTCCAACTTCGCACACTTCATGACAATTTGCTCTTCCAAGTGGGCGCGTTAGGAGGCCTCGGCGTGTCCCCGGATCGATACATTGTGGTACTGAATCGGGTCACGATGCGCTGCTTGCCAGTCGATCTGGCTATCATGTACCGCCAAAAGATAAAAGAGGATGACCAATAGTGGGACGGAGACTTTCGAGATAGACTGTGCCGAGTGAAGGACATGTTGGCATTTCTTTGCACCCAAGTAGAAGTGAGGGAGGAAGGTCGCCTGCCACAACGTCACCGCTCCTACGAAGGTGAAGATAGGGCACGAACGTGAAGATAGGGCACAAGTCTCACGTGTGGCTCCTGCCATCGTCGCCATCTGACCATTCTGTGCGACCTGTCCAGACCCGTCGTCGAGGACCCAGTGACTGCTGCGGCATTCATTGCATTCGGAAGACCCCCTTCGCCAAGGCTTCGAACCATTACAACCGCCGAAAACAAGCTCATCGGACTCAACGAAAATTGACTCATCAGAAATTGACGCCTCCTTGTTTCGTTTCTGTTGGACAGCGGTAGCCAACGCAGCTATATTCGCGTAGACGTGTCCAGAATTCTTCAGCGTTCTCTCATTGGAAGAGAAGAACTTTTAATAATGACATTTGGAAGCTTGAATGCTCAGAATCAACTCTCAGCTGACCGTGTCTCCGTGCGGCTGCGCAGCCAATTTAGCGATGCTGAAGTGCAGTTAGAAGCCTTGGTGATTCCAGAGATCTGCTCCGTAAAGTGTCCACCACTATAGCACCATACTTTGAAGACTCTCCTCGAAAAGTAATACCATGTGGCTGCCGCATGGCAATCGAATACGTGGCAAGAAGGCGACATTACCGTGCTCTTGGCACCTGACGCTTATCGGAAGGTGACCACCAGCAAGATTGACCACAACAACGAGACGCTAACAGCGATTGAAACAACGTTTTGGTGGATGGTACAAGGACACCTATTGTGGGACTTCCTGTACCCGTCTAGCGCATAGTTCATAATGAGCAGCAATCCTTCTCCGCCAGACATAGACGTGTCTTTAAAGTGGCGTCTTGATGCGATCGTAATCGATGGAAGCTATTCGCAACCGTTGGTGATCAACGCGCACCTCTCCGCATTTGAGCGCTACATAACGAAGCAAGGTGGGCGTTCTCTGGTGCCGCTCATGTTGGAACAGCCAGGACTACCAGCCGCAAACAGTTATCCGACTGGCAGAACAGCAACCACAACAATAAATGAATCGTTTCAGAGAGCAGCTAGCGTTACTAGACAAATACGACCTGGCTATTACCACAGATTACGATGACAGACATGCTGATAAGGTGCAAAAAGAGCAGCCAGTCGGAGATGATATATACTGGATGTCTCATCACGCAGTAGTTCGTCGGGGCGCCATCAGAGCGAAGCTTCGAGTGATGTTTGATGCGGGATCACATGAAGCTGCTCGTCTCTGCCTCAATAATGTCCTATCGAAGGGCATCAAGCTCGCTGTGGTCATTGTCTAGCTACTACTGAACTTTCGCTGCCACTCTGTCATTCTTGCAGCCGACCTACAGAAAGGAAGGCATAATTCCAGCGGTTGATTCGGCCCGAATATCGTGACCTTCTGATGTATTTGTGACCGGAACGACGGCCAATTAAGGAAGAGCCTGTGCCACTGATTACAACTTGGAGGATGACCCGAGTACCGTTTGATGCTGCATCAAGCCCGTTTCTTTTGGCGGCTACAATTTTTCATCACCTGTTTTCTTGTCAGCAGAACTATCCAGAAACCATAGCCCTATTGGAGCACGAGTACTACGTAGATGATATTATCATAGGGCTACCCACCATGCAGGTGGTAAAGAAGGTATATGAAGAAACGAAACAAATAATATACGAAGCAAGCAAGGAAGTTCGCAAGTGGGCCTCAAATTGCGACGAGTTAATAATAAAGATTCTTACGTGACAGCTGCGCCTTTGAAAATAAAACTGGAGACAATCTAATGATGCATGTTTAAGGTGTTCTCTCGGAACGTTAAGATGATTACCTTATTGTGAGTACTGAGCACGCAGCTATGCTTACCGCCGGAATGCCGGTTACCGAACGTACAGCACTGAAAACGTTTGCTATAGTATACGACCTAATGGGTTACCTAACTCCATTCACCACAAAGACTAAAATGGTATTTCAGAATATATGAAAAAAAAACCTTGCATGGGATGCCAATATGCCTGAAGTTGAGCAGGCCGAATAGAATAGTTGGTGTTCTGAGCTGTTCAACACGTCTGTCACTATTCCACAATATATAATCTTACGAGACAACAAGCCCTTTTTATTTGAGCTGCACATCTTCGCAGATGCAAGTTCTAGAGCATACGGTGCTTGCAATTACGTACGAGTGAACTCTTCACTCGATACGTGCTTCACACGACTCTTGATCAGCAGGGGCCCACTCTTTCCTTTGAATATGGTATAACTTCCACGCCTGGAGCTCCTGGAATGCACCATCGTGGTGCGGCTTATACGCTACGTGCAAAAAGTCCCCTTTTCCAATACGCCACTGTTGCCTTTTCGACGGACTCTCTTGCCCCACCGCGGTGGTCTAGTGGCTAAGGTACTCGGCTGTGGACCCACAGGTCACGGGATCGAATCCCGGCGGTGGCGGCTGCATTTCCAATGGAGGCGGAAATTTTGTAGGCCCGCGTGCTGAAATTTAGGTTTACGTTAAAGAACTCAGGTGGTTAGAATTTTCGGAGCTTGCCACTACGGCGTCTCTCATAATTATATGGTGGTTTTGGGACGTTAAACCCCACATGCCATGTAATGGATGGACTAGCTTGTGGCGCTAAATTGGATAAGGAGTTGAGTGACCAAGTTGGAACCCTTTGTGGAAAATCGTGTCACCGAAATTCAGCAGCATACGAGACCTTCCCAATGGTTTCACTGTAGCAACAAGAAAAATCCCGCTGATTTCATCAGTCTAGGCTTATCACTCGCGGATCTTACTGAATCATCCAAGCGGTGGCATGGCTTAACCTGGCTGTGTGACGAAACCAGCTTTTACAAAGGTATAAACGTCAACGAATCCAACAAAAAACTCTTCACCGTACCGCAGCAACCGAAGGATGATCGAGGATTTTCCGCAGAAATGACATCCGTTAGTTCATTCGCCATTATTTTTCGCCACGGTGTTGCGCCCCTGGAAACATTCAGCTCTTTAGCAAGACTACTAAAAGTAACTGCATAGATCCAGCGTTTGCGCCGCCGCGATAGAAGCTTCCCATCAGGGTCTGGTTTTCTGACAGGATAATTATTTTAGGCTGAGCATTATCGGTTGCATATAATGCAGGAAGACTTGTTCCCAATCAAAATGCAAGCGCTGCAGAAAGGTATGCCGTTACCTTTACCACCCCTTGTGTTTCGTTTGGGCCCGTTTATGGATGAAGATGGCCTACTTCGCGTCGGTGGGCGACTACAGAAGCTGCACCCTGAACAGGACATTCGCCGCCCCATATTACTATCAAGCAACCATAAGCTCACCAGCTTGCTTGTTTCGCTAGCACATATCTGTACGATGTACGGTGGTGCTTAAGCAACCCTCACTGAGATTTGAGAGCCTTTCTGGTATTGAGAAGGCGTGAAATTGTGAAGAGGATCATTTTTCGTTGCAGAATGGGCAAACGCTGGAAAACTACGGTGAAGACAGCACCCATGGCCCAACGTCCTCACGAAAGAATCACGGTAACCAGCCCATTCACGGTCGTTTGGCTTGATTACTGCGGGCAACTGTACGCGAAGCCAGCAAGTGGTCCAGGAAGGACTTGCATACTTTTGTTTTTTTTAACCGTCCCAAGTGCCATTTACCTTGAGCTAACCTCTGACATGACCACCGCCACAACTTTGCTCGCCTTTTGTTGTTTCGTCACACGCCGCGGTGTACCCTAATAGTGTACTCTGACAACGCCCAGACGTTTCGGAGTTGCGCTAGATGGTTTGCAGCTGCACTAACTGCTCTTCGCGAGTACGCCACGGAGATCACGATACAATAGAAGTTATCGCAGAACGCGCTCCATGATGGGGTGGGTTGTGGTGGAAGCACCTCATTCATACAAAAAAAGCCACGCTCAAGAAGTCACTCGGACGCAGTAGTACTAACGTGGAAGGCCTCACAGCAGTGCTTGGCGAGGTTGAAGCTACGATCAACAGCAGACCGCTCACCTATCTTAGAAGTGCGCCTAACGAGGTACAATCATTAACTCCATTGAATTTCTGGCTGGGTAAACGCAGCACAGCATTGCCACAACAGGTCTGTCCATCAGAGCCTCACGTATCCGTTGATCTACAACAAAAGGCTTGCCATTGCTAGCGTCTAGCAGCGGAACCTTGGAAGAGAAGGAAACGAGCGTAACAGCTATTGCTGCGGGTGGCCCGCAATTGCTCGATATGCCCAACAATAAAGCTCCGAATTGGTGATGTAGTGATTGCTCTTGCAAGAAGACACGGCTCAGCCACGTCATAAAACTGGGCAGAGTGCTTGAGCTATTGCCAGGGAGAGATAACATAGTGCGAGCTTGCTTCATCGGCGTCGCCAACGGTTCAGTTGTGAATCGCCTTGTGCAAACTATTTCCTTGCTCGAAGCCCCTCATTCACTTTGGCCCACCCCAAATGATGTCAAAAAATATAGCAACTAGAACGTGCGACATCGGGAAGGAAGAAGAGAAAGCCGAAGGCACAGAGCTCGCGAGGGACGGCTTGACACACAGTTCGACATGACCGCCGAATAATGCGTGTGTTTTCTTGCCATTTAGGAACTAGTCATTTCGTAACATTCCTCTCGCAATGTATGCGGATGATATCACTGTCCGGGCCACGCGGGGGTCCCTTGTAGAAAAAGAATATAACCTGCAGCAGACAGCCACATGCGTCGAATAATACGCGCAGGCACGAGGCCTGGTCTGTACAACAGAAACATCTGAGCTTCTACAGATGTATCGACCCAATCTCCCATCAGCGGCGAAGAAGGACCAAGGCTCCCGCCTCCAGGTCATCCCTACTGGCCATCGAGTCCAAGAGAAATCCACTATTCAAATATTAGGCAAGGGGATACAGTCGAACCACCATGCGAATCACACACATTCTCTCATCGTATTACACTGAAAGTGGCCCGAATGATATTTCGGGTAGCCACTCGTCACCATGGCATGCGAAAGGAGGACACACTGAAACTCATACATAGCGTCGCGTTCAGTAGGTTGACATACAGTTTGCCCTACCAACGCTTCACCAAACGAGAACAGCACCAAGTAGACGCAATGCTCCGCAAGACCTACGAAGCGGTACTCAAGCTACCACCAGGCACTCCTTCTAGCAAGCTCCTCGCATTGGGTCTACACAGCACCTATGCAGAAATTTGTGAAGCACAACTCGCCACACTACTGCAGCGGCTCACGCAAACACCTACAGGCTGTGACCTCCTCCTACACCTCCGCCACATCAGTAACTTTCACGACGCAGCTCGTTGCCAGCCCATTACGGAGCAACTTCGTGGATAAGATCGCTCCCATCCCTCGCAATATGCATCCCCGACTACATACGGGCCGGCGGGAAGCCAGAGTTGAAGCCCTCGAGCAAACCCAGGCGCTTGCGTTGGGTGCCACAAAATCACCGAGGCTGAAGAAACTGCCATTGCACTCGATCTAGCCCTCGGCTACAGAAAACGACGGTCGCTGACAGTCTTCACGGACTCTCAAGCAGCTTGACGGAACCACCTACAAGGCCGCATCAGCTAACTCACTGTCAACGTCATTCTGAACACTACAAACACTGGCGAGCATGCCAGTACACAGCCACTTAGAATTCGGCATCGGATTATATGGATCCCGGGTCACATGGGACTGGAGGGGAATCAGGCAGCGGATTGGGTAGCTCGAGGGTATGCGAGCCAAGCACATTCCGCCTCCACCTCTGTGGAACTCGTTTCCGCCCCTTGAGAGTATTTGGCAATCCTAAATAATTAGTGAGGACTTAGGAAAGCTTATTCCCTACCACACCGAACACTAAACAAAAATGAATCAGTCAGCTGAAGGCAAATTCCAACTGGCCAGTTTCCAAATTTGCACATCCTGAGTAAAATGCATCTCTCGGCACACTCCCCTCTACCCGCGGTGTTCAGATAAAGCTCCTCTGTACCGCGTCACGTGGGAGTGTCAGGCCATTACAGCCTTAAACCCAATACAAAATTCATCAGCGGAGTGATGGGAGGAGCTGCTGGCCAACGAGAACCTGGAATATCAATTCAGTCTGATCGACCGGCCCCGCAGAGTGGCTGCTGCAACCGAAACCCTGCGCTAAAGGCGCCCCACCACAACCAAGCATCTCTGAAAACTTGGAGCTTCTTTCCAGAAAATTTCCTGTAACTAAATAAATAAGTTTTATCACCACCTACACAGGTAACATACTGAATAAAATTAGGAAGGTAAGCACGGAATAGACACTAATATTGCTACCCATCGGCATTTTATTCATTAATTTGTTAGAGTTTGCAGCTTCCGCTTCTTAGTGTTGTTGTCCGGGCCCTACACATTGCTGTTTATTCGCCGGCAAACTTTCTTCGGCAAAATGTTCGTGCTTCACTACAATATATATTTGAGCAACACTTCACTTGCGAGTCCCTTCTCACAGACGTCCAAATATGAAAGCTCCTCGCCGTTGAGCAGTTTCATTGTTAGTTCAGTGCCCACTTCAAATTGATTTGGAACTTTTAGAAACTCTGCGTATTTGGAAAGCTTTTCCTTAACAACGTAATTACGAGTCACCGCGGCGCTATAATAGCTGGAATCGCTAGGTAAATCAGCCCTTCCCTGTGAACTTTTTTGGCAAAACTGTACATGCGAGTTTCAGGAGAAACTGTGACAGTCTTGTCATTTCTGAGAAGCTATCTGCTATTTTCATATTTTAACCTCCTCACAGCAATCTGCATCGAGTAACCAGCAACATAGGTAACCACTGGAATGAGATTTCTCAGTTTGGAAGCGCCTCCTCGGTCACAACAATGTTGAATTTTCCACTGGGCACTCCTGTCTTCGTTTGTAGCTCTTCCCAATTTAGATTTTGGTCGTTGTCGAGTGCGGACGCTGCACTGATTTGTGGCAGTGGCTTTGCAGTCACAGCTCGTTCTGGCACTCTTAAATCTGTCTTATGGACAAATGATACTGCGAGCCATCCAGTCATCGATAACAACCAAAACGGTCTTCCAGAAAGTTTGTTTGGAACTTCCAAGAAAGCACAAAGGACATCCTGAGCTCCTCAAAGCAATATGCACCAATTTCAATAAATGACTGGGTCGTCTGAACAAGAGCCCATTTGTATCATCAGGTAACTTACAGGCATCCACTCTCCTTTCCTTCTACTCCTCTTCTACTCCACCATTCAAGAAGGAAACCTTGGGGTCGAATGGAGAAGGGTAGACGACCTTTTGCAAGTCATCCTTATACTCAGTCCTTTGAAAGGAGTCTTTACATTGACAACCTTCCACCATCTCACTATTACATCAATGAAACTGGTAGTTTATTCCTAGTGCTTCAGGTTGTGCTCACCTGCAATGAATCACAGTGCATTCGGTCCGAACTCACTGAATACCTGCAAAGCAGGTTTAACATTCTGTTTCTCAATGTCTGTAAGGGAAACAGCCTTTTCGGTCAAAGTGTAGCCGTACCGGAGTAAATGCTCCTATCTAAATTATATTCGCCTTTCACTGTATTCAAATACGCATACTGCATGCGCCGCTGCTCCACTGTGCATGATCTGAACTGAGACAATCAGAAACACTAGTCACTTTGTTTTAACCAGCTGCTGCACACGCACTTCAGTAAATGCACTGAGTCGATGACAAAGAACACTGGTCTGTGCAGATATGATGGGTGCAGAAACACAAAATCATGTGCCAGTTGTTTTTTGAAACAGCTTCAGGGGCGTTGCTCACCGAGTACTTAAAGGGCACCATTGCGCTTCGATTCGTGGCGTTGTTCGCGGTCAGTACACACATTACCTTGCATCCGTTTTTTTCCAAGTCACAAATGACATCTCCTAAATGTGCAGATATTGTCCATTAGCCTTCTGAACAAGAACAATGTGTGCTATTTCCTTAGATTTGTACAAGAGGCTATGTACATTAAATACAAATGCGCTATTTTCTGCTTCTGCGTTGTTCAACACAATACCAGCGATGTTGCCTCCCCTACAGTAACAAAATGGCTTCAGATTATTTTGGTCACCATCAAAATCACGTAGCGTTGCTACTCATTGAGCTCGGATATCTTCTTGACCATGTAGACAGAGAATGTATGGTCTAGGTGCTGTAGCTGAGGGTCCATTTCAAAATATGAACATACTGACCGAATGGTTCTTTGGTGTGGCATGATAAGGCTCCCGTGACTGCGCATTTACTTGTATGCGTGAGACGATATAGTAAATCGTATGCAGCAGTTCACCATAAACTCTACGGAGTAGCGCCGACGTTCTTTTTTGTTGTTGTTGTAGTTGACATTAGGTTCACTTTCTCAGCAAACACTTGAATGGTCGGGGTGTTACCGTTTTCTTACGCTGTGGATAGTTCACTCAGCAGAGAAGCCACAGTCTCTAATAAATCTGTGGTTGAGTTTTTAGAGCTTGAGCTTTGGGCACTGTCGAACCCCTTGACTCCTTTCAGCAAGTCCAGCAGCCGTCGTTTTCTGTCGATCGTGAAATGATCTTACCATTTTGTGCCCGAGCTGCTTCACTGATGCTTTTGCGACGTTTACTTTAAGAGTTAGGTCAGTTTTTACGACATCAAAGAACTTAATTGAAGGAACGTCATCGTTATAACTGTAAGCCAAAATACAGTGGTGACTACATTTGCTAAACGTCAGCTTCTTGCCTCGAACGAAGTTTGCGACATCTTTCAAATCGCAAAGCTTATCTGCTTCGTCCTCTCTTTGGGCAGTGAGAATTAACTCGGTGAGCACTTTTTCAAGGGAAGTGGGCTCTAAGCGCATTCGCTTGCCCGCCGCCAAGGCTTGCCTTCCGCCAGGGGTCACCACCGGCGCTACCACTCTACCAACCATGATGATGATAGTGGTGATCTATGCTCGCGAGTACAACTCCTCCTACCGCTCAAGAGTTGTGACCCCGAAATACGGCTTCTGCGCGAAATATGTGTGCCACATCGCGCGAACAACTATACAGGGAGTGTCAGCACCGCCACAGTATATATATATATATATATATATATATATATATATACTCGAAAGAACGAGAAAGTAAAGAAGTTATGAACCTAATCGTGCATATATATATATATATATATATATATATATATATATATATATATATATATATCCTGATGAAGGCCTGACTCTTGGCCGAAACGTCGAAATAAACCACGTTGGGACCGCTGACGGAGAATCTACTGGACCAATATATATATATATATATATATATATATATATATATATATATATATATATATATATATTAAACGCATTAGGTTTATAACTGCATTGCTCCACCAACCGCGTTGAACTTGAACTTGTTTTGAGACCTCATGTTGTCGAAAAGGTGAAATTTACAGTGCGTATTTGTAGAAGCACGCTTTATTCAGCTTCGCCAACTGTAAACTTCTGGCGCAGGGCTGCCGAGTATTTTTTTGTGTTGAGGTGTGCAGCACAACGACTAACTTTGGCAATTAGTGGTCGCTGTGAATGCGTTTAAATATTTTAGTATATCGTCAAAAGTTAAATTACGAGATAATTTCGTTGTGTAGGAGGCTCAGATTCTCTTCCTCTTCCCTCTCTACTAAGGTCTCCTGGTTCTGCGTGCGTTTGACACAAAATTTTTTTTCATCTCACAGCTTTCTTAGCACACCTAACTTCCAAATAAATGGCTCCGTTTTTCTGAATATTGTAGACGCCTAACCAACGAAGAAAGTTTTAAGACAAAAGAAATCAGAAGACACTGCCTTTAAAATAAATTTTGATCCCCCACAAGGGCTTTTACTGAGCTCAAAGTCACTAGACTAGCGTTTCATACTGCAAGGGTTATGACATTAAGTCCTAGACATGAATTATTGGCTGGTGCGAAGAAATCTGCATCAAAAAAGCGCACCAAAGGAGCCGTAGCGCATAGCAGTTCCTGGGTGTGGCGCGCGGCTGCTTCAGCATTATTCGACTGCAACGCCGCTACCACAGGAAACGCAGGAGCGATCACGAGGCGAGGCGTGGTCAAACCGCTCAACACTTCTTGCACACTCTAACATGGGTATCTTCCTTCTTTCGTGTGCGTTCTCCAGCATACGGTAGTCAAATACGCATCCCGGCCACAATCCACCGACAGAAGCAGGGGCGGTGGGGGGGGGGGGGCGACAGATGCAGATTGCTTCTTTTTTTATCCGTTAGGCTACGGATTCTGGCGCAGCAGTGAGACTGTAAAACTCAACTGAACGGTGTCTATTGGCCGCGAGATCGAGCAGAATCGCCACCTGGAGGCAACTGGCTGAAGTGGCGAAGTGTGGATCGCTAACAGCGTCATCTGCTAGTGACGTCGTGTTTATATGTGCGCGTGGGTCATGCACTTTCTCAAAGTGTGATTTTGTCTGGTCATGTAAGCGCGAGTGTAAGTGTGTCTACGTATGTCTGAAACAACGTACGAAAGCGTTTGGTCTTGCTCGGCTGCTAATGCATCTTAATAAGATCGGCGAGTGCAAGTTTCCAGAGAGCTGTTTATTGTCGTCGTACCCTCCATTCCCCTGAATGATTTCGGAGTGGGTGCCGTTGTCTGTTTTAATCACGTCGCAAAGTGCTCTGGCATCTTCCCAAACATGAGGACTAATAAATGTGTGAATGCAGCGTTTTGCAGGAACGCGGTTGTAAAAAAAAGACTTTAGTTTATGCACTTGCGCGTTTTGGTAGGTGTACAAGTATACCGCACTGTAGCTTATTGATGATGCGAGGAGCCTTAGTTGTGTTTATCTGGCCGTGATACCACTGCATAAAAATATTACTATCACATAAACTGTGACGCGTCAGTACTTAAACTGTACTTCAAACAGAGTTACCATGTGCAACCGTGTGCTTAGATATAAGAACGCTTTAAACAGATCAGACGTTGAAAATTGATTCAGACAGCATGCCTTATATTTAATGTCGTATGAATTGATTGACAATTTCATCTTTTTTTTTACTCTGTCTTCTGCGTTTGTGTGGCGTTGTTAGTGACTGATAGAAGGCAGTGGTAATGTTTTGTTAAAAACAAGCTTGTCTCAATAACCAGGTCTTGGTTGTAGCACTGTCTTGCACATAATTTACCGATGAAAGCTTTCAACTGGAACTCTTATATAACTGTTTTCGCATTCTTAGTGGTGCGAAAACTTGTACGTAAGCGTGGTAAACGCAGTGTAGCACAAAGCGCTGTCAGCCACTAAGCTTTTCTGACTAGACTTCTCAACAGTTCCACATTTCGTGTTGAACAAAATAAGGGGGAAAATCATAAGCGTATAAGGTGCGAATGGTGGTACTGAACTAATCGTACTGATATGCGGGCTTTCTAGGTGGTGCACGTTTTCCTCTCATGACCCGGCAGCCTGCACTTGCGACAATCTCTTGTCTTGTTTTAGTATGCAGAAGACGAAGGTCTAAATAAGAAGTTCAGTCATGCTACAGCAGCACGTAGCACGCGAACGCAAGCTAAACACGTACAAACAACAAAGCGAAGGCGTGCTAAAGCGCGAAAGCGTGAAGAGAGCCACCCGAGGTGAGTATCTCTATGAATTTATGTGTGGTTTAATGTCCATAAACCACAACATGATGATGAGAGACGCCGTAGTGGAAGGCTCCGGAAATTTCGACCACCTTGGGTTTTTTAACGAGTACTCAAATCTGAGAACGCGGGCCTACAACATTTCCGCCTCTATCGCAAAACAGCTGCCACAGCCGGGATTCGATCCCGTGACCTGCGAGTCCGCAGACGAGTACCCTAGCCACTATACCACCGTGGCGGGGCCTGCATCCTTACCAAAGGCAGGATACGTTTAGCACGGGTAATGTTGACGTTTCATAGGCGTATTGCTTATTCGGTAGAGCAGAGCGTAGATGTTAAAAGCAAACTGTAGTCAACGCATTTTATGCCCTGACTATCGGCTCAGACCGCACGCGACGAAGCGCCGCTGCGTGTATTTGTACACGTGCCGTCGATCACCTATTTCCACTTTCGTGGGAACGCGGCTGCCACCTATTATAGCCCGATCTCGCCCCGAATACACACAATCATAGGTGCCATCAGAAAAGGCAGCCGGTCCTTGTTTCTGTTGATTAGGAGAACAACAAAAGTGAAAGCCATTGTCTTGTTATTCTTCCGCGACGATTGTAGGGAATTCTTCACGCCAACGTGAATTTCCATCGCCCCCGGTATCAGCGGCACTAGAAACTTTCTACACAACACATAATTTGGGCACTGCCTTCGCGATCAGCAGAGCTTTGACCGTATGACGATGACGTGTGACGAGGTCATCATGTGGCCTCAACTGGTGACGTCAAAATAAGTTACAAATTTCAGCGACTTTTATCGTCCTCATGACGTGCTAGTATAGACGCTGACAGAAACCTTGCGCTTGGGATGAGCCATATAAATTTTTCGCACTGATACAGAACTTGTCGGCTTGAATAAATCTGAGAGGTCTCCTTTTACCTTGTGCTTGCACACTATAGTTCTTGGCCTAAAATCACAGGGTACTAACCTGAGCAATGCCAGTGGCGTTCTGACTCTTTCCTACTCTTTTATAAAAAGGCAGTAAACAATCAGTAAACGCATTCATATACTTTTTATGGCGTATTTTACTACCTTCGCGGCATCCCATTACTACAGGTAGGTATAGCATAGCTTGTAACTTCGGCCTTTACTAAATAGAGTAGCTTTCTTAGTATTTTTTACTAAGTAAATACTGAGCCGCATACATTGCAAATCTTTCCTAGATGCCGAGTAAAGTTTGCCAATGTGCATCAATAACTCTTCTGTACCTTTGCAATCTATTTTACGTTATTATTATTTGTCTGATTCTCTGCCTGCTGCTGTTCTATCCAGATAGGGCTGTCCCTCATCAAACTACTCACTGTAGTATATTTTTGTGACAGCTCCTATCATTTCTTTCTACGAAAGATGAACAAACTTGATGATGATTTTAATGATGATTGTTTTCAAGAAAGTTTATGCTATATTGATTAGCATAGATAAAAGCTTTTATGCGTAATGGCACGCATACGTTTTAGCAAGCAGATTTGGGACACGGCGACGTGTAGCAAACATCAGTTATTCCTCTAACTTTTATGGCTGCTAACCAGTACATTGTGGGCTTTGCCAAAGTAGGAGGATCGAGCAATAGTAGCCTTCAAGATACTAGTAGAGTAGATATCAGCTACGCAAAAATCTTGATTTCAGTGTGTGCGTTCGCGTGTGTGTAATCGTTTGTGATTCGTTTATTCCTCTACGTATGTTGCTGTGAGGTGACCTTAGCGTAGTAAAACATAAAGTAATCAGCAATCATTACGTACTTAAGGAGGTAGATCCCCCCCTTTTTTTAACCACATTTTTTCTAGCCACTGCACCGCGCCTCTCGTGCAGCCCATGCGACAGCTCGAGGCGCGTGCTGTAGAGAACAAGCTAGCGACACTTGGTGTGTCGGACGTGGAAAGCCACGCGGCTCCGCTTCAGGCGTGGAATAAAGGGGAGAGAGAACGACATGACCACGTTGGCCGCCGTCCCGTCTTCCTCTCTCGCTACATTGGTGACCACGGACACACGAACAAGCGACCGGCGCTGCACTACTGCCACCGAGCTACGCGGCCATGCTCCAGTCAGCACAAGCCTGGCAGCCTCAATTCGACCCACCACTGCCCCCGTTCCGGACCTCTTGCCTAGAGTCGTGCTTCTAGGAGTTCGCGGCGGCCTTGCATCACAACGGCATCTGGATCCAAAAGCTCATGTACGAGGTATTGGAATACCGTCTTCCACAATACCTCAAACACCACCTCACACACTTCTCCTGGAGCCCTCGCCCGTACGATCACTTGCGAGATGCCGTGCTCAAGTTTTACGGCCTTAAACATGCTCCTCCTCCCAAAAATGACACAACTGCACCTGGCTCATCACCTTCCAGGACGCCTCTCGCCCCACAGCCAGTCCAGACCATTCCCCTTCCGGCAACTGGCCACATAGATTCGACACCGGCCGCTGCCCCGTGCACCGTCGCATTCGCTGCAAAGTCTTGGTCGGCTGAACTGTCTGTCCCGGGCGATTCGGCGACCTCAGCTGAGCCAGCTGACCTTCCTGCAGACTCCCCGCCTGTCCCGGCACCTGTGTAGGCCCGCGACACCACTCACACTATGGACCCAGAGCCCGCTGTGACACTGCACGCCATCAGTTTCTCCTGCACACCGGTGCCTGCTGCTCGAAACCTTGTGAACTGCCAGCACCTACTAACATCATCCTCGATGTATCCTACAGAAGTTCAAGCCCCTGAGCATGCACGGCTGAACGTTCATGATGCTGTGACGATGTCAGGAAATCCCGAGGGCCACACGCCTGGCTCACCACAAGTGGAGCACACCGTGCATGCCCCAACATATGCGCAGTTAAACCATCCGCCTACCACTACGTACGCGTGCTTGAGCATTTCGACGCCGTCGACGGCCCATGACAACTGTGACGCCACATACCCGCTGCTCGATCTCGCATCACCAAACGTCGGTTCTAGCTCGAACAAGGCGACGACTCATCGGCGTACGCCTACGCGTTATACGTCGTAAAAGGTCGGAAAAAGCAATCTGTTAGTGCCCTCTGAGCCGGCTCGTTATCACTGTGAACCATGTCGCATTTCATCGGTCCAAAGCGCACCGTTTCCAACTTATCTGCACCTTACTCGGCCGACCAGGCGGCCGCCGCAGCCGGTAATGTGCCACCGGAAACGACGGTACCAGCACGGTAAACACACTACCAGGGTTGAACGCACTCCCTGTCGACGTTCCCACCAGCTCCAACAAGGATGTAACACTAGACCCTCTGGACTGGCCGTACTACGCTCATGCTGCAGTCCA
This sequence comes from Rhipicephalus annulatus, assembly GCA_013436015.1. NCBI lineage: Eukaryota > Metazoa > Arthropoda > Arachnida > Ixodida > Ixodidae > Rhipicephalus > Rhipicephalus annulatus. Next base: position 732,113 of record WOVY01009410.1, on the reverse strand, counting down.
TCTTTTAAGCATCAGTGTCCGAGAGCGCGCGACAATCGACCGCACCGAAACGGCCCGTGTGTGTTTTCGGCCCTTGACCATTTTTCACCTTGTCGTTGGTACTCGCTATCGACAAAAGTGTCCCTTCATCACGACTCTTGCCCGCTCCTTCCAACAGCGTGCCTGCGTAGGCACCCTCGTCCGCTGCGCCATTCCCAGTGTCATCCGCCAGAGACCCACTGGTTGCCGATTGTCCCTTCCAGTTCACGACCTGGACTGCTCACGGACCCCGTTTCGTTTTGCGAACCTAACTCGCTTGTATATACGCTCTCATTATTTTCATTCCGGCTTCATTTCTGCGTGGTGGAGTAATCTGTAGCGTCATCATCATCACCATTCATCATCATCGTCATTTTTCTAGCCACCGCGTTGCGCCTCTCGTGCAGCTCATGCGACAGCTCGAGGCGCGTGCTGTAGAGAACAAGCTAGCGACACTTGGTGTGTCGGACGTGGAAAGCCACGCGGCTCCGCTTCGGGCGTGGAATGAAGTGGCGAGAGAACGACACGACCGTGTTGGCCGCCGTCCCGTCTTCCTCTCTCGCTACATATGCTTTTGCTATAGAGTCATCTCGGTATTTTAATGCAGACGCACATACAGACAAAACAGGCGTAAAGGTGTAATTCTCTAATTATAATCAACAAAAGTAAAATGGTTACTAAGCTGCTAGCGTGATCACTAACAATCTAGTAATAGACTAACCGTTCCAGTGAGCACAATTAACTTTCTATCTAGGTTGCAAATTTCACTGACCTGCCTAATATAACCTTCACTTAGGAAGAGGTAAACGCTTTCTGTTAAACGTGAACGGCAAGTGTTTAGCCATTGAATATGACGATGTTTTTTTTAAGTGTCAAGTGTATATACGACTACTTTATTAGCCGTACGTATTTTCACAATTTTTGGTACGCATATTACAGCGTTCGTTAACAAAAAGCTGTGTTTACGAAACTATGTTCTTGCGACGCAGCGGCTAATAGGTTATAAGGTATACTAAGTAGGTTGACAGATAATTAACATGTACGTTCTCACAATTTTCGCACCAAATAAAACGAGCGCTATGTTTTTAAATAACGTGTGTTTCGCTACAGATATAAGATTCTTCAATATTATTCTCTATTAAAACTATATTTGAACTCTAGTGTTTTCTTGCTTAGTACGTATATCGATAGAGTAGGAACAAATTATTTCGTTTAAAGGTGAACATATTTGACAGAAATATTTCTGACTGGGTCACAAATAATACAAACAAAATAAACTCTCCAGCTACTTTTAGTACAAAACTTCTAACGTTAACTATAATAACTGTAAACTAAGTCGACGTAGCGGGAACCCTTTGGTCTCTTTTTCAGGGGTGACTTTTCGGCTGGCTCCGAAGCTTGCGTCTATTCTTGGTGGTGTCGCCTCTCATCGTCCTTCTTCCCACCGTACTTCTGGCTGCGGTGTTTCCCCGCTTGTTTCGTAGACCATGCACGTATACTATCGGTAAGGTCCCATTTTGAGCGGTTAATATATCCAGGAGTTGTTTGGATATTCCCGGACTAAGTGCCTCTTTGTGCGGCTACCTTGCGTGTCGGTGACCCGAATGGCGTCGAAATTGATGCGATGGTCCATATTTTCGCTAAGTTCTGCGAGAGCGTTCAAGACAAGGTTCAAGCTACGCACGTCATTTCAAGGTTGCCGTATTCTTTCCGAAAATTTTTTGTCTCGCCGATGTAATAGACGTGACAATCATTGCAAGAAAAATCTTAGACAAGCCCGGGGATTTTTCTTTTTTGCAGTCGGTGTTTGGTTCCGGCAAGAGTCACCTAATTGTTGAACCGGCTTCGTGTGCCACCTTAATTTCCTATTTTCCAAGCATCGTTCAAGCAGTTGCTCGCTTATTCCCAGCATCGAGACGTGGTTAGAGCGTTTGGAAGATCACTCATTGTTAGCGCCACCCTTTTTGAAGACAAGTGGCGGACATTTTATTAGCCGTCATGTCAATGGCGTACTCGGCGAATGGCGTTCTTTTGTAGCCATTATGTAGAATATCGGTAGTGATTGACTATAATATGGCTATAAATTATACTCCATCCCGACATTTTGAGACGGCAACGTCATGACTAGTTCAAAGTTTTGAATGTTAACAATATACATTTTGGACTAAAAGGGCGTGAAAAGTTACTTTATTTGTATGAATATAATTATTGAATGTAAATTCAATCGGATTTCACTCGCGTCAACACGTAACTTTTCCTTCTATATGGAGTTTTAGAATTCCGTTTGCAAGCGTTGTGGGCGTTGCGGGTGAAGCGGGCGCCATAAGAATTTTAGAATGGCGTTTTCCCTGCTGCGAACCGCAACGCACGATCGCAGCGACACCGTAGCCTCGAAACCAGCGCTTGCGGGTCACATGCGGGCCGCCATTAACGCACGCAATTTCGGATTTCCTGCGTGCGATTCGTGAACGCGAACGCCGACTCGCGTTACGACGCATGCGCAGTGGCAGCGACCGCACCGCAAGAGTTCGCTGTGCGCTATTCTAATACTCCCTTATAACTTTCCACCGAACGCAAAGTTTTAGGCGATACCTCTTTATCGTGTTTTTCTCCTATAGTAAATGCCATGCGGCAGTGTTGACGGCAGTTAGTGCCAGCAAAATGTGTTTAGGCAGCTTTCTGTTTTCGTGACACAGAGCCGTTCATTGAACCACGGCTGGACCGAAAAGGAAGGCGAGCGTTCCGAATGCGCGTTTCTTGTCCAGCGACGATTGAACTTGGTTCGCCTTTGATTACTTTTAGAACGGCTTGACAGATTTCACTTTTCCATAAAGTAAGAACTTTCTGCCAATGCCGCCGCAGTTATTGTCACCGATAGGCGGAATGTCAAACAGTCTTTCTTTTTTAGAATTTATAGATTATTGTGGCGTTCGCCTGACATGCTCAATTCAAATAACGTAGCAAGCGTATTTGACTTCACTATAAGGATAAGCATCGTTAAAAAAATGATCAGCATCGTCCAATAAAAGCTATGTCAGCTATCAACTGTACATGAGAGTAAAGAAAGGTTTGAAAAGGGTTCACCATCTAAGTCGGCGAATACAAAGAACTGGAGAAACCAGGAAAAAATATTTAGCAGTTTCTAGAGATGTTATTCAACACCAGTCATGCGAGTCTAAGAAAAAAAATGTTCGACTGCCTTGGCGTTGCAAGCCAAAGTTAAATGAATAAATACTTATCAAAAAAGAGGCACAATGATTTGTAGGAAGAGTACAGTTTCCAGCACACGTGTTTGGTTATTAGTTCTTGAATTTTTTATAGAACAGGTTTATTGATAACTTTCTAAGCAAAAGTTTCCACGATTCAATCATGCCGGGTAACCATGACTGATTAGAAAACTTTAGTAGATTGGTGCAATCGTTCTTTGTTGATATAATAAAATGGCAGCGATATGACTGAGCAAAGGTTAATAGAAGTCTTACGCGTAGATGAGGAAAATTATGATAGGGTTTGAAGAAGAGCTTATGTTTACGGGCACTATTGAGCGATCTCTTATAAACATTTTACTTAGTGCACTGAACCTAATCACAATGTCAGTGCTGATGTGTTGTTTCGTTTTCAAGCTGATGTGCACTAGCGTTGGCTACAGCATCCTGGTAGTTGAGACGGCTGTATTGGCTGGCGCCAACTTGCCGAAGAGCAACTTTCTTTTTTCGTTACAGTACAGTGTAGTTTGGCACAGTCATCCTCCTCTTTGACACTCTCAATGGATAGCACTTTTTCCACTTGCCAATGCTCACCCCTATCTCTCGCTATGCCCTTTAGCTTACTTTATTACCTCTGATTAATTTTACCCTAATTTACAGGACACTCAAGTCCGCCTCAGGGTGAAGTCTGTCGCACGCTGTTTTGTAGGCAAAATAGAAAGTGTGTACGCAAATATTGCTGAAAAATGCCAAAATTTTAGTTCACTTAACCCATTTGATCAAGACTGTTTTAATGAAAATATGGCCTCAGTAGAATTTCTATTTTAAGTTCTTTCTCTTCTTCCTATAGACTTCCTTTAGACCAAACAACAAATTCGTTAACTTTGTAGTTGAAAAAGTGACGCTCAAAATTTGTGCGCTAGGCCACATGTGCCTAATTTATTTAATCTGATGGGCTCGTACTAAATGTCTTAACGAAAACAAAGCACTGCAGATTAATAAATAATTTTTGAATTTAGGGTTCCTTCTAGATTGCAGCCAAGTATCCAGGAAACAGGTCTGCTCCACAAGCTAAGTGATCATGAAAGGGCACGCTGACAGCACGTCTTCTCCAAGGGTCAAGTGATCATAGAAGCGTACACTGAAGAACACGCTGACAGTGCACACATTAAATAAGACAATGAGAGACATCAATTAAACTTTGTCCCATCGCCAACAAGGATCAATCAGTTTTCCTTTGTCAAGGAAAGGAATCCCTACCGTGGCATCAGGGGTGCAAAGCAGCACCACTGGATGCCTAGAAGGTTATCTAGCCACACTGCGGTGGTCTAGTGGCTAAGGTACTCGGCTGCTGACCCGCAGGTCACGGGATCGAATCCCGGCTGCGGCGGCTGCATTTCGGATGGAGGCGCAAAAGTTGTAGGCCCATGTGTTAAGATTTGGGTGCAGGTTATGGAACCCCAGCTGGTCGAAATTTTCGGTGTCCTCCACTACGGCGTCTCTAATAATCATATGGTGGTATCGGGACGTTAAACCCCACATATAAATCAATCTAGAAGAATATCTACGCGCATCTTTGGGAGCAATAGGTAGAGATCATATTGCCGTGAAATTAATCCAGCTAAATATCTGCGCTGTCTTCGCGCAACTAGTGGGGCATATCAACTTCAGGAACGCTTAATTCACGCATCCGCAGCTAACCACCACTCACACACACACAAACTGCTCTTGCGCAGAGCTAAACATTCCGAACATAAATGTTAAATGGTCCTCTCCGCGTAACGATTTGTTGATTAGACACTGAGCGCCAAACTTGCCATTTAACTGAAAAATACAGGTAGAAAAACAATTGTTGTTTGACTCCTTAACGGCTGTCTCATGAAATCATATGCAGACGTGATACCGATAAAAAAAGCTAATGATTCAGGAGCCTTCAGAAACGCACCGCAAACAAAGCTTCTTAACGGCAGTGCAATTAGTTGTTGAGCTGGTGCGATTAATATCACGACGCCATTATGCTTGTATACTCACAGCACCCTATTGACCCGCGAAGCCGGCAAGTTTCGCTTAGGTCAAAACCGAAATCACAAAGTAATAATAACGAACAAAAAAAGAAGCCAGTACATTTGTTTTTGCGTTTTTAAAGATGTGACAATTCGCAATTCGTAGATGGATGTGCCAATACAATACTTTTTATGACATTATCACTTTCCGATTGGGTCTCACTTTTTGGTGTCGCTATGAAACATATGACACACTCTTTTAATCATTCCCGCTGGCCACTGACACTTTATTTTCGTTTTCTGGGTATCATTTCAAACTTCAAATGTTCAAATATTTTTTGTTCACGCAATAATTGAGCCACGACAGTACAAATGGCTGGGGTGCTTTCTAGATATATAAAAATGAAGTCTCCTAGAATTGAGTTGCAAAACTTCGCTTCGAGCGGTCTCGTAAAATTTTCTTTTCCTATTTATTTTTGTGTTATTTGGGGGTGGTCATACACGTATATACAGGGTTTCACACAAGATAAGGCGAAAGGAGGACTTATATTTGCTGGCTAAATCTTAGCAAACTGGCGCAGGAGAGCCAACTCATTTCGAAACAATAAGTCATCTTTGTAACCTAATGAATAAACAGGGACATAAGCATCGATGCAGTGATCATGTTGGCAGCGTTCCTTAGTTATATTAGTTTGTTCTTTGTCCTGTATTTTACTCTCTCACCAATCACGTGACTCATGACAGGATGCGAAAGGGAGAGATTGCAGCTTGCCCCATTCTAGTGCACAGACGGATGGATGCAAGTGTGAGAAAATAAATGATTTCGCCTTAAAAGAAGTGCCTCACTTACACTAAGGGTGAAAGGCTGGAACCATAAACAAGGCTCGTGTTCGACCTAGTTATTACTGCTAATAACGTCTACCTTTGGCTAGCTTTTGCTGGTAGTACTAAGTAGAAGTAGACATGTGTAGACATGCCATGTGACTGCTGAAATATGATAATGTGATTTTAGTTACTTGACTGGCTCTAACGTAGTATTCACGGAACGATGTCACGTGGCTATAATGGTTCATGATGAGAACACGTGACGTGACGAGATATCAAGAAGTATTGCGTGATTTTATACACTTGACCGAATGTTCTGTGTTTAGTCACGTAAAGACAGATTTCTTAATCTGACATGAAATCTGCTGAAATATGATAATGTGATTTTAGTTACTTGACTGACTCTAACGTAGTATTCACGGAACGATGTCACGTGGCTATAATGGTTCATGATGAGAACACGTGACGTGACGAGATATCAAGAAGTATTGCGTGATTTTATACACTTGACCGAATGTTCTGTGTTTAGTCACGTAAAGACAGATTTCTTAATCTGACATGACTTTTTGACCACGTGAGCAGTTATTCTTACGTCATGTTACGCTATTTCTGTTCCTTGATTTGTTGCTACGTGATGTAACGTAATTTCAATCACGTAACTGGCTTGACGATCACTTTTCTATTTCATGCCATACAGATTGGTGCTCGGGTTGTCGGAACGAAGAAGCAGTTCAAAACGACATAGTAATGCCATAGGGCTTGTACAAGTGCTATTCGCACAGCCTCACCACGCGCACCGTAACATCTGCGGCTGGAATTCGGAGCGTGAAAGCGCGTCGCTGATAGGGTCTGTCACCGTCCGCTTGCGTGTGACAGGTTTCCTGGCACGCGCGGTGTGGCTGTGTGGACAGCAGGTGCACCAGCCCAGGCCTGTATATTGTGATGATCATTCAGGATGATAATTCCGGAAAAACGTGATGGAACAAAAAGCTTCAACACCTGCGCTCTTGGAGCTCTTATCTGCGTGAACGCTTTAATATCTTCGAGAACGTTTCAATCAATCTGAGTTTGTCGGCGTCTTCCAGTAGAAAAGACGAGACAAAAATCTATAACCAATGTGCGATAATTGTGAAAAGCACATGTTTGCACTAAAATAAAGACAACATTTAGCTTAACAAACAGGCATGTGCCACAGGAATATGTGCACCCTATTCAAAAGTATCACGATCATAAATAGGTACGTGCCACAGCAATTGTCCCATTGCGCACAAACTCCACAAAAAAGAAAAAGGCAACAAATTGCGTTTATCTTACCATAGTGACACCATCATCATGTGATACTCACTTGTTATAAAAGGTGGTGGCTACACTACGGCCTCGAAGCCTAAAGAAAGTGTTTAGTGAAGAGTAGCAATTGATTAATTGATATGTGGGGTCTAACGTCCCAAAACCGCCTTAATAAAGAGGAGCGATGAAACACTTCTGAAACACTGGCTGAACATAGAAATGTGTTTAACTGGCTTAGGGAACGACTCCAGCGGCAATGTTCATCTCTGTCCACTCAGCAGAGCTGCGCTCCAGTAAACAGTTGTAACTTCAGTTAGTACTTTCACAATATTTCCTGTAAAATGGTCCACAGGCGGTGATCTAAAAGGGCGAGCAGTTATGTAGCTTTTTTTTATGTCGACACAGAGCTACACTTTTCACCTCATGTTTTCTTTCTTCATCTTTCTCGTAGGATTAAAAAAAATAAGATGTTCAAGTGCGCTTACTAACACCCGACTGACAATTTATTCTTTGTTTAAAGTGACAAAATAACCAGTGCTTCTGCCACAATGTCCTATGCTTTGTATATCAGTTATTGTCTTGGAATTTGATGCTCGGTGCACATACTCTTTCATTTTAGGTGGCTAACGCGACTGCTCAATATGAACCCCACCGGAAAAGGAAGCTGGTCGTTGAAGGCGAATTGATGCAAGTCAACACCCGTGTCAATGCCGCTTACCTACGTTGTGCTGGAGAAATAATGCAAAACACCGTAGGATATTCAAGAATCTTGGTCCCAGCCATATCTGAAGAACTATGGGAGGGTCCCGTGAAATTTGAATTCCACAAGATGCTTAAGAAGGCTACCCAAGACCTATAACCTCAAAGGCAAGGTCAACACTGCTGTATTTGTTGCTTAGGATTTTGTGTTCACACCGAAATTGCGTACAGTTGGTGCGTCTAATGGTAAAAAAATCTTCTATTTAGGTGCGAGAATTATTTCATGGTGTATTCATTTGTTTTGGTATTGCTATAAAGATTATATTAGCTTTAAACTTGATGCTCTTGAAGAAAGCGCGGTCAGATACATATTACGAAGAAACGTGTTCAAGTCAGGGCATGCATAAAACGGATAATACCAGATAATGCCCGCGCCTGGAAGAACGATTGTACAAACGCTACATAATTTAGAACAGTAGTAAAATACTTGTTAGAAAATAAATATTCAGAAGAACACATCTGGCACAGAAGCGCACATAAGTTGAGTAGAACCACATAGTACATATGCGCTTTACGTGAATTATATAGACGCTACAACAATGAAATAAACAACAATAATGGCATGCCAGAACATTTAGCGCACAAAAAAGGTTGTAGAGAAAAAGCAAAGAAATCTTATTTTTGGTGCTTAAATTCAGAACCCCTGTGCGTCATCGATGTTAGACTTCTTATCGCAGGATAAAACAATCTTTCTTTCTTTGACACACACGCACACACAGACACACACACACACACACACACACACACACACACACATATATATATATATATATATATATATATATATATATATATATATATATATAGGCTTGTTTTTTCGTGTGTCACACAATATTAATGAGATCTAGCAGACAATAAAGCCAAGGAAAATATAAGGGAAGTTATTAGACAAATTGTAATGTAAATGTGAAGAAAGAAATGTGGGTGAAAGTATAACTTGACTTGGGCAGAAACCGATTTTGCAGCCTTCTAAAAACGCGTTCGATGCTCTACCAACAAAGCTACCACGTCGGCCATCCCCCCCCGCCACTTTAAAGTGTTTATATGCGAAATAAACGTGGGATTGGCAGTCAGTGCCACCTGTTGCCATGGCGGCGTGTGGGGCACACTCTTTTTATGAGCCTGTATGGCGTTACGTAGCACGTGAACTTACTTCGAGCTGGCAGCTGATGAATAGTCCTTCGTACACAACCTAACGGCACCAAGTTTGGCAGTACGAGACCCTCGGTAATGAATAAAGGAAAGAAGTATATTTAGGGGCTCGTTTTTCCCGTGTTTTGACACAATATTCATTAGACCTAGCAGACAATAATGCCAAGGAAAGTAAGAGAGGAGTTATTAGATTGAATCGAATCGAAATAAGAAAACTTCCAAAATAAGTTCAAGGAATTTCTTCTTTATAATTGTATTGAATACACTTAATACAGAAAATTTGGATTATTTATTACTTTCTGTGTCTCAATTGCTTAGAGTACACTATTTGTGTTCTTTTGTTGTTGTTTTTTTAGGAATGTATGTGTCTGCTGATGCTTTCCTTACCTCACCTATTGTATATATTGCGATGTTTTTTAGGTATTTCATTACTATTTACTGTCCTGTTCTTTCTTTATATTTGTAATGGTTACATGTGTGATCATAATTTGCAAATTGTATCTGTATATAATGATGTTCTCTAATTCGGCTAAGTTGTGTATGACATGTTATTTTTAGTTTTTATTTTATTTTGCCAGACTGTATTTCGGAGCAAAAGCCTCCGTCAGGCTATGTAGCCTTTTGCTTTTGCTTCGTTTTTTCTGTTGCACGTACAGAAAATAAATAAATCTCAAATCTCAATCTCAAATCTCAATCGTAATGTAAATGAGAAGAAAGAAAATTGGGTGAAAAGATAACTTGCCGTGGTCAGGAACCGAATCTGCGACCTTCAAATAACGCGAAACGCTTTCGTTGTCACCGTTCTCACGAAGGGCCTACTAGACTATTTGCCACGACACGGCGCCACTTTTGCCACCATTTCTGCCTACACACACACAGACACACACACACACACACACACACACACACACACACACACACACACACACACACACAAATTCACGCGTGCACACCTCCTTACATTATCACATAATCTAAAGAATATAGGCAGCAGATATGGCTATATCTTGCTTTTCTTTTTTTGCGCCAAACAGAAATTTCTGGCAGGCTGGTTCGAAAGCGATCAAAAAAAACATAACATACTTCAGTGCTCCGTCAAGAATGTTTCCACATTTGCTGGGTGTAGAACTGCAGTTATATATTGGTTCCCATGTCATGTGACAAGGTGTAGAGGGACCAGGCGACCAAGGAAGCTATCGATGCATTCCACATCGCTAAAAGAAAAGATAACTTCATTAGCCAAGCATTTAATTCTTTAGGTGATTGTGAAGTGTGATTTTCGAAAAAAAATATGCTCTAATTGATTGTCAATGTAACACGTGGTAGAATATCATGTTGTATAATAACCATTGTGTTCATGAGAAATAACTATAGTTGTTAGTGCAGCGGCGTCCTTTTTGTTTCGGTTGTGCTTGTCTCCATGAGCTACTTCTTAAGTAAGCATTAACAACCACCATTTACCCAACTTTCACCGTTACTGATGTGATGTAAATCAGAGCCAATCTCTGTTTCTTTTCCATGTCTTTCGTCATCCGTGAAAACTCCTCCTTCAGAAGCCTGCATCTTTTACACAGCTTGCGCAAATAGTTCAGCGTAGCCTCCACTGTCTAAGTTGTCACGAAAAGAGCGTGTTGTAGCTTGATACAGAATTCGCACACAGCGCACAGCGCCAATTCAGGGGTATCTTCTTCCAGTCATGTCTTCCTAGCGGTTTTCGCTTTGTTAGCGGGATGCACCCTGCGACCTTATGCCTGTGTATTTACTACAATTTCCGTAGACTCTGAGTGCAAATGTTGGCTCGACTCGTCTTATCTCGACTCACTGTCTTTGCATTACTTACTTCGTCACGAAGCATATACGACAGTCGTTTAATGAACGTGGCTTTCAAACGCATTTTCCTGAAACCTCTTCGACAGAGTTCATTGCGTATTTCTACCACTTGTTTTAGCAGCTCATGTCATTCACTATAGTACTCATTGAAATTAAACTCAGCAGCAGTATATTCATTTGAAGAATGAAAAAACGGTTAGTAAAGAATAGTTAAGGTGCCGTTTCCTTTATTTTTCATGAAAACCTGGAGCAAAAATCCCACAGTGGGCATGTCTTTGATTTATGATTATGTGGTGCTATCACCCGTTTTGCTAAGGTTCTATTTTTATTGACGCTACAAAAACATGTTGGTTGCGTGAGACCACCGAAGGAAAAGTAGTACTATCGAAGTCATCAGCGCATACAATAGAATTCCCGTGAATAATACTTTGAGCTGCAAGGGCCTTATGCCCTACGATGAAGGGCAGAAATTCCGCTCTGAAATCAGGCAATATCCAGTGAAGAAGCTCCTTTCACCTGTCTTCAAATATTAAAACTTTCGTACTGTACTACCAACTGAGAAGAAGGCTAGTGGTTCCTGCGGTAGAACGTGGTTATACGTGAAACTGAAATGCATGAGATTCTAAAGTCGTTCCTTGTTTTTTAAGATACTCTCTGTTGACACAAGTATCACACTGTTGATGTGATAATATATCCAGTCAAGACTGTGAACACGAAGAACGCATAAAAGAGCTTGGAACAGTCCTTACTTTCGCGCCGCCGCGGTGGTCTAGTGGCTAAGGTACTTGGCTGCTGACACGCAGGTCGCTGGATCAAATCCCGGCTGCGGTGGGTGCATTTTCAATGGAGGCAAAGATGCTGTAGGCTGTTGTGCTCTGATTTGAGTGCACGTTAAAGAACCCCAGGTGGTCGAAATTTCCGTAGTCCTCCACTACGGCATCTCTCATAATCATGCAGTGGTTTTGGGACGTTCAGCCCTATATATCAATCATCATCATCCTTGATTTTGTTGCGATAGCAATTATACGGACGCTCTCGGCTGGATTTCGCCACCGGCGTCGGCGTGGGGGTTGGCGTCGGCGGCGATGTCAAGCACCGTATTTCTATACGTATTTGAAAATGTGAAAACGCAAAAGAGAAAAAATCTAGAAAAAACAAGTGGCCCAAATCTGCATGTTACAATGCAAATGTCGTAGAAAGACGATAGTCTTGCATCTGTAGAAAGTGAACAAAGCGTTTATTTGACGTTCTGCGCAAGGAAATCGGTGAATGATATTCTGAAGGCGCTGCGTTAGAGAGCCTCGAGCGTGCAGCGGAGGCAAACGAGTGCATCAAGGCATGTCAGACACGAGCGCCATCTGGCAGAAGTAGTGCGCGGCCGCGGAGAAAGATGCGCGCCAGTTTTGGAGGTGATAAGGTGTAGAACGCAAGGTGATGGGCAAGTGACCCCACCGTGACGTCTTAGCAAAGCGTCTGAAACACTTACCTTTTTGAGCATCGCGTTGCACTGTCAGCGCAGCGCGATAAACGTTACAGTCCTTAGAGTGCTTGTGTGCGCCTATTTTAGTATAAAGGCAGACATAAAAAACATCGACGTGTTGTTATGACGCCTCAGATATGCGCAATACTTGCTCTTCAGTTACAATCGTAAAAACTATGAACGCTCAACTTTGGGTATTATTGGGGGGCGCTGCGGATGGGGTTGGCCGTTTGTTGCCGTTTGAGGTTTCGTTAAGGGCGGACAAACAGACAAGTATACAGAAAGACAAACAGACAGACCAAAATTTTCCATGGAAGGTCCCCAAGAAAGACTATTGTCTTTAAAAGACTCCATCGCGCGCAATCGAACGTCGGACCTCTGCGTCGTGAATGTGAGGCGTTAACCACTGAGCCACAGTGAGTACCTTTTCCAACGCTGAAACGACAAGCTATTCATACCACTTACCGCTGCTGGTGGGCATGTCGGGGTGGGGGGGGGGCATCGTGTTTCAACATTATCAGCAAGATGGCGCAGTGAGTGTACAGCAGCTCTCATATCTCACGTGTACTTTGGCCCGCGTAGAGAATAAGGGGGCCTGCGCTAGATCGCTTTCCCTTATCTTGCAGTGGGGAGAATCGTACGTCTTCGCTAGCCTTTGAGTTTCGTCGGAATAATTCATTTGTAGTTTCCGGGAGTACAAAGCTCACTCTATTCGTTGCCCAGCCTCTGTCTGCGAAAAGGGCGCGCTTTTCAGACACAGAGAAGCAACAACTGAATCCCTCATTTGCGTTAGTATGTACATGTGAGTACATTTCGTGCGTTTGTTGTGTGTCAGAAATGTGGGGAACGTTTCAATGTGCTTGTCATTGTGCACGTGAACTTCAATTTGTTGCTATCGCGCTCATCGCTTCGCCTTTCCTGCAAAGCTGTTATATTTTCACAAAAAAATAGAACAAAAATGAACTAACTGAAGTGATAGAAGCACTCAGATAACAGTGACATTTTAAAACAGTTGGGCACGTGTTCACGATGACATTGTGGAGGCTTATCAGTTCCATTCCTTTGGTGGGATCGGCGGTCGAAAGGATCTCAACGTTATGATTAGACCAGAAGAAAATAACATGAGTGCATCCAAGGTCTAGCCAGAATGATGAAATACTTTGACATGGCATGTCGATACACGTCAAGGAGTTTTGAAGAAATGCTGGAGTAAATGTTATAGCCCACGAGTAAAGCCGTACCCAACGTAAGATCGCCGCTGCGCTAGCCATCTTACTAGGGGTACGATAAGCACTTGACGTTCACCTATTGAGAAGGGGTGTTTTTCTCACACGTCCAGCCAGTTTAACCTGGCAACCTTTTCTGGTCACATAGTGCTCAAAGTACGTCCTTCTGCGACTAGTTTTATTCAGTAAGCATTGAATTCAAGGTAAATTTTATTGGAGATTCAGACACTGATACTCGTCTCTGTGGGTTATTTTATCAAAAACAACTACGTTTTTGTTTAAAATTAACGTAGCTTTTACACTAACAGGCCAAAAACACTTCATGTGGAAATTGGTGCCACCAGAAATTGCAAGTTTTTTGGAGTTTTTAGAGGGCAAAAGCTGCGGCAAACGAAGTGCTTACAAAATGATTACAATTTTCAAAGTTCAAACTACTCGCATATGCTGACGCGGCGGTGATACAAGTACTTCTCATGAAAGTATTGAAGAATTCCTGTGAGTTTAAGTAACAGTAAGCCACAAAAACTTGTTTATATGCCTGGACTCTTCGCATTGATCTTAGCCTTGAACTGCTGAATTTTGCGGAGCAATTGAACGCGGTAAACATCAAATAAGTATCATGGAGTTCCGATTAAGTCGTACAAAAATGGTGAGAATTATTGAAAACAGCAACCAAGATAAATAAAAGAGAAAGCGAATAGGTAGAAAGCAACTTCATTGTTCATGTTTACTAGGGCTGCTGTGTTCAACTGTTTGTATGTTTGTTTGTGTGTGTGTGTGTGTTTGTGTGTGTGTGTCTAAACTACGGTATGTCAAGTGAGTTTTGTTTTGTCATTGTAGAAGAATTACACTGGGTGTTTGCAATATTTGTGTGGGGGTCTAACTGGAAAAGGTGCAGTTGCAAGAAACTTGTTTAGACGGGTGAAGTGTGTTAAGTGTGGATGCCTTGGGTTAGGACATCAGTTTATAAAGCAGTTAGTAAAAAATATGTTTTTCCTTTCGCGCGAGACAAGAAATTCTTTTCTGTTATCAGTGTATCAAGCAAGACTAAGTAGACTGTTGCCTGAGTTTGTTGTGAGCACTCATTCATGACAGGGGCTGCGCAAGGCTATATAAAAGGAAGTTGTGGCTAGCGTGTGGTTTTCGTATGTCCGTTTTTTTGACTGACTATGGTAAGTTGAAAAAAAAAGTTTACCAAGATTTATGTGACACTGTGCTCCACATCCCACTGTACATAGCACTATACACAGCACGTTAGGATCAAAATGTACCTAAACGAGAAGAAAAAATGTCGGCAGATGCAAATGCAAGACGTTTTTTCTTTAAATTACACACCAGAACACTTCCTGTAAAAATCTTCCTGGAGGAGCGTTTTTTTTGTATGCCATGGGGATCTGACTGTCTCATCTGTAACAACAGCAAACAATTGACCACGTTTTCATACACTGTTATGAAGGAGTATATTTTTGGGACTTATGACAAAGGACAATTCGAAAGAATTTGCGTTAGATCCCCATAAAATAAGAAATTCACAAATACAGAATCATAATCGATTGCCTTCTGATTTATCTGATGACTGCCTTACTTGATATATGGCGTTCTGGAATAGCTGGATTTCACTGTGACCCTGAGAGGAGACCAGAAAGACAATGTTTTAAACAAAGTATTTCAAAGTTTCTTGAGGCAGAAAGAACGGGCTAAAATTTTCTGTTAAGGTTTGAAAGGGTAGAAGCCCTACTGACCATGAAGGAATTTCAAGACGTGATGAGCTATTGCTGTGCTTGACGGCCGTAGTATTTTTTCTGTGATGTGTCCTGTGTATTGTAATATGTTTATCTTATCCTCTCGCGTGCGAAGTATAGCCGGAAGTAAAGAAAAAAATCCAGCTGGCTCAGTCGAAGAATACTCGGCTGGCACGGAGGAGACACGGTTTCCTTCGTGTTTTCTATTGGCTAAGTTTTATTATTTCCCGCAATAGCTGTTATGGACACCAGCGGCTGCGGCGGCGGACCGCTACGTTGCACGCAACTCTCGTTGGGACTCATAACCACTTTCGATATAAAGAACTAAGCAAAAAAAGAAAAAGAGAGAGAAAGTAAAAAAATGAAAGATTCAGAAAAGTGCACGCTCAAGAACTGATGCGGTTGAAAATTTTGGAACCCTCCACTACGGCGTCTCTCATAATTATATGTTGATGTTGGGACATTAAACACCACATATCAATAAATGAAATAAACAAAAATTGAGATAAGTACAAGTAAAAAAATTTAAAAAAGCGTAAAGATAAAAAAAACAAAAAAGAAGAAAGAAAAAAGAAAACCAAAGAAACAAAGAAGACTGCTCAGTTCTGCACTCATTTCAGTGAAGAGACAGAAGTGCAGAAGCCGCCACTCCCGCCTATCCCGACACTACCCAAAAATACTCACCCAGAACATAATCTGGCGCGATGGGAAGCTCGAGCCAAGTCCCTTAAGAAGCGCTTTCCTCGTCATTCTCCCGCAGTCTATGTAGACACGGCCGAATTTGTAGATTATCGAGCATTCGTGGTAGCCGTTGTAGACGGATTTCAAAAAGTGGTCCTAGTACATCCCTTCCAAATTTGACGGAATCCCTGGAAGCACAGGAGGCGGCAAATGCTTGAGCCATTGTTCACTCCTCCGCTGAGTATGTTTTTTTCCGATTCAAAAACTGCAATTCGTAGTTTCGCCACTTTCCGAATTAATTCTCCGGCTGCTGAAATTGTTGAATCATCTCCTCCGCCTGATCGACTCATCACCCTCCTCTGGGTCCCTGCGCACTATGGACACCCAGGCAACACGGCCGCTCACACCCAAGCCCGAGCACTCGCCAACCGGGCTCACAGTGACCTGCTTTGGCTTCGAGGTGCCAGGGATCGACTCCTCAGCTGTCACAATATCCCGCCTAACGTATCCACCACCGCATAAATTTCTTCCCAGAAGTGACCACGCTTTGAGGCGCAGAATTCAAACGGTCACAGTGATGACTCCTTCTCTTCTCTCCCTTTTTACACATGGCGAAACCTCGCCTCACTGCAACTTATGTCCTAACAACAGAGCCGACTTTCAGCACATATTTCTGATTTTTCCGAACAAACTCAAGCCCCCGTGGCAAGGGTAAGAACACCAGGAGCGATAAGAGGCTGCTCTGCGCAGCTCGCAACCGGGGTTATGGCTCCGGACAGTGAGCTGGGCCAGAGCGGTCACCGAAGCACAGCAGTGTCCGGTCACCTAGAGCGGCCCGAGGGCCCGTCGTCATCCTGCTTCCACTACCCCCCCCCCCTCAAATGATTCCTTCGTGAATCAATAAAGCTGCTCACCTACCTACTCTCTCCACCTCGTAAAGTTGTGCTGATTTTAAATTGACATATCACATTTCTCATTCGTGCTTCACATATAATCGATTCCTATTGTACGTTGGGTATGCCAATTTTTAAGTGAGTGCTGTTGAAACTCACCAATTCACCTTTCAAAAGATTCGCTACGTACAATGAGAGATTTGTTCTTCGCAGTTTTTTTTCCTTTATGATCTAAAGGACTTGGTATTGTTCTTTAGAAAATTTAGTCTAGATGTTAGTCCCCCTTAATGTATTCCTTTGGTCCTCTTATGATGAAGAAACTCCGAGAATTAAGCTTTGACACGACCGTTTTTGTAAGCTTCTTAAGAAGGTTATTATGTCAGTCTTTAAACATGTTTTGAAAAGATTACACGTGCTTAGGCAGTTCGGCAGCTGTTGGCGTGGTTAAAAGATAACACTGGTCCTAGTAGCAGCAGTAAACTATGTAATACAATAATAATATTCAATACACAGCCACGAGAATTCTCACAATCCTGTAAAGCCAAGATGAAGGAATCAAGCATGCATACACTGTCAGAATACCACCGCCACCTGCTACGAGGATACGTGGTCAGTAGGGCATTTATATAGCCAAACTGCAGGAGATTAGGTGCAAGAGCAGATCGGAGGGTGGTGGTGAGCTGACAGAATTACGCCAAGAGCCCGACGGTGTACGCTGCCGGAGATTAGGCCAGTTACTTGCAAGTACAGGGGTGCTAGCACACGTGCTGAAGAATCGTGCTGGCTGGCCGATTGCACAAGGGAACCCGTGAAGCCGAGACGGAAGATCCGACCATGCATACACAATCACACTGTCACCGCTACTGCTGCTGAATTAAGCTGCAATCAACCTTCGAGTTGAAATGAAGCCCATATAACCGGAAGGTAAGACGGTGGTCATAAATCTATGCGCGATACTTAGCCGCATAGTATTCCAATTATATCCACAAGTAGTGCACCTAGACATGTCTAGCGGGGCTTCATGTGATTGGAAACTGCCGTAACATTTTGGCAAGTGCATTCCAGTAGCATTGAAACAAAAATCAACACAGGGTTGCATGATAGCATTTATTTGTCATACGTGCGAATGATGCTGCTCCTTGGGTCAGAGTACCAGAAAATACTGCTGTTTTGTATGGTTACCTTCAAGTTTATTTCGCAATCTTTGTTATATACAGCCCTGCTGGTTCTGCCTGTTTGATTCACAAACTTTTGATACCTTTTAAAGCAAATCTTAGGAGGCTTATCCAGCACACTGTCTTTCACGAGAAGCTCGTAGTTTGGTGGAACTAGAAATAGAAAAAAATTTCACGTGTGATCCATACCTGTTATAAGTGTGGTATTCACTACTTCAACATTCAACACTTAAATATCATCAACAACATAGTTACGTACTGTTTGTGCTCAATAGGCATGACGAGAAGATATCGAAGCATGTTATTTTGAATGTTAAGAATGCCTGTGAACATACGTGTAAAACAGTTCAACATATGATGCAGGAGGAGAAGCCGGCGATGTTTGTTGCAAAAAAGTTACAGCTTTGCCCCAATGAACGCGATAGCAACAAATTGAAAGTTCTGCCACAGAATGGCAAGTAGATCGAAACATTCCACGCGTTTCTCATGTACAAATAACGCCTAGAAAGGGCTCATAGGTATATATGAACGCAAATAAGCATCTCAGTTCTTACTTTGCTGCGTCTGAAAAGCGTGATTTATCGCGAAAGGAGAGCGCGCAACAATTGTAGTGACCTTCATGCGCCCGGTATTGAACGCGAAGCATTTCTTAGCAAACTTCGGCGACTTTGAGCGTATCTATCTATCTATCTATCTATCTATCTATCTATCTATCTATCTATCTATCTATCTATCTATCTATCTATCTATCTATCTATCTATCTATCTATCTATCTATCTATCTATCTATCTATCTATCTATCCATCTATCTATCTATCCGCTTACGTTTTGGTGCTCTCGTGGTCACCCCCTTAACTTGGCGTGAACCAAAATTAGCATGGGAGGGTAAGATGGTTGGACGAATATGACGCACTGGTAAGGAAATAAATTATGTCACAATCCCGTCGCGTACGTCGTCAACCACTTCCCGTCAGACAGTGGGACATACCCTTGGGTGAGTATGTACCGCTGGTATGCGAGTATGTGCCACAGGTGATTGACACTTAGTATCTACTCAGGAGCGACGAGAACCCACATGAGCAATTTTAACATGCGAGCGTTATGAAATAGCTGACATGGGTAGCGTCGACCTGGCAAATGCAAAGAATAGATGTCAGGGTCCCAGCTGGAATCGAGCCCAAGCATTCTGTGTGGCAATAAAGCATTCTACCCCAGATCTACGCCAGGTCTCGGAAATGCTTTTCAAATAGATGCTAATCATTATGTAAGGTCAATAGTGATTGCAGTGCTGCCTACCCTATTTTATAAACATTACAGATGTACTCTTTTGATACAGCCATCACGTCGGGTTTTACATCAATTGTGGTTGGTTGCCATGCACTGAAGATAATTTATGTAGCAGTCTTCAGCACCAGCATCCTCGCGAGCTTCATATCAGCTTCTGGTGGCGCTAATACGTATGTTCCAGTAGACATTGTTGCACAAGTGCAAACAACTGCTTTTATAAACATCTGCAACTCTTCAACATATGTCTGTGCGTGCAACATTTGTACATACGTTTAGCGTCATTTCATGACGTGTGGGTCAATGAAAAATTTGCGACATGGTCAACTTTCATCCGCATGCTTCGCATAACGTCAATTTCCTGGTACGCGGGATCTGCTGAATTTTTTTATAATTGAGTCGTTCCAGCAAAAGCCGAAGGCTAGCCGAAACCTAGGATCTTTCACACCGCGAGATATGGGCGCGCAACTGAGCGTCCGCCCCCTCATCTCTGTGGGGCAAAGTACGCATTGAAAATGAGAGTATGCGCCGCAGGGTCGTGACGATGGTGCGACGTGCGTTCATTGCGCCATCTTGCTGGTAGTGCTGAAAACACAATAGTTCCTCCCGTGATGCTCGTCACAAGCTGTAAGTGGTAGATACAAATAGCTGGCCATTTGAACGTTGAGGGACGTGCTTTTCCATCGCTCAGTGGTTGACGCCTCACACTCACGTTACAGCGGTTTGTTTTTCAATTCCGCCCGCCGGAGTCTCTTTCTGATTTTTTAAGTGCTAAGCATTTCTCAGCGAACTTCGGCGACTTTGAGGGTATCCATTAGTCTATCTATCCGCATACGACTTTTAACTTTCCAGACCGTTTCGATAATGGTATCAATACCAAAATAGCTATGGCATAACATGCCTAGATTATAAGCATAATTGACTAGTCATAACATGAAAATGATATATGGGCCATGAATGTCATGATTTACATTTCATGGTGTTGCTCCTGTGGCGATGGTTTCGTTCACATGGTATTTCGTGAAACTTGGATGGTGTGACATGACTGCATGGCGAACACAAACGACAGACCCTAACATGGATCTCATGTCATGCATTTCTTGATTTTGATTCTATCACAAGTCACACCAATACACACCACATTCATGATGTTGTCGCAACCGTCTCGCTAGCTTCATATGTACCAAACTTGGTATTGCGGAAGTGAATGGATGGCGAAAGTGTGCGACTGGTGCAAACATGATAGTCAAGAGATGCGTGTCATGTCAGAACACGACTACATGCTACATTCATGATACGCTCACGGCCTTTTCGCTTGCTTCACATATACCCAATTTGGTATAAGGTGACGTGAATTGACCACGAAGGTAAATGACACGTCCAAACATTATAATCATGACACAAATGTAATATAAAAAACGACTACATACTACGCTCACAACGTACTCTTGATTGTTTCACTAGCTCCACATAAACGAAATTTGGTATTAGGTGAAGTGAATGGACGACGAAGGTAAATGACATGTCCAAAGATGAAAATCATGGCATGCATCTCATGTAAATCATGACTACATGATAGGCTCATAGCGTGCGACATGGTCGTTTCGCTAGCTTCTCATATACCAAATTTGGTTTACATGACGCGAATGCACGACGAAGGTTTATGACACGTCCAAAGATGATAATCTTGATATGCGTGTCATGTAAAACATGACTACACGCTATGCTCATAGCGCGTTCGCGGCCGTTTTGCAAGCTTCACTATATTTTGTTTCACATGACGTCAATAGACAACGAAGGTAAATCACAAATCCAAACATGATAATCAAGGCGTAGAAGTCATGTGCAGCATAATTTACGTCTGCCTTGTAACGGCGTGCTCATTTAAAAGTAACATATAAACCTTCCTCATTCGTGCTTCGCATATTATCATTTCACACAGTACGTGAGATCTGCCTTTTTTGCGTTTTCATACATGTAGATATGTATACATGAATTGTGAGTGACGGCGACGCCCTCGTCGACACAGACGCCGGCGGCAGAATTCACCAGAAAGTGTCCACATGATTGCTATCACAATGAAAACAATTCCGGCAGATCAAACTTGGGAATTGATGTTATGCGAAGCATACGGAGGGAAGGTTACAGCGTTGTCTTCGTTATTAAGCGAAACCTTAAAAAATATTTTAAAGATATTTACAAATGTTGCACGCATAGATATATTTGACAGTCGCATATTTACTGTTGTTTAATGAGGCCGTCAGTAACATGGCCATATGGCCATTAGCTACAGCATAAACGGTAAGCTGATATGTAGTGCTTGTGCCGGTGAGGATGATGACCACGACCACTGCTACATAAGTGAGCATCACTGCATGCTGTTCGGCGTGATGGGTGACGTGATGGCTGTATCCGTCGTGATGGCTGTATATTATGAATAGGTATGTACTTGTAACACTGCATAGGCAGAACTGCAACTGTGAGTCACATCTCACGAACTTTACGGTCTACTTGAAAAGCAGCTCCCACACCTGGCGTGGCTTCTTGGTAAAATTTTTTTATTGCCACGCAGAATGCTGGTGTTCGGTTCTTGCTGAGACCCTGACATTTTTTTTTACAATCGTTAGAACAACGTTGCCGATGCGAACTTTTACGGCCGAAGCTCCTTAGAACCAACCAATTTGACGTCCATCACACCCCACAAAGGCCAAACCGAAACTCAACACCTGCACAAATAACAATAAAAACAAATGTGCAAACAACCGATGTTACGTGTAATCAACAATAGTACAGCATAATGTAAGATCACCCATGCCATCCGTCTGTCCATACGATCATGCATATGTTTGTCCATCCATCCGTCCATCCATCCATCCACGTGGCATTCCATTCATCCATCTATCTGCCCGTCGGCCATCTGTCCTTCCGTGCATCTGTTTTTTATAATAGTCAGTGATTTCAACGTAGACATTATAGCCCTTAGCGCATATAGCCTCGCCCATTTGTGGTCATTCACTTCGGATAGAGGCCCTAAATTTTCTAAACGCTCTCGAATCAAAATAACCAATTTCTGTTCGCGTAGTTCTTTGGTTGATATAAATTATCAATCACTTTCAGTGCGTTGCGGTTACTGCAGTTGATTGTAACCCAATGTGACGGCTGTATTTTAAACACAAGTAATGTTTATAAAATAGTATAGCCATAACTGCAAACTGAAATGACGCTTCAAGAATAATACAGTCTATTTAAACGAAGTTACAAGACTTGGCGTGCATCTGTGGTAGAATACACGGTTGCCGCGCATTATGCTGAAATTCGGCTCCGAATGGAATATTTACCTTTTTTTTCTTACATTCCTTGGATAAACGCTGCCGCTATTAGCTTCTGCTTCACGCTCATACGTAAAATTATCTGTTTTTTGCCACCGTTCCTGGATAGATAGATACTTAGTGTCAATCACCTGTGGTACATAACAGCATACGAGTGGCAAACACCCATCCGCAGGTATGTGTCACTGTCCGGCGCGAAGTGTTTGACGACGTACGCCACGGTATTGCGACAATATTCCTGTCTTGACCAAGGATTGGGAAAGTCAGCCATGACAAGCATGGCGTCAAACCATCTTACCCTCCAACAGTAATATTTATTTACCCCATCCTTAAGGGCCACTGACCACCCCACATTTAAAGACGAAGGGTTGATTTTCTCCTCTCCTTCATACACACGATGCATCCTCTTTGCCCCTTAGTTCTTGAATGCACGCGACCGATATCAGCACTAAGCGCTCGAGCCTATGAGGATTTCACACTTCTCGGCTGCACGCTGTTACCGCCGCTTGTGCACGAACAAGCTACCCCGGTACGTTTCATGCAGAAAGGTTGCATGGTAAACACAAAAAAATGAAGTTTGATTGCTTCATTGTGCACAATATTTAAGCGAGACAAAGAAAAACGGATGGGCGGCCGCATGGCAAATCAGAGCAGGAGAGAAATCGCATGTGATAATTCACGTATATGAATGAATCGAGGACATGTACGTTGTAGACGTCACGGAAACTACTGTCTAGTCACAGTAGTGCGCCAAGAAGGACGAGAAATATCAGGAAAGAATATAGCCCTCTTTTTAGTATTTTGGAAGCCTACTGAGTGGCCCTTTAAGGGTATAATCACAACAGCATCCAGACGTAGACGGCAAGGAAGATAGATAGATAGATAGATAGATAGATAGATAGATAGATAGATAGATAGATAGATAGATAGATGGATAGATAGATAGATAGATAGATAGATGACAAAATTGCTTGCAGTGTGCACATAAACGCTTCGGAATTAATAATCCCTCGCGGCCTTCAAAAGTCCACGCTCCGGTGGAAATTTAAAAAGCAGAAGCGCAAATGAAGGGGTAGGTAATAATTTTCGAGATAATGATTTGTTAAAAAATGACTGATATAAACAGTGAACATCAGAGTGCCTCGCAATGTCTTTTTCTTTTTCTCGCCACTGCACTGTTCTGTAAAAAGTTTTACATGCCCTAGTTTGCTGTATGCAAAACAGATGGAACATGTCAAGAGTTGCGCAGTGTTATTGTACGTCATAGACGCCATGTTGTGTACTTCGTATGTGTGTGGCTGGAAACGTTACGCCCATATGACAAACGGGCTGTCGCGGTAAACAGTCTAAAACACTTAAACACAGTATACCTTCAGTAAAGCGAATGTAATCCTTTTCGAATACTGCTTTATTAAAGCGGATAACGCTTGTCACTCTGAATGTAGGCAATATGTCACGGGGTCGTGACGTGGCCGAAGACAGGAGACTTTATGTTGGGATTTAACTGTTTATTTGGGCAAACCTGTGCTCGGTAAACGGAGAGTTCGATTACAGTAGCAGTCTTGCACAGATAGCAACAAAGAGAAGTTTATTGACTTCCAACCAAGGATAAAGTACATGACAAAAACATCGAGCTTCACGACTACAAACGGTGCATGTACAATCAAGAAAGCACCACTACCGAGGTACAATGTATGTGGGGGAATGTACCCCTCTATTTACTGTACAGCGCGTGGTGCTCCAGCAGGCTTAATCATGCGCGGCGGTAGGTCTTCTCAACACGCGGTGGGAACAAGTAGCGACTTAGCGCTGTACAACTGTAGGTATTATTTCTTTTTTGTCGCCTGAAACAATGCTGCTTTCGTACACGGTAAGTGCATGCCCGGAAGTATAAAAGATGCCTTTAGGCTGGGGGGGGCACAGGGGGGGGGCACAAGGGAGCGGGGGGGGGCGCTTGTCTCCCCCCAAGGAAGGCATCAGCAACAATTTGCGCGTAAAAAACTGACTGAAGGCGCCAATAAAGGAAGAAGGCGCTAGACAAAAATTAACTCAAGTGTCGACCAGCACACTTTGCCCGAATCGATTACAAATAACAACGACAAAGGGGTGATGAAATGATGAAATGAAAAATGTGATACAGATATACGTATATATATATATATATTGTGGGGCTCATACTAGAGTCAATAAAAGAGAGTCTTGAGCGTACTCGACGCCATCTTACAATATATATATATATATATATATATATATATATATATATATATATATATATATATATATAAGTCCCCTTCTGCATGTGCTAGACAGTGGGAGGGGGGTCACCAGGTAGTGATTGGGGCGGCTAGCTTGCCATTCCTCAGAAAAAAGAATTTGGTATGCCAGCGACGAAGGAAGTTTTCCTCGCCGCTGGCCTCGAGTTCGCCGGATAGGTGGGCCCAAAACAACCGCCGGATACGCGAGACTACAGGAAACGCGCTCCGCACAGGCTTTCTACGCGCCTCCGCTAGCGATCTCCTTTGCCAAATAGCTAGCATCGTGAAGATCAGCACAAGTTGGCAGAAGGCACCTTTGTTGCGCGTGTGGTTGGGAGGTGATCGAATACCAAAGGAGTGGGCTACCATCCGCCACACGGGTTTCAACGCCACGCATTGGAACAACGCGTGATCCTGCGATTCAACTGCGTGACAGTTCGGGCAACGTGCATCCGGGACTATTCCAAATTTATGCAGGCGTTGTCTGGTGGGGAGGACGGCCCAGGCCTTTTTCAGGAGGAAATCCTGTGCATCACGGGAGGTGCCGCAACGGAGCGAGAGTAATTCGCGCTTCGCGTGCTCGGCTCGTTTTTGTTCAGTGTCGCTCAGCTGCTTCCGCGTGATGGCTTCAACGATGCGCGCTGGCTGGTCCTCATCCACACCGCCTTCAGGCACTTCTTGTCTCAACATGCGCCAGGTAGCCGACGCCGTTTTATAGAAGGGCGCGGGTGCCTCAGCAAAGGGCCCGGTGTGGCGGACTGCATCCAGCCAGTCATGCTTCACTCCACTCCAGTAGAGGAGTAGGTTGCGCCCTAGGTAATCGCTCGCGTGCGCGAGCATGCGGGTGGTTTTCAGGGCCAGGACTCTGCTCGTGGTCAACACATGTGGTAGGCCGAGACCCCCTTCTGACACTGCCAGTTGTAGCAAGTATTGCTTCAATGGTGGCGGTTTCCCATCCCAGAGGTATGCGTTAATGAGTTTGGTCAACTGGCTTGCTGTTCTTGTGGGCATCACCGCTACGCGGCTCGCATGCGAGGCTAGGGCGCAAATGCTTGTTTTGACGGCTACGGCTTTCTCGTATAGCGTCAGGCCTTGTAGGCTAGCGCTCTCTGACACTTGTGCAGCCCTGCCCACGACTCGGGACCACGTTGAGGCCGTAACTCCCTCGCTGGAAAAGTATATACTGTTACGATCGGCCCTGGGGAGCCAAGCAGGAAGTGGACTGTTACGATCGGCCCTGGGGAGCCAAGCAGGAAGTGTTTGGGGGAGAACCGGTTCGTGACTCGCGGTGGCGGCCACCCCCACCTCCCCATTCGGGTTCCTCCTCGCCGGGAGAGCTACGCGGTCTGCTGTGCGTTCGTGACCATATTTGGTAACATTTTGGGGCGCCGGGACCATATATGGTGTTGGATTGTGCCACTCCTTGTGTTGTGAGAGGTGTTTTCCCCTCCCTCGTGGCCGAGGTGCCGGCGACACCGTATTGGCTGACGATGCGGACAAGACGCCCAGTGTCAACAACGTGGCGCTATAAAATGCCGAAGACGTTTTGTATCGCACGCACTCTTCTCTCTTTGGGTCACTTGACCACTTCTCCACATGTAAATAAATCTCTGTTGTTCGTTCGGGCGCTTCTTCTCGCTGAATTGTTGGACGATGGATCCTGCGACGGGGCCAGCTACCGACAACGAGACCGGCAGGACCCGGAGTCCCAACAACTGGATGGCAGCGGCGGGATGCTGATAACCCCGAAAGCGACCACTGGACGGAGTGAGCCCGAAGTTCAACAACGGGACGACAGGAGAAGGATTACACGAGCTCATCGACTTCCGAAGGGAATCGAACGGCACTTCTGAGAGGCACGACGCCGGAGACATGACTGCGAACTGGGTGAGTGCCGGCTTTCTCTGTTAAATTTTACCAGGCATTTACTCTATGTGTTAAGTAAAAGCTGGTAGAGAGGGGCTGTCTTGGTCATTGGGTTAACAGGTAACTTGCGTCAGACAGAAATTGTGTGATAGCTTGGTTAAGCTCTTTCTGTCAGTGGCGTCAAGGTTAACAGTGACAGGGCAGGATTCCGTGTAAGAGCTTTTGAAGCTTTATTTGTAGACTAAGTTAACGGAAAACTTGAGGCAAGGCAGGTATCTAGAGCTGTCGTTGCCGTCAAGGTTAATTAGTTGCAGGACAGGAATCTTTGTGGAACAGAGACAGCGGTACTGGAAGCAGCCATGAATCTGAAATCCCTGCGAAAGTCCATGTTGTTGCTACTTGCCAGGGAGTTGAATCTAGAGGTGTCGGACTCTCAAAGAAAGCCAGAGCTGATAGAGGCGATCCTCGCTTTGGAGGCGGAGGATGACGAGCTGTCAGAGTGTATCGAGGAGATTCAGGAGAGGCAAGCGGCCGAGGCTGAAAGAAAGGCGGCCGAGGCCGAAAGGAAGGCGGCCGAGGCAGACAAGATGCGAAAGCACGAGCTTGAAATGAAGCGCCTCGAGCTAGAGATTAGCCATAATAGTAGAACAGGAGGCAGCGAGGCATCCGGTACAGCAGAGCGGGCCAGGTTCAAAATGACGGACCTAATGAGATCGTACAAGCTAGGGGAGGACATTGGGCTGTTCCTCGTCAACTTTGAGAGAACTTGTGAAAGGCAAGGTTTCAGCCAGGATACATGGTCTCAACGCTTGTTGTCCCTACTTCCGGGGGAGGCCTCAGAAGTAATCGCGCGTCTCACGAAAGAGGAGGCTGACGAGTACAGTGAGGTAAAGTCGAGCCTTCTCAAGAAATACAGGTTGTCAGCGGAAGGTTTCAGACAAAAATTTCGCAACGCCATAAAAGAGAGCAATGATTCATACCCGGAGTTTGCTTACAAGTTAATGGCCAACATGGGGGAGTGGCTGAAAGAGGCAAAGGCATATGGGAATCATGACAAGGTGCTCGAGTGTATCGGTCTGGAACAATTCTATCAAAGGTTACCAGAAAAGGTGAGGTTCTGGGTTCAGGATAGACCAGACGTGAACACCGCAACAAAAGCCGCAGAGCTCGCTGAAGAATTCGTTACGCGCCGCGCCCTCGGGGCAAACAGCGAGCCTAAAAGGGAAAAATTCCTACGGCCGAATAAGGCGCCGTTTAGAAAACAACCGACAAGTCTCGCACAAAAGGGTGAGGAAAACAATTCATCTAACCATGGGGCGTCGGCAGAGGCAAGCAAAAGGAAATTTGAGGCGAGAAAACCGGCTGCTTGTTTCAATTGCCACGAAACAGGGCACTTCGCGAAAGACTGCCCGAAAGAAAAGGTGGCCTTTTTATCTATAAATGAAGCCGACGAGAACATGAAGTTGTTAGAGCCCTATATGTACGACCTTACCGTGAACGGCAAGCAGTGTCGGGTTCTTAGAGACTCCGCAGCCACTATGGACGTAGTTCATCCGTCTTTTGTTCAGTCCGGACAGTATTCAGGAGACTGTGCCTGGATTAGACAAGCCTTAGAAGCAAACAGTCAGTGCCTTCCCGTAGCTAAAGTTGTTCTTAAAGGCGCATTTGGAACATTGGAAACAGAAGCCGCGGTATCGCCATATCTACCCCCTCAGTATCCTTACTTATTTTCAAATAAGTCAGATCAAATGCTGAAGGAGAAAGGTCTAACGTTGGGAGAAGGCATAGTGCAGGCACTGACTAGATCGAAGGCACGTGCGCTGGCTGCGAGAGCAACATTCACTGAGGCAAACAAGCCTCAAATCGACAACGGGCCTGGTTGCGAGTTGGACACCACGGTAACAAATCGACTTGTGCGAGAACAGGGGGCCGAAGCCGTAGTCGCGGACGCAACCATTCCTAAAGGCGACGATGACCCTCCTCCCGAATTGGAAGGGGTCAATTACGCCTCGTTGGCCGAGCAAATAGAAAATGCCGTTGCTCCCAAGCCGATTCCTGGTAGTACAGAGGATAGCACAGAGGGTGACACATCCCAGGTACTAGGAAATACAAAAGAGTTGTGTGTCATGCCAACTTCGGATAATTTCAGTCGGCTGCTGCAGGTGAGCCCCGCTTCATTAATAACCGAACAAAAGGGTGACCCAACGCTTAAGCAATTCCAGGACAGTTCGAAAGAGGGAATCGCCAAACGAAGTGTGAGATTCCAAGAGAGGAGCGGCATACTCTATCGAAAATATCTAGATAGGCGAGGAGTAGAATTTGACCAGGTAGTCGTACCTCAGGCGTATCGTCAGGATTTGCTTAGTTTGGTGCATGGAGAATCATGGTCAGGCCACTTAGGCGTAAAGAAGACGAAAAATCGTCTCTTACAGGAATACTACTGGCCTGGATGCTTTAAAGATGTAGAGAGGTTTGTAAAATCTTGCGATGTGTGTCAGCGAGTGGGTAAGCCGGGAGATAAGGCGAAATTTCCAATGAAGCTGGTACCCGTAATCACGGAACCCTTTCGTCGGTTGGTAATTGACACAGTAGGTCCTTTGCCCAAGACAACTTCAGGCTACCGTCACATCCTGACCTTAATCTGCCCAGCTACTAACTTTCCAGAGGCGGTCCCGCTAAAAGAGCTAAGTTCCGTCGAAGTAGTGAACGCACTTCTGTCCGTGTTTGCCCGGGTAGGCTTTCCTGCCGAAATACAATCAGATCAGGGCACCATTTTCACGAGTGCCTTAACGACAACCTTTCTAGAGCGGTGTGGCGTAAAATTATTGCATAGTTCAGTCTACCATCCGCAGTCGAACTCGATAGAAAAGCTTCACTCCGTGATGAAGCGAGTGTTAAGAGCCTTATGTTTTGAACGGAAAACTGACTGGGAAATGCGCTTACCTGCAACGATGTTTGCACTAAGAACTGCACCACATGAGACAACAGGGTTTACGCCAGCGGAACTTGTTTACGGCCGCAGACTGCGGTCTCGTCTTCGTATGCTGAGAGAGTCGTGGGAAGGTCAGGGTGATGATCCTGTAGTAGTGGAATATGTCCTCACCTTATTGGATCGTCTAACAACAGCCCAAGAACTGACCGAGAGTGCGATGACCAAAGCACAGCAGAAGGCTAAGCTTTACTACGATCGGACCGCTAAAGCACGACACTTTGCTGTAGGAGACAGGGTCATGTTGTTGAGGCCCTCCCAAAAGAATAAGCTTGAAGTGCAATGGGTCGGCCCGGCCGAAATTACTCGAAAATTGTCTGACACCAACTATGTGGTAAAATTACCAGGAAGTCGTAAGGCACACCAGGTGTATCATAGCAACTTACTCAAACCCTACAAAGAGAGGGAAGCCATCGTGAACATGACTTTAAATGTTCCGGAAGAGGTTCCGGCAGAAATCCCTGAATTAGCTCCCGATTCGGACGAAGTCCCGATCGAGAAAAGAGTTGAGGATTTAGTATCAAAGTCACAACTAACAACGAAGCAGAAGCAGGAATTGCGTGGTCTTTTGACCGAGTTTCAGGACAGATTTGTAAGCGAGCCAGGTCGGACATCCGTCCTCACTCATGACATAGAGCTTACCTCGTCGGAACCGGTAAGATCTAAGACGTATCGGGTGTCACCTCGCCGGCTTGAGCTAATAAAAGCAGAGGTTAACAGGATGCTGGAATTGGGTGTGATTGAGCCGTGTGAAAGTGATTACACTTCCCCGTTAATTCTCGTGGAGGTACCCGGCAAAGATCCGCGTCCTTGCGTAGACTATCGTAAGTTAAACCTCATCACCAAGGATCAGACATACCCAATTCCCCACATTGAGGAACGCGTCGAGAGGGTAAGCAGCGCGCAATTCATCTCAACGCTAGACCTAGTGAGAGGTTACTGGCAGGTGCCGCTCACCGAGAGGGCGAGCCGGTATGCTGCATTTAGTTCACCATTGGGGACATTCCGCCCTAAAGTGTTGAGTTTCGGCCTAAAGAACGCGCCTTACTGTTTTTCCAACTTAATGGATAAGGTTTTGCGTGGTCAAGAGGACTTCGCATTGCCTTACTTGGACGACGTCGCCGTGTTTTCCTCGTCCTGGCCAGAACACTTGACGCATTTGAGAGCAGTGCTGACATGCCTACGCGAAGCAGGTTTAACGGTAAAGGCGCCCAAGTGTCAGCTAGCACAAGCAGAGGTACTCTATCTCGGGCATGTTATCGGTCGAGGGCATCGCCGTCCCTCTGAAATGAAAGTGGCAGCTATCCGAGACTTTCCCCAGCCCCGAACGAAAACCGATATTCGGGCTTTTCTTGGAATAGCTGGTTACTATCGTAAGTACATCCCTAGATATTCCGACATTGCCAGCACTCTTACTGACGCGTTGCGCAAGACCGATCCCCAAATGGTCGACTGGGATGAGGAGAAAGAAAAGGCTTTCCGCGTTTTGAAAGCGGCCTTGTCGAGCCAACCTTTGCTTAGTTCACCGGACTACTCGAGGCCTTTCATAGTACAATGCGACGCTAGTGATAGAGGCATGGGGGCAGTTCTTAGTCAAAGGGATGAGGGGGATCAAGAGCATCCCGTCCTATATGTTAGCCGGAAACTCACCCTTCGCGAGCAGGTTTACAGCGCTAGCGAAAAGGAATGTGCGTGCTTGGTTTGGGCAGTCCAAAAACTGGCTTGTTATATTGCCGGAAGCAAGTTCATTGTGGAAGTGGACCACTGTCCTCTCACCTGGCTACAGACCATGTCCTCTAAGAACGGCCGCCTGCTGCGTTGGAGCCTCGTTTTGCAACAATATACGTTTGAAATACGCTACAAAAAGGGTGTACTCCATGGCAACGCTGATGGCTTAAGTCGATGCCCCTGACGCGAGAGGATGTCTCGAGAACTCTGGCATTTTTTTTTCCTGACCTAAACAAGAGCTAGTGATTGTTTTTTTTTTTACTCTTTTAGGTGTACTTGCTTTAAAACGTTGAAGACACGGCTATCCAGGGTTTCGGGTTCGGTGTGCTTCCAGTGTTGTTGTTTTGTGTCACCTTAAAGTGTGAGTAACATTTTGAATAAATTGTGTATTTCCTTTAATATCAGTTAAAGGGGAAAATTGCCTGGTGGAGTTTGGCGGAATTGTCCGGCGCTCACCGGCTGAGTAGTTGTGTTTTCATGTGCGTATAGCCCACAATGAAGCAGGTGTTGCCCTCTACTTCATCAAAGACGGTCGTCACCAAACCGACTGCCGGCGCTGATCTCTCCGGACAGTGGCTGCAAACCTCAGCCCATCGAGATCTTCACCCCCCCGCGCGAGAGACTGTTACGATCGGCCCTGGGGAGCCAAGCAGGAAGTGGACTGTTACGATCGGCCCTGGGGAGCCAAGCAGGAAGTGTTTGGGGGAGAACCGGTTCGTGACTCGCGGTGGCGGCCACCCCCACCTCCCCATTCGGGTTCCTCCTCGCCGGGAGAGCTACGCGGTCTGCTGTGCGTTCGTGACCATATTTGGTAACATTTTGGGGCGCCGGGACCATATATGGTGTTGGATTGTGCCACTCCTTGTGTTGTGAGAGGTGTTTTCCCCTCCCTCGTGGCCGAGGTGCCGGCGACACCGTATTGGCTGACGATGCGGACAAGACGCCCAGTGTCAACAACGTGGCCCTATAAAATGCCGAAGACGTTTTGTATCGCACGCACTCTTCTCTCTTTGGGTCACTTGACCACTTCTCCACATGTAAATAAATCTCTGTTGTTCGTTCGGGCGCTTCTTCTCGCTGAATTGTTGGACGATGGATCCTGCGACGGGGCCAGCTACCGACAACGAGACCGGCAGGACCCGGAGTCCCAACAATACCGAGGACCTTAACAGCGGTGACTACCTCGAAGTTGCCGGTCACGTGCGCCGGGAAATGGCCGTATAGGAGGGCTTTACACTTCCTCTCATTTAGCTGTGCACCTGATGCTAGGGCGTATGACGCGAATACCTGGTGAAAGCGCTCGAGACTGCTTGGACCTTGCACAAAAAGGGAGATATCGTCAGCGTATGCGAGGACTTTCAGGTCCACAGTTCCTGTGAGAGGAAGGCCCCGGATGTGCGCATCGCTTGCCAGGGATGTAAGTAGCGGCTCTATCGCGAGTAAAAAGAGGGTTGGGCCAAGCGGGCACCCCTGCCTGATCCCTCTCGTGTACTGAAAGGTGTCCGTCGTGGAGCCATTTACTACTACGTGGCACCTGAAGTCTGAGTACAGGAGCCTTATCACTTGTACAAAGCTTGCTGGTAGGCCAAACTCTCGCAGGGTTTCGAACAGGTAGGTGTGCCTGACCCTATCGAAAGCCTTGGCCTGATCAAGTGAAAAAAAGGCTCCAGTGACTCTTTTCTCCGAAGCGTACTGGAACACGTCCGTTGTCGTGGTCAGGTTGGTGAACATTGATCTGCCCGGGACTGCGCAAGCCTGGTGTGGAGCAATAATATCCGGCAGAAAGGTCTTTAGTCGGCTGTTCAAGATTGACGCCACGATCTTGTAGTCTACATTTAACAACGTGATCGGGTGCCAAGAAGCAGGGTCGTTCGGCGGTGCACCTTCTTTAAGAATGAGGACTACACGCCCCATGCCGAAGGAGGCAGGTTTCGCGTGTCCCTCGAGGAGCGTGTTGACTATGGCTAGGAGCGTTTCACATAGGCTCTCGAAAATGGTGGCGTAGAAGCCCGCTGTGAGGCCGTCCGCACCAGGAGCCGAGTTTGGTGGCATTGACTGGATAGCGGCCCTCAATTCTGGTAACGTCGCTGCACCGCACATAGTCGGGCATTCATCCTCTTCCAGACGCTTAAGGAATTTACACAGCTTCGACAGGGACGCTGGCTCCGAGGCGATCATCGTGGCGTCCAGCTCGCGAAAGGCTGTCTCGAAGTGGTGCAAGAAGGTCGCCTCGATCTCAACCGGGTCTTTCGCGAGGGTACCATCTGGGCGCTTCTGCAATACGCACAGAGCCGTTTCCCCTTACTTCGCGCGAGACTACCTCTGGCCGCTCGTTCGAGGTGGCCCAAGTCGCGTGCTTTTCGCCAGTAGCTGCCCGAAGAAGCCGTTCGTACTGCACCTTGAGCGAGGCTAGGTAATCTCGTGTACAGAATGTGAGGGTGTCAGCACTCTGAATGATACGCATTGTGCGCAGTAACTCGTTCATCTGGGACGTCAAGCGCTTTTTCCTTTTACGGCCTTCGTCTTGGAGGAGCACCTTCCAGGCCTCCTTGAGGTCTTCCCAGGAAGTCGATGTTACGTGGGGGGATGCTCTAATCGAGGCCTCTATGAGCGTCTCGATCTGTGGTGTAGACACCGTATCCTTTAGAAGTGCAGAATCCAGGCGCCACGATGCGTCGGCTGGTTTGGGGCCAGGCTTTGCACGGAGGGTTGTTAGCAGTGGCGCGTGATCAGACGGAGCGGCCTGAGGGGGTGGCAACGGGACCACCTCGCACGCTATTAGGGATGGAAGTAGGAGCTCCGGTAAGTACGCGCGGTCTAGCCGGCTAGCGGTGACCCTCGACACGCGGGTGGGGCTGAAGTCATCGTCGTGGAGGCGGACCCATGCTTCGGAGGCGTTCGAGAACTTTGATCAGTTCTTTTGCACGGTAGGCTGAGCCTCCGCAACCTGGTCTCCGGATATCCCTCACAGTGTCGACCACACAGTTAAAGTCTCCAAGGACTACGTGCGGGAGGGGGGCCAGCAGGTACTCGCCAAGCTCCCTGAAAAAGGGGTTCGTCTCCGATCTAGTTACAGGCGCGTACACGTTCACAAACCGGACTTTCTGCCCATCGATGAAGATGTCAAGCATTAATGTGCGGCCGTCAGCGCCAAACACGCAATGGGCTTTTTGCCTAAACCTCCCGGTGACGAACACAACCCCAACCCCGCATGACCTGGTCCTCGTCAATGAGAAGAAGGCTTCGACGTGACAGAGGCTGGGGAAGCGAGCGACGTCAAGGGGGGATCGGAAATTCGTCTCTTGGACGAACAAAGGGCCGATGCTGCGGGCTTTCGCAAAGGAAACGACCGCGGTTTGTTTCGTCATGTCGCGGAAACCGCGAACATTTCAAGTGGCGAAACAGATTCGGTCAGCCATCAGTCGCACTATGGTGAAGTGGAAACGAGGGGGGTACGTGAGTGTGTGGAAGGGAGGGGTGGGGACAAGGGGAAGCAGCGCATGGGGGAGTGAAACAGGAAAGGGTAAACGGTGGCACCAGCGCGCACGGGCACTGCCGTCTGTAACGAAGCGAAGGTGTTATCAGATCGGCTCGCTGGCTTTAGGGAGCGGTTCCCCTTTGCCTGTGGCGCTTTGACCGAGCTTCTGCGTCTTCGCCTTCGGTGGGGCATCGCTGTCGCTCGCCGTCGCTTCTGGCCCAATTCGGCGTTGTCGCGCCTCTCTGCTTGTGGCTCTCCCTCTCGTTTCTTTCTTGTTCTCCTCTCCCTGGCGTCGGCGCGAGCGCGAACGAGCTCTCAGCTCGCGGCGTGGCACCCGCTGGGACGCGAGTGGGTCAAGTTGGCGGTCTGTGTAGGGCGATGCTTTACCGGAGCGGGGCTCAAAGGAGAGGGGCTGGTTTAGTTGAGCACGGTCTTGGTCGTCAGGGAGCGCCTAATACCCGCGGCTCACGATGGGCAATTCGTCCCTGGCGGGGTCATTGGTAGCGTTGTCCAAGTCCTGGGCGCACACTCGGGTCAACACGTTAACGGGTGTTTGGGAGGCGGTTGGGGGGGGGGGGCTCACTTCGCTTTAAAGTTTCGGCAAGCGCCGGGAAGTTGTGGTTTTCATCTTGGACTGACGGGGGGACGGATGGCATAGACGGGGACGATTGGGCCGAGACGGTTTCGAGGTTGCTTGATTCCGTTTCCGATGACATGGTGGTGGCATCGCCAGTCTTCTCGGGCTTGTCTTCCTCGTTGGCGGATGAATCCGCCGTGGTGCTTCCTGTGAGCAAGCTGGCATCCGTTTCGCGGCCTTAGGGGAGGGAGGCCTTGGGGGGGGGGGCGCGGGCCGCGGTCCTGGGTACGAGCACTTGTAAACGAGGGGGGTTCGCCTGGCTTCTGCGACAGGGAGCCACTCGGCTGGACCAAGTTCGAATCGAGGTCCAATACCGAGGGGAACCCACGAGCGGCTGACGCATAAGAGCGCCTCCTAAAACATTCTTTCGTTCCGTGGTGACCCCCCCCCAACGCTTACATTCGGCTGAACAGCCCTCAGTTTCATGACCGAATGTTCCGCATCGTTTGCAGTATGGTGCGGAGCATGCGGTCGCCATGTGGCTCACCTCACTACATCGCGCGCACACCCGCCTCATACCTCTATATTCGAACATGACCCGGTGCCCTGCAATGGTCGCAAAGTTGGGCACCGGCTTACTCATGTCAATTTTTACGACTCTGACGCCATTCAACTTATTTTGGCGGGTGGCAACAGTAGCAAACGAGATGCCCCGCACCTCACCGCACTGTGCTAGGGCGTTGCCAAGTATCTCGTCAGACAGGTAGGCGGGGTATCGGTAGACGTTGACGTACGTGACCGGCGGCCCGATGGCCTCAACCGGTACGCTTACTCCATTAACCTTGAAACCTTCCGCCACCATTAACTTTGTTGCCTGACTGGTGTTACGTGTAGAGACGAGAAACTTGGCCCCGCCCATATGCTGCATAACAAGAACACTATCATCACCAGCTTCTAATTCAATAGCGTCCATAAGATCATCAAGGGATACGTCGCCGTGCGGCACTGTGAAGAGGAAGCAGTTCTCCCGCACTGGTAGGTCGGTAGTGGCCGCCATTCTGGAGGGGGTGTCGCCAGCAAAAGGGGGCGTGACTTGTGGAAAACTAGTAGTGTGCAGTCGAGCTGCACTCTGGTAAATCTGCTTCTAAGCCTGGGGAGACGCCGCTCGGGATCAGGTGGAGTCGGGTGGGCTGCAGGCGGGCTCCGGGAAGGTAGCGTGGACCGGCAACCGTGCTCCTCCTGGCATAGGGGTGGGGGGCTCCGGGCTAGAAGGCCCGAGACCCAGAGGTGGCAGTCGCTCGCACGAGGCGGCGAAGCCGGCAGAACCTGGTCTGACCGTGAAATCCAAAAGCCGAGAAGCGATTTCCCCGGCACAGATAGCAGTGACCGGAGCGTCGGCCGTCGATCAACTACAGACAAGCGGCGAAGTGCGTCGGCATTTATACCCTTGCCATCGAATGTTCTAGCGTTATCACTGGCGGTGGTGCAGGTTGCAGAACAATCTGTACAGTTCGCAGAGTGGGCGTGCTCTAATCGAAATGATCTACTAAAGTCCGAAAGCTTCTTGAAAACTGAAGGTGCGGTTTTCCTTGAGAATTGTGTAGTGTTTTGGGGCGATAACAAAACTTGACAAATAAAACGTGGCACTGCCCCCCCCCCCTGAAAAAGACATCGTCCCGATGCTTTAACTGAAGATGAAGGTACAAAAATGATGCAAGAAAGTACAATGAATAAATGACGATACAACAGTATAATACAAAAAAACACTGTTTTAGTTTGTTAACGCGCATGAAACGGCTTGAGGCGCGCGACATGGATGATTTCAGGTCGCGACCAGCGTCGTTGAGTGTTCGTGATGCCGTCCGGGACAACCTCGTAAACAAGTGGACCGAGACGTCGAACCACCCTGTAGCGTCCTAAGTGCCGTCGCAGAAGCTTTTCACTAAGTCCACGTCGGCGTATCGGCGTCCACACCCAAACACGTTCACCGAGCTGGTATTCCACGAAGCGTTGTTAAAGATTGTAACGGCGGCTGTCGGTCGCCTGTTGATTCTTGATACGGAGACGCGGGAGTTGTCGGGCTTCTTCGGCGCGTTGAAGGTACTCACTCACATCTAGGTTTTCTTCGTCGGTGACGTTTGGTAACATGGCATCGAGCGTCGTTGCCGGGCTCCTTCCATAGACCAATTTGTATGGTAATATCTGCGTCGTTTCCTGCAACGCCGTGTTGTATGCGAAGGTTACGTACGGAAGAATGGCGTTCCACGTGTTGTGTTCGACATCGACGTACATTGCCTGCATGTCGGCGATCGTCTTGTTAAGCCACTCGGTGAGGCCGTTGGTCTGTGGGTGGTACCCTGTCGTTCGGCGGTGGTTTGTCTGGCTGTATGCCAAGATCGCTTGAGCTTAGTCGGCAGTAAATGCCGTTCCTCTGTCGGTGATAAGGATCTCTGGGGCGCCGTGACATAGGACGATATTTTCGACGAAGAACTTAGCTACCTCGAATGCACTGCTTTTGGGAAGCGCTTTTGTCTCGGCGTAGCGGGTGAGGTAGTCGGTAGCTACCACGATCCACTTGTTTCCGAAAACCGACGTCGGGAACGGCCCCAGTAGGTTCATACCAATCTGCTGGAAAGGTCGGCAAGGTAGTTCAATTGTCTGCAGAAGTCCTGCTGGCCTTGTCGGTGGTGCCTTGCGTCGCTGACTGTCCCGGCATGGCCTCACATAACGAGTGACGTCGGTGGTAAGACTTGGCCAGTAGTACCTTTCTTTTATCCTCGCGAGCGTGCGACAAACACCGAGGTGCCCTGCCGTCGGATCGTCGTGCAGGGCCTGCAGGAGTTCTGGTCACAAAGCTGAAGGCAGCATAAGAAGGTACTTGGCTCAAAGTGGTGAAAAGTTTTTCTTCTGTAGAAGACCGTTTCGCAGGAAGAACGACGCAAGTGCGCGCTTGAATACTTTCGGGACTTCGGCGGTCCTTCCTTCGAGGTATTTTATTAGGGCCTTAAGTTCCGGGTTGGCCCGCTGTCGTTCAGCGAAGTCGTCGGTAGTTATCGTTCCCAAAAAGTAGTCGTCATCCGGGTCGTCGGGTGGTGGTTGGTCGACAGGCGCACGAGCGAGACAGTCGACGTCGGAGTGTTTCTTGCTGAACTTGTAAATGACAATAATGTCATATTCTTGAAGTCTCAGGCTCCATCGTGCGAGGTGACCTGAAGGGTCCTTCAAGGCGGCTAGCCAACACAAGGCGTGGTGGTCGCACACAACTTTGAAGGGCCTGCCGTAGAGGTAGGGGCGAAATTTCCACGTAGCCCAGATGATGACGATGCACTCCTTTTTTGTTGTGGAATATTTGGCTTCTGCTTTGGATAGCGATCGGCTGGCGAAACAAATGACCCTTTCAAGTCCGTCAGCCCTCTGCACAAATACGGCGCCAAGACCTACGCTGCTTGCGTCAGTAGGTGTTTCTGTCCCGGCAAATTCGTCGAAATGGGCAAGTAACGGAGGCGTCTGGAGGCAATGTTTAAGTTCCTGGAAAGCGTGTTCCTGCGGCGTTTCCCACTTAAACTCGACATCGGCCTTGGTAAGGTTAGTGAGACAATCGGCGATGCGGGCGAAGTTTTTCACGAACCGCCTATAATGGGCGCACAGGCCCACAAATTGGCGCACCGCCTTCTTGTTAGTGGGCGGCGGGAAGTCTGCGATGGCGGCTGTTTTCCCTGGATAGGGACGAACTCCAGACTTGC
Source organism: Rhipicephalus annulatus (assembly GCA_013436015.1). NCBI lineage: Eukaryota > Metazoa > Arthropoda > Arachnida > Ixodida > Ixodidae > Rhipicephalus > Rhipicephalus annulatus. The sequence continues at coordinate 692,586 of WOVY01009410.1, read as the reverse complement.
TAATAACGTGCCCCAGAAGCAAGAGCTCCTCGTACGCAAATCTGCACTTTTCTGGCTTCAGTGAAAGTCCGGACGTCTTGATGGCTTGAAATACAGATTCAAGGCGCCGAAGATGCTCGTCGAAACTCGAGGAAAACACGACGACGTCGTCCAAGTACACAAGGCAAGTCTGCCACTTCAATACTGCCAGTACTGTATGCATAACGCGTTGAAAAGCTGCAGGCGCTGAGCAAAGACCGAAGGGCATCACCTTAAACTCGAAGAGGCCGTCCGGTGTTATAAACGCCGTCTTCTCTCAGTCTGTTTTGTCGACTTCGATTTGCTAATAGCCAGTCTTGAGGTCCATTGACGAAAAGTACTTGGCGTTATGGAGCCGATCAAGTGCGTCGTCTATTCGTGGGAGAGGATACACGTCTTTTTTGTGATTTTGTTCAGGCGGTGATAATCAACGCAGAACCGTAGGGTCCCATCCTTTTTTTTCACTAACACCACGGGGGACGCCCATGGACTCTTGGGCGGCTGGATAATGTCATCCTACAGCATTTCATCAACTTGTCTCTTCATGACCTCACGTTCTCGCGTCGAAACCCTGTACGGACTTTGACGAAGTGGTCTGGCATTTTTTAGGTTATGATGCGATGTTTCTTAATTGGGGTCTGCGGAATTTTTGATGATGACGAAAAGCAATCTTCGTATTGCAGGAGCAGGGCCTTGAGCTGTTCTTGCTTATGGTTTAGAAGTCTGAGATTGACATCGAAAGCTATGAGAGGGGCTTGGTTCCTCTGAGCAGGTTCCGCACAATCGGCGAGGGCGAAAGCACTGGTGGCTTTGACAATTTCTTCGATGTGGGCATGTGAACACCACTACGATGCAGTTCACTAATTCATTCTGCTTTGTCGTCCAAGTTACGGCATGGATTCATTTCACCGCCGTACTGATATCTCCAGCGATAAGCGACACCAGTGGGCTGTCCTGCCATCTTAACAATATGAAAGTATCAGCCTGCCCGTGAGACAGCGACGTGTCTACGGTCATCCCTTTACCAAACGAAGGAATCGGATCAACGACAACATCATCGACGGCTGCCTATATGAAGAGCTGGCGGAATTCTGGCGCCTTTAGTGGGCGTGTGAACAGCACTACGATGCAGTTAACTAATCCATTCTGCTTTGTCGTCCACGTTAGTTCGGTTACATCTCTGTATGCTAAAAAGTCGAATAACGTTTCTTTGTTGCTGTTCCCATGCCCGGGAGTTGTGTTTTCTGTTTTTCATGAGTGCTTTGACGTTGTAACTCAACTGCTTATGTTGTCCGGTGATGTTGAGCTCAATCCCAGACCTAATACTAGAGCCCAAGTACAAAGTCATCTTACTGATTCACAGACTAAGAAGTTTAATGATATGTTCATGATGTTAAAAGCTGTACACACGCGTACCGAAAAACTGGAGAGGAACCAGACAGATCTAATCAAATCTGTTGATGAGCTTAAAAAAACACAGGCGAGTTTTCAAGAAAACCTTACTGTTTTATACAAACGATTAACTGAAGTAGAGCGCAAAACGGTCACGATTGAGAAAGTCTATGAAAAGATACAGCGTTTTCGCCAATCGATTAGCCATATTAGCAGCGAAAACCATCAACTGCGTGCTCGGAAATGTGAGCTCGAGGATATGCAGCGGCGAAACAACCTCCTATTCTTTGGGCGGCCAGATGCCCAGTCAGAGTCCTGGGCCCAGACAGAAGAAAATCTGATGAATGTGTTTTCATCCAGATTAGAAATAGCACCCTCTGAAATATTAATCGAACGAGCACACAGGCTTGGCGGTTATCACCCAATAAGTGCTGGCCAATCATTGCCAATTTTTCTTCCTTCAAGCTCAAGCACCAAATAATTCTGAGTAGTTTGAAGCTGAAGAAAGTAAATGTTGCAGTTAGTGAAGACTATTAGCCAGCTACTCGCCTTGCCAGAAAGAAACTGGCTGAATTTGGCAAAACTCAATCCTCAAGATTTAAGCTTCGCTTTAACAAACTGTACGTAAATGGAAAGTGCTACATCTACAACCCCTCTGATGATTGCGTACGTGAAATTTCCGAATCCTTTAAGTCATCAGTGAAAACTTCACATCTCTCGCATGAGTCGCCGCATGCATCTGTGCACAACACCGAATAGCCCTACGCGAGGGGAAGTTGATCAAAGCAACCAGTCTCAAATCAACTTTCGTTTCTTTTCACAAATATTCGAAGCCTAATTCCAAAACGTGAGGATCTCTGCTCTGTTATCGATGCTTCTAACGCCGACATAATCTGCCTTACTGAAACCTAGTTGTCTGCGCAGGTTGATAACAGTGAATTATTTGATTGCAAAAAACACTACAACATTTACCGTTGTGACAGAGGTGTTCGGTGTGGAGGCGGTGTGCTTATTGCGGTTTCAGATATGATTTCGTCTTTTCCAATTCATTTTAGTAGTGCTTTGGAACTTGTTTTGGTTGAAATACAAACGCGTTCCAAGAAGTTGATACTGGGTGCTTGTTATCGTCCACCATCCTGTTCATCCAATTTTGTTGACGAGCTTCATGATGTCATTTCCACGCTAACAGTACGGTATTCGAATAGTCCGCTCATTTTACTAGGCGACTTCAATTTCCCAATTATAGTTTGCTCAAACGTGCATTCAACTTGTCATCCTTTCTGCGGAGCGGGAGACGCGTTTTTGAATTTGTGCAGCGATTTTAACTTGTCCCTGCTAATAACACAGGCGACAAGAGTTACGTCTACCACATCTAACATCTTAGATTTAGTGCTCACCACTGCGCCTGATCTTTTTCATTCTATATCCTACTGTAAGGGGCTAAGCGACCACTTTCTGCTTCATTTTTCTTGCATCTGCACTGTACCTCACAGTAGGAACCACAAAAATTATATCCGGGACTATAAGCGCGCAGATTTTGATGCTATTATTCATGATCTTTCAGCTTTTTTAAGTGACTACACGCACAACTTCTAAGATCGCTCCGTTAATACTAACTGGATTTTATTCAAAGAAAAGGTTCTATCACTCATAAAAAAGATGTGCCACGCATATTCATCACATCTAACCTGCAATCACCATGGTTCAGTCAATCGCTTAAACGACTACGCAATAAGAAAAAAAACGCATTTTCAGCTCTGCAAAGGTAACTGGCACTCAAGAACGTTGGGATGATTATCAGGCCGTAGCTACGGAATACAAACAAGCCCTAAAAGATGCTAGGGGTTCAGTTTTCAATACTACATTACCATCTCTTCTAATTACCAACCCTAAGCAATTTTGCAATGTAGTGAACAAAAAAGACAATTCCTCAATCACCCTTAAAGATGCAAACAATCGCATAATAAAATTTGATGAATCTGCAAATGTTCTAAACTCTGTATTTGTTTCTGCTTTTTCAGAAAATGTGTGTTCCGTAACTCCCACATATGCTAGGTCGAATTTCTTAACAATGGACCCCATTGTCTTTGAAGCTGCCGGTATAGAAAAAAAGCATAAAAAATCCGAAAGTTTCTTCATCATGTGGTGTTGATGACATCAATTCAAAGTTTTTAATTAGTACTAAAGTGTGAAGTGCCATCATTCTCTCTAATATATATCAGCAATCGCTTCATACCGGTTGCATTCTGGAAGACTTGAAGGTAGGGAAGGCGATTCCCTTGCACAAGTGTGGGGATAGGCATTCTACATATAATTATTGACCAATCTCACTCACATGTATTTCATGTAAAGTTATAGAACATGTTATTTGCTCTCAACTCGCATGTTTCCTACAGTCAAACTTCTTTTTTACAGATCACCAGCATAGATTTCGCAAGTCAATTTCATGTGAAACACAACTTTTGACATTCACACATGACCTAAATTTCATTCTTGACAGGAATTTCATTGTCGACAGCATATTCCTAGACTTCTCAAAAGCATACGACAAGGTTTCTCTTCAACTGCTTCTTTTAAAACTAAGGAAACTTAACATTGATCCGAACGTTCTTCAATGGCTTCACTCTTTTCTCACTGATCGTTCCCTTGTTGTCACTGTGAATAACACCTCATCCATCACTTCTGCAGTTGAATCAGGCTGCCTCAAGGCTCTGTGCTGGGACCCTTGCTTTTCGTCATCTACATAAACGACTTACCTGATAATCTATATTCATCAATAAACCTGTTCGCTGACGACTGTGTTATATACCGTGTTATTAACAGCGACTCTGACGTCTATCTTCTTCAATCAGATATAAACCGTGTTCGTGACTGGACTAACACGTGGAACATGGAGTTAAACATTAACGAATGCAAGCACATGCGCGTTTCACGTCGCGATACAACATTGCCCTCTTATCATTTTAATAATACTAACCTAGAACCTGTGTGATGTTACAAATATCTAGGAGTACTCATCACTTCTAATCTTTCCTGAAAGATGCATGTAACCAATACTGCTAATCGCACCCTGGGCTTTATACACTGTATTTTCATCTTTCTTCCTTTTCAGTAAAATTTATTCTATATAAATCATTAGTATGTTCCAAAATTGAATATGCTGCATCTGTGTGTGACCCCAGTCAAGAAACACTCATTCATAGCTTGAATCCATGCAGAGTCGGGCTGCTCGTTTCATTCTTTCCAACGATCATCGCACCTCCAGCGTCACTTCGATGAAAACAAGTTTATCATTATCTCTGCTCTCACAACGTAGAGAAATATCTCGCCTCTGCCTGTTTCACAAGATATATTACCACAATTCAGTCCTTAAGAATAAATTGATAAGCCCTTCTTCTTACGTATCCGCTCGCACCGACCATTGTCATAAGGTTGGCATTCCTACATGCCACACCAACCATTTTTACAATTCATTCATCCCCCGTACGTCAACAAGTTGGAATCAGCTTCCCCAATCTGTAGTCGAGATGTCTAGTACCTCTATGTTTAAGGCTGCTATAACTAACCTGTCGCCATAATTTGTAGGAATATAGTACTTCCATTTTTCAGTAGACCTGTTAAGCTTTGTAGTTCTTTAATACCGGTTTTTTTCTTATATAGTGCATTATTTCTTGTTGGTTTCCTTCACTGATCCATGTAACCACCAATTTTCCGCTTTTCCATTATGTTGTGTAACCCACTCCTTTCTGTATTGCCCTCCGGCCCTGAGGGTATTAAAATAAATAAATAAAATAAATAGATGTATGCGACCGTTGTTCTTTTGTTCACATGTTTGTACTCATTGCTGAAATTCGTGAGCATAACTGTTGCTTTGCCTCCCCGCCGCTCTGCAATTTCTCTTGCGACGCAAATATTTCGGGTGACCAACAGATGCTGACTGCCTTCAATGACGCCTTCCAAGTCAGGTGATTTAGGAGCGCCGACTGAAACAATGACTCTGGAGCGAGGTGGAATGATGACTTGTTCTTCCAGCACATTCAAGGCGTGGTTTCCTGACGGCGTGCGCGGCGGTAGTGCTTCTTCTGTGGATAACGTTATCGACTTTGTTATTAGGTTGATGACAGCACCATGGAGGCTTAAGAAGTCCATGCCAAAGATGACATCTCTCGAGCAACGCTGTAGGACTACGAAGTCTGTAGGATAAATACGGCCGTTCATGGTGACTCTCACTATGCAGATTCCTGCAGGTGTTAAGAGATGACCTTCGGCAGTGCGAATTTCAGGGCCTTCCCAAGCTGTCCTAACTTTCTTTAAATTCGCGGTGAACGACCCACTGATGACAGAGTAGTCGGCTCCAGTATCGAGGAGAGCGATCACACTGTGTCCGTCGATAAGAACGTCGATATCGCTAGTTCGCCGACTGGCATTACAGTTAGGGCATGGCGTCGGGTCACGGCTGCGTCGGCTTGTTCCGCTGCTTCCATGTTGCGTCGTCAGGTCACCTTCGGTAAGTAAGGTTTTGCCTGGTTGGCGTTGTGTTCGGAAAGCTCCGTCGCGGCGTCGTCACCGTCGGAGGATCTTCAGTAGTTCGTCGCACAGCAACCGCACCTCCATCGGTTGCTGCCCTTAGTTTCCGGATACGGGCTAAGAGACCGGCCCCGCGTTGGGCCAGAGTACTGCCGGTGGTGTGGTGACGTGCGGCGGCTGGGCGACGGTGAACGCGAAGGGCTTCGTGGTGTCCACTGAGTTCCTGACAGGTAGTCGGCGATGTCACGTAGTCGTTCTCCTGGCTGTGGACGCGGAGCATTGACGGCGAAGCCACGCTGTCCCATCTGTCAGTACTGGCAACGGCGGTATGTGTGTCCGGCCTCGCCGCAGTGGTAGCAGAGCGGGTGGTGGTCAGGGGTGCGCCAGACGTCAGTCTTCCTCGGTGCACTGCGCTGGGCCGCTGGCGAACGGTATGACGTCAATGGTGGTCGTGGCGGCGGTGGCGTCTGTCGACGGAAGTGCGGTGGGGCGGCGTTTTGGCGTGGATCGGAAGGCGCGTTGTGGCGCACTGCAGCGGCGTAGCTCATAGCTTCCGGCTCGGGCAGCGGTGCTTGGGGAATTCGAAGCGATTGCCGAACTTCTCGCACAATGTCAGCGATCGAATCCACTTCAGACTGCGCCGAAGGTAACAGCTTGCGCAGCTCTTTCCGCGCGATCGCTCGGATCGTTTCACGCAGGTCTTCGGAGTTACTGGCTTGAGCAGCAGCGCATTCTGGAGTTAGGCGACGATTATACTTTCTGGTGCGCATGGCCAGGGTCTTTTCAATAGTGGTCGCTTCGGCTACAAATTTTTTGACGGTGTTTGGAGGATTTCTTATCAGTCCCACGAAGAGCTCCTGTTTGACTCCTCGCATGAGGAAACGAACTTTTTTCTCCTCAGGCATGTGTGGGTCAGCGTGAAGGAAAAGTCGGGTCATTTCTTTCATGAAAATGGCGACATTTTTATGTGGTAGCTGAACCCAGGTCTCTAATAAAGCAGCGGCCCTCTCATTGCGAGCGACGCTCGCGAACGTTTGCAGGAATGTGGCGCAGAAAACATCCCACGCTCGGAGCATGGACTCCCGATTTTCGAGCCACGTCCTTGCGGTGTCTTCCATATAGAAGAACACACGACGGAGGTTTTCGTCATGGTCCCAGTGGTTGAGGGCGGCCACACGGTCGTATGTTTCTAGCCAGGACTCCGGGTCTTCGAACGATGACCCATGAAAAATTGGTGGTTCCCTGGGTTGATGCATGACAATCGTGAGCTGGCACGCTGCGGTTGTCATTGTCCCTGCAGTCGCGGTCATGGCCTTGATCTTTCGCTCCTTGGCTTGTTCGGTGCTCCTAGTTGCCGTTCGTTTCTTCTCCGCGACGTGGGCTGGGTTCGCGGCTTGACGGGGGCGTCCGGTGCATGAACGAGGCAGCACCTCCACCAGATGTCACGGGGTCGTGACGTGCCGAAGACAGGAGACTTTATGTTGGAATTTAACTGTTTATTTGGGCAAACATGTGCCCGATAAACGGAAATTTCAATTATAGTAGCAGTCTTGCGCAGATAGAAGTGAACGGAGCATCGGCCATCGATTAACAACTGACAAGCGGCGAAGTGCGTCGGCATTTATACTCTGGCCATCGAATCTTCTAGCGTTATCGCTGGTGGTGGTACTAATTCCAGAACAATCTGTACAGTTCGCAGAGTGGGTGTGATCTTATCGAAATGATCTACTAAAGTCCGGAAGCTTCTCGAAAACTGAAGGCGCGGTTTGCGCTGAGAATCATGTAGTGTTTTGGGGCGATAACAAAACTTGAGAAATGGAACGTGGCAATATAGGCCTGTTTTTTATGGTCAAGTACAGACTCTACCTGTTAGAACGTAAGCAAGGGTTGCCTTCTGCCTAACACGCGAAAGCCTTTTTCAACGTCTTAGTAAGAATATCTAAATACAGTAGGTGTTATAGCATATTCATGAATATACAATAATGTGGTTGTAACCGTTCTCTGATTGAATGATATGTGGAGTTTGACGTCCCAAAACCACAATATGATGATAAAAACGATGTAGTGGAGGATTCCGATAATTTTGACCACCTGGGGTTCTTTAACGTGGACCTAAATCTGAGAACACGGACCTACAGCATTTACACCTCAATCGAAAATGCAGCCGCCACAGGCGGTATTCGATCCCTTGACCTGCGCTTCAGCAGGTGTAACCGTGCTCTGTGTCTTTGCGCACACACACACACACACACACACATACGCACGCACACGCATGTACACTATATGTCGTCACTAGCTCGGCGAAAAGGTTACCAGCTACAAAGGCGTCTTGAGATTCACTATGACTATAGGCCATCATGATAATCGAAAGACTGGCTCGGCATCTCATACTACTTCAGCTGAAGTTTGTCACTGTCGAGCACTTCTTTCATTGAAAAGTATCGCGTGGTTGTGATGATGAAGGAGATGGAAACCAGATGATGATGATTAAGCGACTTAATGAACGTGTTTGTGTCCCGAAAACAAAGCACTCCCTTGTGAAAGCATGTAAAAATCGTAGTACAACGAGAATGGTTTATATGATATTGTCTTTCACCGACAATGCCGATTGTCAGTGGAGCACGTCTTGTTTCATCAGACATGATGAAAGTTTCACTCAATTTTATTCAAAACTTCTAAAACAGTCGTGAAAATTATCGAAAAATCAAGCCTGGCCTGTGCCGACTGGTAGTCATTTGTTTTAGAAAGTGGAGCATGACAATGTATAAAAACATGGCTTATCTTTCATAGGAATCACTAAAACATGAAATCGAAACGTGTCTTCTTAGAGGTTTTTTAGCCTTTTTTGTACATTGCTTTGCCACAAGCGCAAAGAAACGAATGCTATATCTGCAAATTCCCACACGAAGGTTCGCATGCACTTTGAAAAAAGGGATTTCTTACGTTTGAGGCAGAAAGAATACATGGAAGGAACAAAGACAAGACGAGTTCTAATTATCAACAGTCACAATTTGACACTTGGAGCGTTCTGCTCCAACACAAAAAAAAACCGCTCCAAATCATCACCCAAGTATATACAAAACGAGCGTTGACTGACAATAATATCTGTGGTTAAGCGTACCAATACAACAATATGATTATGAGAGACGCCACAGTGGTTACCTCCAGAAATTTTGACCACTTGGTGTTTTTAACACTCACAATAACCTAGGTTCAATAGCAAGGGCGAACTATCAACTGGCCCAGTTACTTTTATGTGTCTGAGCAGCACGCTTCTTTCGCAAACCCGGTCGTTGCATCGAGAAAAGTGACGTTTGAGCTCTCTGGTACAGCAACGCCTCTACAATATGTCAGAACCACTCAGATGACAAGGTGAGTGCGTGCGCGTCATAATGCGTGGACTCCGACTTTTAAAGTGTACCCTCACGCCCATCGCGCGATCACGCTAGTCATTAGAAAAACATGCTGAAGTCACCAATCTTTGAGTACCGCTGAGAGTGAATGTTGTTCATAAACAGTTCAATCTTAGTACTCCGAAGAACGTATGGTTCCTGACCGAGTCGTGCCACGCGCTCCGGAAAGAGAGGTCACAGGTTAGACTCCCCGTGCCCGAACTTTTTGTTGTAAGCCATTTTCACCATCTCTTAGTGTATATTGTGCAACGCCACATCCATGGTGGGAATACGTCATTGGAGTCATGGTGGAACCCGGCATACAACACATTAGTGTTAAAAATGTACACGTACTCGCAAATACGCTTTTTATCAACTACCAAGTAAAAGTATTGGTTATTTAGCAACTACGACAGTTACACTATCTAGTATAGATATATATACCTGTCATTAGCATATAATTCATACAAATTGTAGTCTCAGTAGTTACGCGCAGCACATTAGAAGCTGCTGTCCTTCTCGAGCAATCAAAAGGGCCATCATACCTAAATATCGTTCCGCGCCCTGTCGTCTGCAAGCGGCTAGCGCTGCTAGCGGTATGCTTGGGCAGCTTCAGAATTTACTTGCTTTACCAGATACTGGGACGAACTTACAACACAGCGAGGTCCATGTACCACAGCGGGTTTTCTTCATTGTGACCCCTGAATTCCGAAAAACAACGTTGCGTCAAACCAAAAAACATGTGCTGACGCTGGCACTTGGACAATGACATCATCTGTTGAGGAACAGAAAAACTCACAAAACGCGCAATCTATGGCCTTTGAGATTGTAGAAGCGCCCATCACCGCTCACTAAGCCTATAACATCGTTTACTTGAGTGTGTTTTTTAAAAAAAACGGTGCTGAATCGATCTCAAAACTGCGCTGTGAAAGCAAAAAAAACAAGAATCTAAAGGAAATAAAAGCATCAGTTTATAGCTTGCGAGCTTCAGAGCACACGGCGGCCACTAGATATATTCGAGGTGGGCGGCAATTGCTTTCGGTAGTGCCATCATGTTTTTCGGACCCAATGCGGTTCCTCCGCGGCGCTGTCTAGTCTGTGGTTGTGCCGACTCGAACAATGTTATAACACGAACAAGCGAAAACTGTTTCTTCTAGATGACGGAGCCACAAAAATTTTCTCAATGAGAAAATGGGGCAATATTGCCAGGAAGATCGCATTTCCAAAACGCAGAGAAGACTTGAAATATTATTCATCTCGCGAGACTGTTTGTAAAGGTCATGAAGACGGGCAACGTGTTCTGAACATCGCAATACATCTCGCTTCACAATAATCTGCGCTCAAAGATCACGTAGTGTTAGCTCTGCTCCACGGAACTGATGAAACAGAGTATTGTACGCTACATGTGTGAAGACATTGGTGTATACTTAAGTTTATAAAAGCTTGCATTGCATGCTACCGAAGCTTACCGACAGAGCCATCAACCAAGATAGTAAGGTCGCAGAAGGTAATTACGTATACTCGTACTGGGTGTCCTAAATATCGATGGGTCAGCATTTCGCCACTATTTGTCACTTACAAGTTTTCGCGATGTCTGAGCACGCTCTCAAACCACATTTCAGATATACCCGCATATTTTTAAAATGAAGGATAATCATATAGAAAAACGTGTAAGCGTAAACGGGCCTAACACAAATAAAAATAAGGTAGTGGTCTTGAGGCTAGTAAAAACTGCTGTATTTTCAATGGCGTAGTGATTTCTAATAAGCTGTCACATAGTTCAGAGGAGCTGTTGGCTTGTCACGAATACCACTTACAATCCTACGTGTCCCATTATATTACATCTGATCCAAGACAAACACCTACAGCCGATTTACACCTTAAGTAATGGTACAAATCACAAAGTTTCGACGATCAATATTTTACGTCAACAAGTAACAATGAGTTCAGTCACTTTAGTCATGATACGTGTGTCTCAGAGCTGGTTCAAGGAAACAAGCCAGCTTTTGTTTTTATCGCAATAGCAGTTTCAAACAAATCAAGACGAAAAATGATTTTATCAATTACAAATATGTCACTAAGAATGCATAGTTACAAATACGTCACTGAAAATGCATAAGAAAGGGCCTTACACGTGTCGACATATCTTTCAACCTTATTAACGGCGCAGATTTCTGGTAACAGAAACATAACTTGCCTGCGCGTGTAGCCCGTCAAATCTGTGAAAGAGAAACCAGTGTGGGCATGACAGGTAACATTCAAGTATAAAGAAGCTCATAACATAGAGGCATCGCAGGTCAGAAAAACGATGCTCCCCTAAAAAACCCGTAAACCACCTCGCATATTTGTGCAGACAAATCAAGTGAACAAACGCATCGTGAGCAACATGCTGTTGAAATCAACTAAGCCACCCATGGCAGCACTACAACCCGATGGAGCACCTGAACTTCTTGGAACCTATCTCTTCTCATTTCCGGGCTCTTGAATCCTCCGCAGAGACTTGTTTAAATGAACGGAACGCGAGTTGTGCTGCGATTGGCGAAGCAAAAAACTTACGACTTCCGTACATTCTGTAAGCAGCTGCCTGAACTCCTTGTGTTTGGTCGTGTTGCCGTAGCGGCGGCTCTTCACCTCGGGTGGATGTGCCCTGGCATGGCGTATCACCATACGGACACTATGCTGGCGATCCTTTGAAGGCGTGCGAGCAACACAGTGACCGTACCGGCACGATTCATTGGAGTAGCGGAACTGGCTTGGCAACATCGGTTAGCCAACAATCAGAGTTGACGGAGTGATGGCAACAGGAAGTAGATGGTGTTTTTCCGCAGAGCGTAAGCTATGAAGACTACGAGGGCAAAATGGGTTTGGGAAAATTACCAGGAGAGGGTGGTGAAAGACAGAGTGAAAGGAGCGATCACTGCGTTTCGATCATCGAATTCGTGAAACTGCACCATTGTGTCAACATTTTAAAACTTCCCACTGTCATCAGTTCACTGTAGACTCGTTCACAACGATCCCATCACATATAAAATTTGACCCTTGGATCGTTTATTGATTGATATGTGGGGTTTAACGTTCCAAAACCACTATATGATTATGAGAGACGCCGTAGTGGAGGGCTCCGGAAATTTAGACCACCTGGGGTTCTTTAACGTGCACCCAAATCTGAGCACACGGGCCTACAACATTTCCGCCTCCATCGGAAATGCAGCCGCCGCAGCCGGGATTCCATCCCGCACCCTGCGGGTCAGCAGCCGAGTACCTTAGCCACTAGACCACCGCGGCGGGGCGACCCTTGGATCGTTTGGGGGCCCTTTATATCTATGACCAAATGACTGAATGTTGCTTTGTTTTTCAGTACAAACTACATATTGTAAATACTTGTTAGACCTGCACGCAAAGGATAGTTTAATTTTGTAAAAGATGTCAAGATACCAAGTGAAACACATATTTGTTGCGCTTGTTAATGAGAACACAGTTCATGAGAAGGCAGTAATGTGTGTTAATGACAAGACAGTAGTTAATGAGAAAACAGTAATGTGGGTGAATATACTCAGGAAACAAGTTGAAGAGAAACTTACTTTTGGCAGTGTAGACCTCGTTATAAATGAGTGAAGTAATAGGGACATACGATATAGGATTACAAACTAAGCGCGAAATGCGTAAAATAGGAACACAAACTATTATCCTATAGTAATGCAACACAAAATGCATTTAAATATTCTCAATGCCTTTGTCAGGCGATTCATACAACTCCACCGACATAAATAAAAAAAATTGTTAACATTTTTTCGAAAATTCTGTAATCCCCAATATATAGGCCAAACTGAAACTGTTGTAGCTACTTGTATGAGTTCTTTATAAGTGTGTTCATTTGTATACTGCTTACAATAACAGCGAATTATGTTTGAGTACGCGCAGGAAAGTTCAAGAGCAAATGATTTCCGCAAAAAGCCTTACCAGTAGCAAATAGTATTCATGTATGTTATAACGTGGAGCAAAATGAATTGACCTGCACTTACGCCCTTGCGGATTGCAAGGGCGCGTAAATTGAGGATTTGTTAAACGAATGAGTGAATATAATTATTCTTACATGAACGTGGTATAACAACACAAATTGTCACGATAACCTAGACTTTAAAATAACCTGCACATTTATGTTTGTTTTTACCATACTTAACAGATACCTTTTTATGATTGTAAGTTTTTGTTGGAAAATCTTTAACTACACTTTTGTACTGTTTTCTTTAACTAAGAAAACTGCGATTAAAAGATATGTATCGTAAAGTGGCCGATTACTGTGAGTGAATTCCTCTCGTGTCACGTAAACACGGCGTGTGTTCTTCGAGGAGCCACAGTTCCCATAGAATCTCAGGCAAAAAAAGGGCAATTGACGGAGTTCTTAAGGTGGCCCGGCAATACTTTTTCACCATGGTCATCAAACGCCACCGACTGGTAGTCGAGGCTTGTGAGAACACTAGAGCAAATGTTGTAGCGTAGAACGTGGCCTGAAATTGTCAATCGATTTTCAAACTGAGCTAGAAATTGCTCCTACTTTTTTCCCTAAATAATGCCACATACCCAAGTACCTGCACCATACAGCCAATCAAAAGCTATTGCCTGATTTTCTCATGATGACTTTCTTTGTTACCTTGGCCACCCATCGCGCTGAAAGTAAGTTTGACATTCAAAGACAAATACGTAGAAGAAGATGTAGATGTAGATCCTAAACTTGTGGCTCACATCTACCGTGGGAGATCGACCAAGAATCGGGTAGCTTAACAAAAACAAAAAGAGAATGTATATATTTAAATACTGGAAAAAAGAAAATTACCATAAATATTGATTTTTGTAATTTTTTTGAAAAACAAATTGATGAATTACTTCCTACGGAATGAGCTATGAATGATTGATATCAAAGACATTTTTTTCTATAGCATACGTGGGTTAATTGAGAACATTTCGGTATTGAGGTTATAAAGTAAATTTCTTACACCGTACAATAAAATCTTTGACACCGTACAATAAAATCTTGCACGGCGTGCTCATTTTCCTGTTTCTGTACTTTAGGGCATGTACACCTAGGGATAGTAAATTTGACGTTGTCAAAGCTAAGCCAAGGATTCGTAATGGTATTTTTAGTGATACATTTAATAATGTTGAAAACTTTTTACAAGAGATCAAAAATGTGCTCCACAGTTTCCTCTTCTCCACAAAAAGAACAAAGTGGAGAGAGAGTCAAGCCTGCCCTAAACAAATAAAAATTTTATGGAGGAATATGACAGCGTTATCAAGTGAATAAAACTTCCATGCATTGGTTTTGAGATGAGGAAGATGTCCAGGGTGGCATTAGATGGTTGAAATCCAGAGAATTTTTAAAGATGGTGTAGAAAATTCTCGCATCGTCATTAGCCTCTGAAATCTAGAAGCTACTATAAAAGATGTTGTAGGCCTAATATTGATAGCTGGTCCGTCTAACGCCGCTTTCGTTAGAGCATCAGCTGTTTCATTTAGAGGTATGTCTCTATGCCCTTGCACCCATAATAATCGCACCTGGGTTAAGTTATTCGGTACTGGGGAGTTGAATTCGCCTAATGCTTTCGAATCCCCGGATGCCGTCAGCGCACTGCAGACTGACAAGGAGTTTGTTATCATTACGGTGGAATTCATTGATGTTGGCAGTTTTCGAAGGACCAATACTGTGGTGGAAAATTCTGCAATAAAAATAGGTGTGAAATTTGGAATTCGGGGGGGGGGGGGGTAGAGAGGACCAGTTTAAAACAGGCCAAAATATACCGATGCCACTCTTTTCATCTCGCTGTGAACATTCTGTCGCAATGATGACATGTGCTTGCATTCCTAGCAGGTAGTCCTGTAAAGTAGCTCTTAACAAATACTCGGCAGGTGTTTAGCACCATTAGGGAAAATGTCATCAAAGTATATTTGGAGAGAACTATTCAAGCTTCTAATTAGCAGGAGCTCCCTAATTTGCACAGACAGAGGATCGAGAGGAGACTGCATAAACTTTGCTTGAGGTGTGTGAAACTTAGGCCAACGACAATAAAAAAATAAACCACGTTGGGCAACGAAAACTGTTTCTTTACGCTTCAAAGGAGATTAAAATGCCCTCAAGTACATTTGTACAGTCAATGTTTTGAATCTGGTGAGGAGTGAGGGAATTGCAGCTTCTATATATAAAACGTTATTCACTACAAATTTAGGTGGCAGCCCTAGGCACATGCGCAGTGCCTGCTTCTCCAGACGAACAAGGGGACGTAGCTTATAGGCAGGTGGCTCGGAGTACAAGACACACCAAAATTCTAGAATTGGACTCACATACATGCGGTATATTGATAATAATTTGGCTCAGCACATTCCTGATCTCCTGTTGGTTATCCTCCGTAATAGGCCGACTGCCCGAACACCCTTTGCAGCAATATATTCGATGTGGTTTCGCCATACTAGAGAGCTGTCGTGTATCACTCCTACATATTTGATGATTTTCTCTTGTGGAATGCTATCAGTTTTGTATTAGAGAGATATGTGTACTGGGTCTTTTATCGTAAATACTAATATTGCAGAGTTGCTCACGTTTAGAGATAGTTGAGTTACGTCGAACCAGTGCTCTCTTTCAGATAAGCACACTCGAGGGTTTTGATAGAGAGTGCCAATGTCATCAACTGACGAAAAGAACGCGATATCATCAACATATACATACGTCTGAACATTCTCATTGCATGAGATAGAGCTTATTAAAATATTGAATAGTACCGGAGACAGAACCGCGCCCTGCAGTACTCCTTTTTGCTCTATATAAGTACTTGACGAAACACCAACTTGCGAACAGTAAGATGTTCTATTTGCTTGAAATTAATTCCGTTATCCATGCTTCTAAATAATCTGGCAAATATAATTTCTCTCAGAAGACTGAAGGGTACACTATGCTCGACGCTGTCATACGCTTTTGTTATGTCCAGGGTAACTAGAGCTTCGTGCCGCCCTCGACGCCTCGCCAGTTATATGGGACTCTCTAGGTCAATATGCGCTTGCCGCAAGGAACGATGCTGCCTGAATTCAATTTGGCATGGGCGAAGAATACTTTTTCTATCGACAAATTTCATTATGCGAACATGCACTGCTCTCTCTATTACTTCTACAAAATTGGCCGTTGGTGCGATTGGCCTGATATTGTCTAAAACGTAACCTTCACCTGTTTTTTTAGAACAGGTATGATTTTGACGATTTTTCATTGTGATGGAATCCAAGCTTCTCTCATCAAATAATTTATTACATGAAGTGCATCCTCCCGTGACTCAGTGAATAAAATTTTCAGCATTGCTGAAGTGACTTCATTTGGGCCTGGAGCCGCCATTTGAAGTTTTCTCATAACTTCTCCCACTTCCTGTATGGATATTTTGTTGAAACTGTTACTTGATCACGAGATTACTGAAGGGAGATAAACATTAGTCGAGAATTCTTTTCCAAACATGGAGCTATATGCTTTGCAATGACTGCTTTGATTCCTGAGGCGATAAAATTATAGATTCAGCATTTAATGCTTGAGGAATAAGTTTCTTGGGTCTCAGATATTCAAATAGAACTATTTTGTTAATTCATTTTTGCTTTAGCCACTGCACGCTTAAAAGTACCTGCGTTGAATTTCAATCTGACCAGTTTTTAGACACTTATTGTGCAATAGCTTCTTCTAGGCAGTTTTTCTACGCCTTCAATCCCGAGTAAAGTTATCATTCCGCCATTGCAACACAGGTTCATGTTTAGCTGATTGAACCTCCGATTTCGCTTTGCTACGTGACAGCTGTGTAACTTAACAATTGCTCAATGCGTTTTGCTTTACAGTTGCTTCAGACAAAGACTCCATGAAGCCTCGCAAGCTCCTTCTAAAAATACTGTAATTTATGTGCGTAAGTTTTTAGTAAGAACAGATATTAGTGAGCATACAATGTAAAATGTAACTGGAATATGATCGCTATTAGTCGCAGTGTCAACAGGCCACCAATAAGAAATGCCAAGACCTGATACTGAAAAAGTTAACTCTAAAGATGAGGATGACATCCCTCTGATAAAAGTGCGGATACCTGAGTTATGACAAGTGTGTTTTTTACCCTGAGAGCAGTCCCATAGTCGTGTACCGCACGAGTCTGTCTTTGAATCCCAAGTTATGTGATGGCAGTTGAAGTCTCTCGCCAATAGGACATTATTCCCGCTAATAGAAATAACACAATCCAAATGGTTGGTATCACGAACCCCTGACGGATAATATTTATTTGCTATGTGAAATGTTCTAGAAAAAGGAAGACTCAAAGAAAGCAATAAATTTCGTACTCCGACGACAGAAGCTGAAGTGTTTTTTTTTGCTTTGTGGCAAAACCTCGTAGAGGCTAAAGTAAGTAACCCGCCCCCTCTTGACAATCGGTCCAAACATAATGATGTATAATTTTTTAATTAAAATAATGATCTAGAACTAACCAAGTTTCTTGTATCAATATTATATTGTTTTTTAACAAGGAGACAAGATAAATTTGTGTAAGCTGTAAAAATAGAACGACAACTCCGCTGTAAGATTTTTAACGGCTCAATGGTGAGATACACCAACAGCCGAAACAACCTTCTCTAGTACACTGGCCCTTACGACCTTGCTAGTTGGAGCCTTTTTTGCTTCTGTCTGTGATGACACGGAAGAAGGGTTTAAGAGAGATCGGGAACGTTTCTGGGCATGCGAATTGGTTTCAACGTCAATGTTGACACATAAATCTATAGTAGGGAGGTGATGTTCTCTCTCTGCAGGCTTATTAAACACCCGACTGTCTTCTGGGAGCACCCTATCGTCTCTCGTGTTCATCCTGCCTGCTGCTGAGATTTCAGCGTAGAACTTGCCTGAGGAGGGGCTCGGCTAACTGAGCGCTCATTATCTCAAACAGACATTCTGACAGGCTGGTAAATAACCTGTCTACTGCTTTTGATACTGCCTTTTCTACTGCGGCCTCAATTGTTTGGGCAAAGCTAGCATCTGCCATAGCATTTTATCGATTGGCAATACCAGCATACCCCTTGTGCATTTTCCTTGATAACTGTCATTGCTTTTCTCCTTGAGCATCTTTGAATGTCCATTATTTCTAACAGTTGCTTCTCTTGAAAAAGAGTGGGACAACTAGAATAATCTTCTTTATGAGCACCCTGACATAGGCAGCTCTTCTCAGCTTGAACCTTGCATTGAGCGCGTGACCCTCACCACAAATGCAACACCGTATTCCAGATTTACACCCACCAGCACTATGGCCAAAACGCCAACAATTTTACATTGCACGGGACACGATTTTGATAGTTCCACACTCAACATTAGTGGCCAAGCTTTTATTTCAGATGGGCACGATGTTCCGGCGAAAATTACGATGACTCACTGGGTGACTACCTTCACTTTGTCTACTACTCGAATGCACTGGTCGATAGCTATTACCTTGGCCAAGGAAAGTTTTCAAGCGTTTTAGATGGAACTTGATAAGACAGATGCTTGGGCTGGTTGGTCATTGAGAATCAACATAATTGCACAGCGCAAGACTACGAGTAGTTATGACGTAACTACAGAAGGAGAGACAAGGACAGAGAGAGCACTGACTTTGCTGAAGTTTTATTAGTGAAAACGCTGAAAATATATACACATGACCGAACATCACCGCGCAGTCGCGCAACCTATTGCATCACAGCAAAATTATCATCATCTCAATATATGGTTACAATGCCACCGCTGAGCACAAGTTTACAATCTATTGTGCCAAAGCCAGAAACTCGATTTCTTTTCTAGTCAGAGCAAGCAAAGGCCTGTTGATACATCGATCACCCAGCATTTCAATTTATTGGCCTCCACAATCTCTTTGTTAGCTGGTGACGGTGTTTGGCTACGACAGTGCACTTTTCGAATTCCGGTATGCAACCAAAGTCCCTACAATGGATGCCCAGATGACCTTGCACAGCTTAGTATACATTGTAATGATGCTCCTTCAAACACTCATTGAGGCACCGGCTTGTTTGCCCAACATATATCTTGCCGCATGGGAACGGGAGGAAATAAACTACGGCTATCACACGTGCTACGAATAGTCTTCTATGTTTGATGGTGCAGCAGCTCCTTCGTGCGGACTGCACATTCCCCCCGTTTGCAGAGCGCAGTAAGCTTTTTTTGAGGCAGAGAAAACCACCTTCACATCTACGCTATCACCTATCTTTTTCAAATTGTGAGAAATGCTATGGAGATAGGGAATCACAGCCATGCGCTTTGAGCTACTAACCACGCAGTTCACTGGTGCTTCTCGTCCCTGTTTAATTGTCCTAAGCAACTTTTCCGCCACCGAGACAGCACCTGATCGGGGAAACCAGCGCTGATCACACGGGAAGCCTGCTCAACGAAGCTGCTGATTAACGAGTGGCCGCAAAACTTTCGTATGGCATTTCTTGTACAATGATTAGCTATCCCTCTCTTTACTAGCTTTGAATGAGCCGACAAGTACGGTAGAAGAAGTTTGCTCTCTCTAGGCTTACATATTCAGCAAAAGTGTTCACTTGAGATGTTTATACTGAAATCTAAAAAACCTCTACGAAGCATCCTTCAGGAGCTCATGCGTCAGAATAAGAGGTGCATTGCACTCATCGAAAAGGCGAAATACGTTTGAAACGGCAGCTTTGAAGCCCCTATCATCGCAGTATAAAAGCACAAGGAAATCGTCAACAAAGCGAAACACCTTTACGACAGCTGTTCTGTCGAGGTGGCTTGCCAAGAGTCGGTCTTCGTGAGCGAGAGAAATGTCACTTAAAACGGATGTTGTGCATGACCTGATGCACACTTCTCTTTTTTGAATAAAAAGTGCCTTCGTTTCACGATACAAATGTTGTCTTTAGGTAAAAGCCAACAAGCTCAAGAAAGCTACTGATTGTTATGCCCGCCGCATTCTGGAACGCAACTGAACCGAAGTTGTCGATGCAGTCCTCAACGCACCGTAGTCTCCGTGTCATGTGGTAAAGAGTAGTAAAGATCCTTAATATCAACGGAGCAGGTACTTAAGCCATTGTTGTTACATGAAAGAAATGTAATCTTTCACCAGAAAGGGGTCGTCGATGGTCAGGAAGTTTAGCTTATCTTGCAAAAACAAAACCACTTCCTTCTGCCACGTCCCATTTTCCGAAACAATGACTCAAAACAGCCAGTCTACTTTGTGAGTCTTGACCGTAAAAAATAAATCTAAGCTAAACTTTTTCCTTTTGTGGATGATCTTGCAAGTTTACTTATTTTCAATGCGTTGCAGAACTTCTTGGCTTCAGTTTTTTACTTTTGTCAGCGTTCAGTGGCTTCCACGTTTTAACACAGAACTTGTAGCATTGCTGGCCTTTGAGCAGAGCACTTCATTCGGCAACACAGCGAAAGCCCCATCTTTATCCGCGCTCAACAAGGCTAATGAATTCTTTGAAAAACGTGACAACATGGTGAAAAGGCAGGTAATGACGGTCTGGTGGAGACTGCGACAAAACTTGAATGCCTTCAGCTACACATCTATCTCATTCAGCCTCGGGAGCCCGTTTGGCTACTTGCCTTACAAGAATCAGCATTTCTGGAGGAGCCAGCTGAGGTTGTGTGGTGAACTTGGGACCCGAGCTCAACACACGCTGTACACAGAACGGAATGAGCACCTTACACGCAGTGTGGATTGGGTTGCTCGGTGAGGGTTATTTCCTGGGAGTGATGGCCCGAAGGTGTGCCAGCATATGTTGCCCGATCAACATTTCTTTCACGTAACAACAATGGCTTAATTGCCTGCTCCGTTGACATTAAGGATTTTTACTACTCTGTACCACAAGACACGCTACTATGGTGCGTTGAGGACTGCAGTGACAACTTCGGTTCAGTTGCGTTCCAGAATGCTGCGGGCATAACAGTCAGTGGCTTTCATGAGATTGGTTGCTTTTACTTAAAAAAAACGTTTGTATCATGGAACAAAGACATTTTTATTCAAAAAAGAGGAGTGTGCATCGGTTCATACATAGCACCCGTTTTGAGTGACATTTTTCTCGCTCACCTTGACCGATTCTTAGCTAGCCACCTCGAGAGAACGGCTGTCGTAAAGGTTGTTTTGCTTTGTTGACGATTTCTTGTGCTTTTATACTGCGATTTCGGGGCTTCAAACTTGTCATTGCAAACGTATTTTGTCGTTTCGATGAGTGCATGGCACCTCTTATTCTGACGCAAGACCTTCCATATGATGCTTCGTTAAGGTTTTTAAATCTGAGATTAAACATCACCAGGGATCACCTTTGCTGGAAATATGACCCTAGTGGAAACAAACCTCTTCTACCATAATTGCCGGCTCATTGAAAGCTCGTAAAAAGAGGGATTGCTAATCATTGTTTGAGAAATGCCCTCCGAAAGTCTTGCGGCCACTCGTTAATCAGTAGCTTCGTTGAGCAGCTTCCCGTCCCATCAGCGCTGGTTTCCCCGATCATTAGCTGGTCTCGGTGGCGGGAAAGTTGCTTAGGGCAATTGAACAGGGACGAAAAGCTTCCGTGAGCTGCGTGGCTAGTATGTCAAAGCACGTGGCTGTGATTCCCTATCTACATATCATTTCTCACAATTTGAAAAAGATAGATGATAAGGTAGATGTGAAGGTGGTTTTCTCTGCCCAAGAAAAGATTTCAGCGCTCTGTAAACTGGTGAATGCGCAGTCCGCACGAAGAAGCTGCTGCACAATCAAACATAAAAGGCTATTCATAGCATGCGTGATAGCCGTGCTTTGTTTGCTCCCGTTGTCATGCGGCAAGAAATATGTTGGGCAAACGAGCCGGTGCCTGAATGAGCATATAAAGGAACACCTTTCAATGTATACTCAGGTGTGCAAGGTCTTTTTAGGCATCCTTTGTAGGTATTTTGGTTGCAGACCAGAATTAAAAAAGTACACTGTTGCAGCCAAACACCATCACCAGCTAACACGAGAGATTATGGAGGCCAACAAAATACAATAGCTGGGTGATCGATGTGTCAGCATGCCTTCTCTTGCTCTGACTAAAAAAGAAGTCGAGTTTCTGGCTTTGACACAATATATTGTGAACTTGTGTTGAGCTGTTGCGTTGTAACCATATATTGAGATGATGATTATTTTGCTGGGATGCAATAGGTTGCGCGATTGCGCGGTGATGTTCTGTCACGAGTATATATTTTCAGCATTTTCGCTAATAAAATTTCAGTTGAAGTCAGCGCTCTTTGTGTCCTTGTCGCTTCTTCTGTAGTTACGTCGTAACTATCCATATTCTTGCGCTGCGCTAATATGTTGTTTCAGATGGGCTTAGTTGTGAGTCAACTCTACGCACTATGCCTTTGGTGCATGCGAGATGGGGTGGGTTATATGCACTCATCAGGACAGAGGCAAATGATGAGTTTTTCAGAAGTTTACCTACACAATCTTTGTCTTGTGATCGGCATGCGATATCTTCGCGGCCAAACTATCATACTTCGGTGATGCTTTCGAACGCAGAGGTTCTCGCCCAAAGCTGCTCCTGAATCACCATGGGGTTGTTCAACCAGATTGATTCATTACCCAAGGGCACCCGTACACTGGGAATGATGCTAATGCCGTTGTGTAGAAAGAGATCGAAGAGAATCACATCTGATCGAAGAGAGGCTGTCCATGCTGGACTTCCTTGCCCAGGAGATTTCCTGGACATTGCGGCGATACTTTGATGATTCTTAAAGGTAAACTAGCACAAGATAACATATACAAATGGACTCAAAATATATCAAGCTACCCGATCCTTAACAACCAAAGTCACTTGAACAGAGCACCACGCAGCTTTTTCTTTGGAATCTTGGGAAGCAATACGTAAGTGGCCTCTCCCTTGTTTTTTTTTTTGGGGCATCGCGCTCTTCAAACGCGGTGCACAAATACGTGCTCAAAGTCAATACGCTCACGGACATTCCTTTTTTCTCCCTTGTGAATCTGCACAGCTTTCAGTTCGCTTGCTATTTACGAGAAGAGCGAAAAAAAGTTTAAAGCACCAGGCAAATTTCTCTAACTCCATTCTTATTTGAACAATGCTAACGATATCTTTTGCCGGTTGATTCATGAGGCCATAAGCTGTTCTAATGAAGAGATTTGATTACTTGAAGAATGCCAGGCCTGCGCGGAAGGGACAGATAGCTAGATAGATAGATAGATAGATAGATAGATAGATAGATAGGTAGATAGATAGATAGATATGTGGTGTTTAACGTCCCAAAACCACTATATGATTATGAGAGACGCCGTAGTGGAGGGCTCCGGAAATTTAGACCACCTGGGGTTCTTTAACGTGCACACAAATCTGAGCACACGGGCCTACAACATTTCCGCCTCCATCGGAAATGCAGCCGCCGCAGCCGGGATTCGAACCCGCCCCCTGCGGGTCAGCAGCCGAGTACCTTAGCTACTAGACCACCGCGGCGGGGCACGGCGGAAGGGACAGCACAGTTGCTGCGATGGCTATAAGAGTGGCCTTTCAGAGCCTTTTCTGAACACTCATTAAACAACTGCTACAAGCTCACTTGCTGCGTACCCACTACGGCAATAATAACAATAATTTCAGTGTAATGGGCCGACATTCGCTATGCTATCCTTCGTCTTTTTTCTTAGAAGCGTATAGTATCCGCTGAACACTCGCAAGAAATTTTGTGCCGATTGTTCATGCAGTGACTGACGACGATGAGGAAGTATGCCTGAAGTGGGAATGCGACATAGGTAATGGTGACCAATAACAAGCTTTTGCAATAGGTTGGATCGTTTGACGACCCACATGTTGCGCCTGTCGTGTTGTGTAACGCCTCTTTGTTCTTTTGCTGTTCTAAAACGATTTATTACTCATGTTAACGCGATTTCTTTCCCGACACCAAGCCTACCAAAGGCAAGTTAGCGGGAAATCCTCAAGCACCAGTGAGGCTCAGTGGTAGAATACTGGGCTGGAACTCAGCGGAGCCGGCTTCAAGCGCCACTTTGTCGTTAGTACTATATTTTTTGTTTGTGCGATAGTGGTTACGGACACCGGCGGCGTCGGACAACTATGGTACCACTTGTGGCCTGAGCTTTGATGATATAGAAGCGTTCCTTGTAAAAAATGCTGCAAAGTTTTTAACAACCTATGGACAAAACAAATAAGCTTTGCTGATCCCTCCGGGTAGAACACGAAAGTGAAACGTTCATTCACAGAAGTAGTCAAGCATTTATTGAGCGTTGTTTCGCCCTTACGGTGAAAAATTGAATATCATGCAACGAGTAGTATTGTCACGCGAAGAAATACAAGTACCTTCAAACATGCAATGCTCTGCTTTATGAGAAAGGACGCATGAATAAAACAACCACAGGACGAACTCGAACTAAAAACATTCACTTTTCTACACCTATGGCGACCCTGAAACAGCTTTGTCGATTTTGTACCATCGCATTGCGCCGGTAAATCATGTTTTCAGGATCATTTGAAGCCCTACTTGTGTAAATTTGTGAATTGTGTAACTTTTCATTTGTAATTTGTGTAACTTTGTGTGATTTGTGAAGTGTAACTTCTTACAAGACTTTCAACACATGAATTGCTGGAGATCGCAGTGGCACAGCTGAACGAGTTCTCAACTTCTCCCACCTTTTACATCTACGAGCGTTCTATTACCCGTATCACCCAGGGATGAATCTTACCAATTTATTAGAACATTTTCTTGTGCGAGTTGGTGTACGTTATGACCTATTAATTTTAAGGTGCGAAAGTAAACAAATACAGCAGAGAGCAAAAGCAACAGCGGAGAGGAGAAGAGGTGGCGGGGCACAATGAAAGGCCGGCGTGGCCAGTTGGTCAGGTAAAGAGGAACAAGGTTTTCGTGGAAAAAAGGAAAAAAATAAGAAATAACAGAAGAAAGAGAATGGGGTTCGGGGAGGGTGGTGTACACGTGTCGCTCAGTTATGCTTGCTGCAAGAAAGCACACTTATGAAGAGTTCGAAATTCCTAAAACGGCAACTTGGCAGTTATCGGTTTCCGTTAACTACGTACCATTTCACACGGACTTGACAGCCCATTTTCAAAGGTTTTAGGGGCGAATCAACAGAATACGTGGGTCATGCGTCTTTTGTATGTAGTAGTCACCTCTTGTTTTTGTCCTAGGAAGGTCTTTACTTGTATATGAAGAATATAAAAGGTTGTGTTGCTTTGAATTTTTGTAGCTCTAATATTTATTTTAGCTATAAAGCACATGCTATACCCAAGATATCTTTGTCCTCAAGTGTTGCTGTTATAATTTTGTAATAATATATAGGTATCGCTAATCAAGTTTTGTTTTCGCTAGTGTAACTACAAGATGAAGAGTCCAGATGAAGATTCCTACAAGAGCCCAGATAAAGCGATGTAAATAATTATTCAGATGGAAACATTAAGTACTCGTCTCGATAACCTTCAGCCTATTTACCTTAAAGGCATCTCTTACGTTATCTCGACTCCGTTAGCTTATATCAATTACCTTATGTTTAAAATAGGCATCTTCCAATCGCAACCTAAACAGGCTAAGACGATTTCAGTCTTTAAAAAGGCGATGAAAGGTCTGTTAGTAATTACCGACCTTTTGCCATTTGTTCTTTGTACAGCAAAATCGTGAAGACGTGTATTGAAAAACGATTATCTGAATATCTACGTTTCGTATGCTATCCACTCAACAACTTTCTTTACGTGCAGGCTATTCGAAAAATTTCGCAGTTCTCTCATTCACCGATCCTATCAAACACGCGCTTGACTCTGGTTGTTTTGCCGGAGCTCTGTTGATTGATCTCTCTACCATATTTGACTCTATCTTTTATAACATACCTTTAGCTAAACTCAACTCAATAGGTGTCATAATAGTGCGCAGGAGCTGATAATTAGCTACTTATCTAATAGAAAAGAAACTGTTTCTGCCTGTAACATTTTTTTCTCTTTGAAATCTATAGACAAAGGCGTCCCACAAGGTTCCATACTGGGCCGGCTGTTATTCCTAATCTATATTGATGACTTAACCTCCATTTCAACCCACAGTCATCCTTTTTGTATGCAGTTGATAAAACTATACTTACTAAAGACAAGTCTATCAATGTGCTAACTAATATATTGTCCGCTGACTTCTGTAACATTCAGAAGTGGTGCACAGATAATGGTTGAACAAATAACACTAATAAAAGAAATAACTGTATTCCGTTCTAGTAATAACGCTCTTTGACCTATACCCTCTATTACTATCAATCACCACAGACATCTTAGTACTACTAACTGCACATTCTTGGGAGAAGTCATTACCGCTTATTTAAAGTACCATTATCACATTTCACATACAGGACAGAGGATAGCTCATGGGATCAGAACACTAATCAAAGCACGACATTTCTTCAACTTGAAGACTTTGATTAAACTGTACTACACCTCAATCCGCAGTAATATTACGTACTGCATCATGTAATGGGCAAAGACCTACCCCTCTCATATCCTCCTGCTTTAACGTCATCAAAACCAAGCCATTCGCATTCCAACATTCAGTACACCGTCCACCAGCACGTCCCAATGTTTTCAGCAACATAGTGTACTAAAAATGTGTAACTTATTCAAATATAAACGGGGAATTTTCATAATCAAGAGTGTAAACGGTGGAATAAAAGCCCATGTCTTGCACAAATTTCAATTGGACAACTATAATTCAACCAGGTTTGCCTCAAGTAACAGTTTTTCACTACCACATGCACGCAGTAACTATGGTAAACCTACTACCATTTTTTCTGCTATTTCATTTTGGAACTCCATACCACTATGCAGTAAACAATTGCCATTCAACACTTTTAAAACCGAATTTAAGCATCTCGTTTCGCAAACATAACTAATCAGTATTTCCATATTGGCGGTGTCGTACATTTAAAGCTATTACTATACGAGTTATTTTTACATTCATTACTCATGTATACTTGAGTTTTCTCTTTAGCTATGTATTATTGATTGAAGTCACTTTTTTGGAGATTGTATTGCCATTTTCGTGTGCATGTTTTCTTTTCATAGGCTTATATCATCACTGAACGTTGTTGTGTTGCCAGTTTTACTGAAATTTATAATGCATGTTTGACTTGTGTTTATTCCTGTAAAAATTATTTGCCGCTTTTAGTTGTCATTGTATTGTGCTTATCAACAAGTATACTTCTTACAGGAGGTTCCCTCTCAGCGTTGTGCAACAGGACCTTTTTTGTATATACTAACCCTAATGCGTTTATATACTTTGGAACAATAAACATTTTTTGATTGATTTATTGAAGTGTTTTACGCCAGCTCATTTCAAGAACTGCATCCGTTTTTGAGACAAAAAACGTTAAGGGTTTGTTGTCTTTGAGAATTAGTCTGCAATAGTCGCGGCCTCAAGTGTGAGGATTATGGGACGGTTTTATGACCTCCCAAAGTGGGGTACCTCGTGCTATAAATTGTTAATTTTTTTTTTCTAAACACCAAGTACTAAAAGATCATAATCACTTTTAGGGACGACGCTCCTTAAGCCGTGGGTCGTGCGTCCCCAATATATGTAGCAGTAGTAGTAGGTAGCCGCCTCTCGTTTAATCCTTGGAATGTCTGCTAGGTGGCAATACTTGTATATGATGAAAATATACAAGATGGCGGTATTTGGAGCGTTATAACCAGACAGACAGACAGACAGAGAGGCAGGCAGGCAGGCAGGCAGGCAGACGAGACCAGTGGATGATTCATGGATTGCCGATAAAACCTTTCGAAGCTTCGTCCAACTCCTGATCATTCACTCCGTGGATATGCTGCGATTTTTTTTCTCGCTGAAGTGCATTAAACGTGTAGAATATGGTACGAATTTGTATATTTTCTCTCTCTTTGGAATTGAAAGCTTGTGTGGAGGACGTAACCTTTGAGGTCGTCGTTGTTGTTTTTTGACGCGCTACAATAAAATGCTGTGCCACTGCTTTCTGTTTTTCTCCGCCACGTTCACGCGAAGCCCGTTCAACCAAACACTAACAAACTGCCATGTTTAACCAGTGTGCCGTTTGCGTATGAACATTGTACTGATATCTGCATTTTATATGGTGTGCATATTCGCTCTCAGTCCTTTCAGCTGTAAGGACATCATAAAGGTGTTTGCAAGTGTATTGTGTTGGGCAAAAACAAGATGTTCCCTGGGAAGTGGATGATTTGTGGGGTTTAACGTCCCAAAACCACGCTATGATTATGAGAGACGCCGTAGTAGAGGGCTCCGAAAATTTCGACCACCTGGGGTTCTTTAACGTGCGCCCTAATCTCCCTGGGAAGTGGAGTGATGGTTTACTTAAGCATGAAGTAACATGGCCTAAAATTTTCTAATGCGACAATAAACAACCATTCGAACTTTTAGGAATGAATTTTAAGCCCCTAGTTAGTAGGTAATATTACATAATACTCGAGAAGGATGAAACTATTTCGGAAGCGCACTTGAATATATAGTAAGAAATGCTGGTGGCTAGCTCGGCTGTGCACATGTATAGAAACGATAGAATCAATGTAACACGTTTCTCTTCTGCAGAATGTTCATAAGCACAAGTCCCTCTGAATATTTTGATCAACTAGCCTCTTGAGGTCACTCAAATTAAGGTACCTCAGTTATGTGGCGAAGAACGTAAAATGACTTCAAGCGCAACGCTAATATTTACTAGCTCATTAGATATCCGTGCATTTGGAGAAAACAGTTTTTTTAATTTTTACATTCGTTCATTATCCCCTGCCACGTTTTTTTTGTTGTCGTTGTTTTTTTTTTTGGGGTAGCGTTACTTCCTGTCTAAGTTACGTACTCCCGAAGAAGCACGTAACAGTCGTTTGAACAAAGCACACACGCATCTCGTAAACGGCGGTTGCGACTCAACCACGACTACGGCGCGACGAGTAAAAATTTTCAGGGCTGACCAGGTTATCTTCAAGGTTCCCGGTAGATATACCACATCAGCGTACGTTCGAATGAATTGTCCAAGCTGTGGGGAGTGCGTTCGGAAGCTTGGCGTGCACTTTCAAGCACCAGCGATTTTGTTGCTGTTGTGAAAGCCACAGCTTAAAACCGCTTGGCAGACACTCATTTCATATGACCCAACCACGAACACGTAAAAAAAACAAACGTTAGCAACGATCCAAATGGTGGTTGGTAATCCTAATCATGCCGCTTCTGTTCATTGAGCCATGACAGTCAGTACGTTGGAAAATCTAAGGAAAAAAAAAAAACTCTTACGCCGATCTGCTTACGCTCTACTGAAAATGTGACTTTAATAAATGCATATGCACTATTTCGAGAATTACTCCCTTATGTTTCTGCACTATGTTTTTTTAACTAGACACTCAACAAAGCTACCAGTTTACTATTAAGTTCACATGAGAAGCACATAGAAGCGATGAAATTAATGCAACACTCTTCTCTTCTGCAGCGTGTTCATAAGCACTACAAGTCTCTCTGAATAGGTTTAATCAATCAGCCTCTCGAGTTCACTAAAACAAATTTGCCTCAGTTGTGAGGTAAATAACTTAAAACGACTTCAAGCGCAACGCTAATATTTGCTAGCTCTTTCAATATCCAAGCATTCGGACAAACCTTTTTTTTCTATTTTTACATTCGTTCATTATTTCCTGCCACGTTTTTTGTTGTTTCTAAGTCGTATCTGCTTTATTACATATTTATTTTTACGTTTCTTTTTTTAAAGCAAGTAGTATAGCTTAGGAATCCAGTTAATTTATTGTATAATTCTTGCTAAGGCGCAGCAAAATGCGAATCACTGTTCCAACTTTTGAACTTTTGTGCATGCTTCGACTCGGTAGCATGATGTGGACGGGGCTGTGGGCTATAATTATTTCGAGCTTCTAGTTTTCTACTCACAGTCAGTAATGAACATCACATTCCAGGGCCTCTCACTGAGGTCGTAGCTTTGATAAGTATGTCCTATGCGAATGCTGGAGGTGATGCTGCGAAAAAGAAAAAGAAATTATAACGTTTTGGTGAATGTTGGTCAGTGAGTTGAATGGATGAGTTTTCACCTGCCCGTTTTTTCAATCCCGGATTGGTTAAAGTAAATATCTCTCCCACTTGTATTTATAGCAACGTCAACTTTGCAGCTGTATGGTATTTCCAGGGTCGTATTGTAGGTCCAAGTTCTAAGAGGTTTCATCATAAACTGAAACACAGAAAAAAAAAGAACTACACTTGTACAATTTATCTTGTCGAACAGGTGTTCAAAATTTTTTCTGAAACCCGCAAATATACAAAACGGTGTGAGACACGCGCATCCCAGCAGATTGTAAAACTTGAGAGCATGTAAAATATTGGGAATCGGCGTATAATCCACTGTGTTACAATGAACGTTACTTAGCGACAGAATCGACAAAAAGCAATCGTCATGTCCAAGAGTAAAGTGTGCTAAAAAACAAGGTATATACAGCGTCTGCCTATGAGACAGATCACAAGTATTTATTGACAGAGTGGCGTGTTAATTAAGCCGGAAGCGTTCCTAACACAAAAAGGCTTCTGGCCTGGAACGCTCGCCAGAAGCAAGGAGGAGTTGGCGTTTAACTCACAGCCAAAACGGCAATAAATGCTGTTTCCTTGTAGAGAATGTATGCGGAATATGCGGAAATTTCACGCGTTATACGGGGTGCGCAGAAAAAAATGAACGGTCCAAGTTTCAGCATCTGATAAATCGGAACTATTTTGCTAATTCAAATACTGTCATACAGATTTATCTCAGTTAATATGGCGTGAACCTGTTCCCAGCCTGCTAGACTATCAAAGGGATTAGAAAAACAATGACTTCTGTAGCAGTAACAATCAATTTTTATACTAAGAATTTTTTCACCGCGAAAGCTGGTATGAGATCACTTTTCGGGTCACGAGCAGCTGTTATTGTCCGCCGCTGCCGCCGGTGTCCATAGCCACATCGCGCAAAAATAGAAAAATGCCTTGCATTAATGACAAAGGTGGGCTTGAACCCGGGTCCGCTAAGTGCCATTCAATATTCCACCACTGAATTACGTCGGTGCACTTAACTTGCCGTCAAACCTGCATTAAGCAGGCATGAGCTAGCACCAATGGCACAGTGGGGCTTGAACCCGGGTTCACTGGGGACATACCCGTATTTTACCACTGAGCTACAGCGGTGCTTGAGAATTCTCAAACTTACCTAAGGCAGGCATGATGTTGGGAAAGCAATCGCGAATATGACTTATAAAGCGTTTTGCAACAGCGAAAAAACAACAAACCGTTGCACAATGCGAATAGCGTAACGAGTGGGCTGTCTAATGCTAAAAACCATCCCAAAAGCTTGTTGTTGTTCACCTATTAACAGTGGCGCATACCTACTTCAGCCATAATTCCTAATCGTCGTCATCCACTGCATGAACAAATGGCACAAAATTCCTTGCAAGTGTTAAGCGGATACCACGCTTCTCAGAATAATGACGAAAATAGCATAGTGAATGCCGGCCTACTATCTAAAAGTTTATTAATATTGTTACGGAAAAGAAGAGACGCCGTAACGACGAGGCTGGGGATTATATTCCAAACCAGCGGTAATGGCGTGCCCGGTTGACCAGCGATGGAGCCGAGACAACCCTTCGTTTTCCTCGTCAGGCACACACGCGCGTCGCCCCCTAGAATATCGATATACATGCATGTAGCATAACCCCCGGCGCCGCAAGCGCCATCTCGGCGCATTTACATGTCAACGTCACTAGGGGAGTTGTAGGGCTTCAAGCGTGCAACATGTACAATATCGGTAGCCTGTTGGGCACATGAAGGCAACGGGGTGGCAGGACTAATTTCATATGTTACAGGCGTAACCACACGAAGGACTCGGTATCGGCCTGTGTAGCGAGTAAGCAGTTTCTCTGACAAGCCAACTTGACGGGTCGGAGACCAGAGCAGTACCAAAAACCGGGTGGAAAGTGTACGTCACGGTGTCGTTGGTCATACAAGCGCCGTTGCTTTTCTTGAGAGGTCAGAAGGCGAGTACGGGTGATTTCGCGTGCGTGAGTGGCCCGACTGATAGCGTCCATGGCATATTCACTGGTGGGTACTCCAGGAGACGGTATGACGGTGTCTAGAGGCAATGTTGGTTCTCGGCCAAACAGCAGGAAAAATGGAGAGTAACCGGCAGTGTCATGGCGCGAAGAATTGTAGGCAAATGTGACGTACGGCAACGCGACATCCCAGTCGGTGTGGTTGGTAGAAACATACTTAGCGAGCATGTCTGTAAGAGTTCGATTTAGGCGCTCCGTGAGTCCATTGGTTTGCGGGTGGTATGACGTAGTCAGCTTGTGTCTCGTTTTACAGGTCTGCAAGATGTCGGCTATGACCTTCGACAAAAAGGTGCGGCCACGATCTGTAAGCAGCTGCCATGGGGCTCCGTGTTCCAAATCACGTCCTTGAGGAGGAAGTCGGTGACATCTGTGGCGCAGCTTGTTGGGAGAGCTCGTGTGATGGCGTAACGTGTGGCGTAGTCGGTGGCCACGGCTATCCACTTGTTACCCGAGGAGGACAAGGGAAAAGGGCCAAGTAGGTCCAAGCCAACGCGAAGGAACGGTTCTGACGGAATATCAAGTGGTTGAACGCGTCCGGCGGGAAGTGTCGATGGCGTTTTACGGCGCTCAGATTTTTCACAAGCCGCAACGTACCTTCTGACTGAGCGTGCAAGCCCTGGCCAGTAGAAGCGTCGGCGTATTCGGTCGTAAGGGCGTGGCACACCAAGGTGACCAGCAGTCGGAAGGTCATGAAGTTCATGTAGAACTTCCGTGCGAAGGTGTTTCGGAATGACAAGCAGCAAAGCCGGTACATCCGGCTCAAAACTTTGGCGGTATAATACACCATCGTGGAGCACGAACGAGCGATAGGACAGACTGGAAGATGGTGATTCGTGGCGCTCAATGATAGCACGCAAGGACGCATCATAGCGCTGCTCGTCACCGATTCATGTCATTTGCGAAAGGGAAAAGACGCAAGGCTCGGTGTCGGTGTCATGCATAGTGCTCGACTCAGCGACCGGGTAGCGCGACAGGCAGTCTGCGTCCTGATGTAGGCGTCCGGACTTGTACGTCACCGTAAAGGTATACTCTTGGAGTCGCAGAGCCCAGCGCCCGAGCGGGCCAGTAGGATCCTTCAGTGACGTAAGCCAACATAGCGCATGATGGTCAGTTATCACAGAGAAATTAGTGCCATATAAATATGGGCGAAACTTCGAGACTGCGCAAACGAGAGCAAGACATTCATGCTCCGTAATAGAATAGTTGCGCTCAGCAGCTGTGAGGAGGCGGCTAGCATAGGCGACAACTCGGTCGTGTCCCCGTTGGCGCTGGGCTAACACGGCTCCGATTCCGTGACCACTAGCATCGGTTCAAACTTCCGTCAGAGCGAATGGGTCAAAGTGAACCAATATGGGTGGAGTCGTCAGTAGCGTGATTAGGTGAGAAAAAGCAGCACCTTGGTCGGTACCCCCTGTAAATGTGACGTCTTTCTTTAGAAGCTCTGTGAGAGGTCGAGCGATGGTTGCGAAATCTTTCGCAAACCTTCTAAAATAGGAGCAAAGTCCTACAAAACTCCGGACGTCTTTGGCTGACTGGGGTACAGGAAAACTGGTGACTGCACGAATTTTCTCGGGGTCCGGCTGCACACCAGAGGCGTCGACAAGGTGGCCCAACGCTGTAATTTGCCGGCGTCCTAAGCGGAACTTCGACGACCTCAATTGGAGGCCTGCAGTGCGGAATATGTCGAGAATAGCTGACAAACGCTGAAGGTGGGTCTCAAATGTTGGGGAATATACAACGACATCGTCAAGATAACAAAGACATGTTGACCATTTGAACCCTTGTAGCAGAGAGTCCATCATGCGCTCGAACGTAGCTGGGGCGTTGCATAGCCCAAATGGCATAACCTTGAACTGATATAGGCCGTCTGGAGTTACAAATGCAGTCTTGGTCTTTTTCGTCGACAGCAATATGCCAGTAGCCGGAACGTAGGTCTATTGTGGAAAAGTATCGGGAGCCGTGGAGACAATCGAGAGCGTCATCGATGCGGGGTAAAGGGTAAACGTCCTTTTTCGTGATTCTATTCAGATGACGGTAATCCACGCAGAAGCGCCACGTGCCAACTTTCTTTTTAACGAGCACAACGGGGGACGCCCATGGGCTCGAAGAGGGTTCAATAATTCCTTTGGCTAACATCTTGGTGACTTCTTGGTGAATTATTTTACGCTCGGTGGCAGACACCCGGTATGGTCGCCGATGAATGGGATGAGAATCACCTGTGTTAATGCGGTGCTTGACGAGTGAAGTCTGGCCGAGTGGACGGTGGTCGACGTCGAATATGTCGCGGTATGAAGCCAGAAGGCGGCATAGCGCGGTTGACTTCTCAGGTTTGAGGTCCGGGGCGATCATGGAGCGTAAGGTCGCATCAAGGCACGTGACATCCTGCGAGTGAAGTGGGTGCTCGGGACATACGTCTGCCGTAAAACAGGTGACGTGGTCGTCAAATAGGGGCCTTAGTGTGGCGACCGAATTTCCTTGGGGTAGCACTTGTTTTATGAAAGCGAAATTGATAACAGGTAAATATGTTCGGTTAGAGGCCATGCTTACGACAGAGTGTGAGACAGTAATGTCACGCGCCAGGAGAACATCAGTAATCGGCGTCACGATATAATCACCGTCGAGCACGGGAGAGGGTGTTGCCAATTCGATGAATGTGAGAGCTTCAGGCGGTATCCGGAAGAAGTCAGTGGTGCACAAGCTGTTCGGGAGTTCAGGGTGAGAATCCGGGAGAAGAGGAAGTTCTAGGCAGAGAGTACCGGCGGCACAATCGATGAGGGCAGAATGCGTTGATAGGAAGCCCATGCCGAAGATTAGGTCGTGGGGGCAATTTTCAAGCACCGTAAATAAAACGGGAACATGGCGGCCGGCAATACTAACACGAGCGGTACACATTCCAGTGATGGCCACAGTTCCACTATCAGCGACACCGAGGGCTTTAGTTGCTGCAGGCGTGAGGACTTTTTTAAGCAGGCGAAAAAGATGAGCACTCATTATAGACACTTGAGCTCCGGTATCGACTAACGCCGTCAAAGAAATACCGTCCACATACACCTCAACCAAGTTCGTATCAGTGGGGAGCGTCAATGGAAGATTTGGATCATTCGAAAGTGATGCAGCACTACCCCCCGGAGCTGCATGATCTAGTTTTCCGTCCGAGAGGATCCACAGTTGACCGGCGACGGATCGCGGCGTGGTTTGGGCGATGGGGAACGGCGACGTTGAGGTGGCGGTGAACGAGCAGTGGAGCGGCTGTTGGGGATGTCGGAAGAAGGGTACACACGACTGGGCGAATACCGACGGGTGTCCTCGTATGGTCGATCAGAAAAAAAATTGGCTCCAGTTTGAGGGCGTCCAAGTGCAGCGGCAGTAGCGGGAGATATGGCCAACTCCGTGGCAGCGGAAGCAGATCGGCTTGTCGTCTGCAGTTCTCCATTCCGCCGGATTGCGGGATCGCGGAATAAACTGTAAGTCATGGCGTGGTGCATTTGTTGTCATTGGTCTGGAGACGGGTCGGGAGACAGAGCAGGCCACAGGAAAACCAAGCTTTGCAATTTCCTGCCTCACGACGGCTTGAATAACGGAGACCGGCGGAGGTGTTTCTGCGGCGCCATGGTCGAGCGGATGTGAAGGAAATGGTGCCGGACTTGATGCCTCAAGCTCCCGTCGAACTATTCATGTCACGCTGTTCTGCATGGGTGGTTCGGCACCGAGATCGGTGCAAGTGGATGTAACAGCCGTGTTTGGTAGCCGCGTAAATTGAGGCAGAACACGGCGGCTTTTTGGCCATTTCGAAGCGACGGCATTCCTTGATAGTCATATCTACGGTCGTGACGTTATTGTAGACGAACAAATTGAAGGCGTCGTCCGCTATGCCCTTAAGTATGTGGCCCACATTGTCACTCTCTGTCATTTGCTCGTCGACTTTTTGGCACAACGCGAGCACATCCTGTATGTACGAGACATACGACTCTGTTGACGACTGCGCACGAGTGGCGAGTTCGTTTCGCGATTCCATTTGGCGACCGGACGGGTCCCCAAAGATGTCGCGTAGTCGCTCGTTGAAGGTATCCCAGCTGGTGAGCTCGGTCTCATGGGCGTCGAACCAGACCCATGGGGTGCCATCAAAGTAAAATAATGTTACGGGTAACTTATTTAATAAATTAAATACGAGGCACTGTGCTCGGCGAACAAGATGGCGACAGTTCATAAACAACCAGCCACCAACGTCGTCTTTCTCTTTCTTCCAGACAGGCTGTGCCGGCTGTTGCGTATCATAACCCCCCGGTGGTAGAAGCACCGTCTCGGTGCTTGAGCGACTCGGATGCGGTAGAAGGAGGGTGATAGGGCTTGAGTCGAGCTATGTGCACGATGTCACTCGAAGGTGACGATGATGACGTTGAATCGGCTGGAACGATCTCGTAGGTAACGTCAGTCACCTGGCGAACGACACGGTATGGTCCAGTGTAGCGTGACAGCAGTTTTTCAGAAAGCCCTACACGCCGAGTAGGGGACCAGAGGAGGACAAGGGAACCCGGTGAAAAGTGCACGTTTCGATGATGGGAATCGTAGAGCTGTCTTTGGCGGTCCTGTGAAGCCTGCAGGCGGCTGCAGGCGAGTTGGCGTGCGTGGTCGGCTCGCGCGATGGCTTCGCCGACATACTCAGTGACCGAGGGCAGCAAGGTGTCAAATGGTAGGGCGGGTTCTCGGCCGTATAGAAGATGGAATGGTGAATAGCCGGCAGTGTCGTGACGTGACGAATTATATGCGAACGTCACAAATGGCAAATGAACGTCCCAATCCCGGTGGTCGGCCGCTACGTATTTAGAAAGCATGTCGGTTATGGTGCGGTTGAGGCGCTCCGTAAGACCGTTCGTTTGTGGATGGTACGAAGTGGCAAACTTGTGCTTGGCAGAGCAAGAGCGCAGGATTTCATCAACGACAGCTGATAGGAAGGTGCGGCCCCGGTCAGTAAGAAGTTGGCGTGGAGCTCCGTGTACTAAAATAATATCATATACCAGAAAGTCCGCCACATCGGTTGCGCAACTCGTCGGAAGTGCTCGTGTGATAGCGTACCGTGTCGCATAGTCAGCGGCGACAGCGATCCATTTGTTGCCTGAGCTGGAGATCGGGAATGGGCCAAGCAGGTCGAGGCCAACTCGAAAAAAAGGTTCGATGGGAATGTCGATTGGCTGAAGGAATCCAGCTGGTAGGGAAGATGGCTTTTTGCGGCGCTGGCAGGGTTCACAAGCGGCGACGTAGCGTCGAACAGAGCGGGCAAGACCAGGCCAAAAGAAACGACGACGCACACGGTCGTATGTGCGAGAGACGTCCAAGTGGCCCGCCAAAGGAGCGTCATGAAGTTGGTTGAGAATAGTCGCACGAAGATGTGCTGGTATGACGGGGAGCAAGTCATGGCCATATGGATCGAGGTTACGGCGATACAGGATGCCGTCTTTTAGCAGGAACATTTGTAGAGATGCGTCGCGAGGCCTTGACTCAAGTTTGCCAATGATGGTTCGCAGGGAA
Organism: Rhipicephalus annulatus; assembly: GCA_013436015.1. NCBI lineage: Eukaryota > Metazoa > Arthropoda > Arachnida > Ixodida > Ixodidae > Rhipicephalus > Rhipicephalus annulatus. The sequence goes on along the minus strand of WOVY01009410.1, from coordinate 654,613 downwards.
GCATCCAGGCGTTGTTCGTGCCCAAGGTTGAGTAGCTGCGTCACAGACAGAAGGTCTGGAAAGGTGTCAGTATGGGCAGCCTCCTCCACGGGGTAGCGTGATAAACAATCAGCATCTTGGTGTGACCGCCCTGTTTTGTACGTTACGGTGAACGTGTATTCTTGTAATCGTAGGGACCAACGAGCGAGGCGTCCTGTGGGATCCTTGAGTGAGGCCAGCCAGCAGAGTGCGTGATGGTCGGTGACTACCCGGAATGGACGCCCGTATAAGTATGGGCGAAACTTGGCGACTGCCCACACGAGAGCGAGACACTCACGTTCCGTGATTGAATAGTTGCGCTCGGCTGTAGACAGTAGGCGGCTTGCATATGCTATAACACGGTCATGTCGGCGTTGATGTTGCATTAGCATTGCCCCGATGCCATGCCCACTAGCGTCAGTGCGAACCTCGGTTGGAGCTGATGGATCAAAATGGGCTAAAATCGGCGGTGTTGTAAGGAGCGTCGTGAGCTGGGAAAAAGATGAGGCTTGATCAGCGCCCCAGAAAAACGGGGTGTCCTTGTTCAGGAGGTTTGTGAGTGGGCGTGCAATGATGGCGAAGTCCTTAACAAACCGTCTAAAGTAGGAGCACAAGCCCACAAAACTGCGAACGTCCTTTGTTGACTTCGGAACAGGAAAGTCCGTGACGGCGCGAATTTTCTCGGGATCCGGGCGGACTCCTGCGGCATCGACGATGTGGCCAAGTACGGTTATTTGACGACGAGCAAAGTGGCATTTCGACGAGTTCAGTTGAAGTCCGGCTCGACGAAAAACTTCAAGAATCGCCGATAAACGCTTGAGATGGGAGTCGAATGTGGGCGAGAAAACGATAACGTCGTCTAAATAACATAAGCAGGTTGACCATTTAAACCCTTGGAGCAACGAGTCCATCATTCTTTCGAATGTGGCCGGCGCATTACAGAGACCAAAGGGCATAACTTTGAAGTGATAAAGCCCGTCCGGAGTGACGAATGCGGTCTTCTCACGGTCCATCTCATCCACAGCGATCTGCCAATAGCCAGATCGAAGGTCGATAGTAGAAAAATACTTAGCACCGTAAAGGCAGTCTAAGGCATCGTCAATTCTAGGCAACGGATAAACATCTTTCTTCGTAATTTTGTTGAGATGCCTGTAATCTACACAAAAGCGCCATGTTCCATCCTTCTTTCTGATCAGGACGACAGGAGAAGCCCAGGGGCTACAAGAGGGTTCGATTATGTCCTTTGCAAGCATCTTTTCGACTTCCTGTTGTATGACTGTGCGCTCGGACGCTGAAACACGGTATGGACGTCGGTGAATGGGACTCGCGTCACCGGTATTGATGCGATGAGTAACAACACTCGTTCGGCTTAAAGCCGTGCTGGCGAAGACAAAAATGTCACTATAGGACTCCAGGACGTGACGAAGGGTTTCGGCTTGATCAGGAGCGAGGTCTGATGGTACCATGTGGTCAACGTCGACGCCCGATGAACGTGTTAGAGTTGGTTCATTGTCTGAGGTGCAGCAATCATCCACTCTGAAGGGTTCAACCGTATGGTCTTGTAGAGCAGTAATTTCGGCCAGGGAGATACCTTGTGGAAGAATTTGGGCAGTGAGGGCAAAATTCACAATAGGAAGGCATGTGCGGTTTCCAACGATTGTCAAAATGGTGTGCGGAACAGCGACGCCATGCGTAAGCATCACGGCATGAATTGGTGCCACCATGTAATCGCCGTCAGGTACAGGTGGTGTAGAGAAGAGGTCTATATGTGTGACACAGTTAGGTGGAAGGCGTGCGAAATCAATGCAGCAAAGGCGACTTTGGGGTGGGTTGGTCAGATCAGCAAGTAGAGGCATTTCAAGGTCAAGACAGCCGGCTGAACAATCTATACGGGTCGAGTGAGCGATTAGAAAATCCATGCCTAGAATTACTTCATGAGGGCAATTTTCTATAACAGTGAAAAGAACAGCAGTGCTTCTATCGGCGATAGTCACACGGGCAGAGCACATGCCAATAATCGCGGCAGTTCCCCCGTCGGCGACTCGAACGGCTCGGTTCAAGGCGGGTGTGACAACTTTCTTTAGGCGGCGACGAAGAGCAGCACTCTGCTTATGGGCACATGCGCGCCGGTATCGATCAATGCGCGCACAGGTACATTGTCTAATGTAACGTTCAACAGATTCCGGGTCGTCGGTAATAATACACGAGGATTTCTTGCAGAGGTCGTCGTCAATGCAGCTTCACCTCCAGAAGCTGCACTGCCTAGTTTTCCGGTCGGGGGCGCTGCGAATAGGTCGGAGATGCAGGACGGCGTTGTGGGGGTGAACGAGATTGACGGCGAGCAGGGGATGGTGAGCGGGCGTAGCGAGGTCTCGTCAGAGGTGCGGCAGAATCAGAAGATGTGGTCGGCATAGGGGAACCAAAATGAAATGCTGAGGACGACTGGTGGTCAGACGTGGCTTGGGTAGGAGGCCCATAGCGTGCCGGCGGAGCCCAGTGATTGCGGCAGTGGCGAGCAATATGACCGACACGTCGGCAGTTGAAGCAGATGGGCTTGTCGTCCGGTGTACGCCATTCGGACAAATTGCGCTGTCGAGAGTAGTTGGACCCAAATCGAGGAGCGGATGGACGACGATAAAAAGGCTCGGCAGAGTAGACTGGTTGAATGGGGTGTAGGCCGACGTTCGATAATTCTTGACGAACGACGGCTTGTATCAGTAAGATCGTGGTCGGTGAAGGATCAGGCGTTGGAAATGGAGTAGCTACTGGTTGGGCTGCCTCAACCTCACGACGAATGATGCGGGTGAGGTTGTCACATCGGGGAACTGGGCGGACGGAGTCATCACAAGAGGAAGTAGCAGCTGTGTTCGGCAGGCGCGTGATGCCGTGGGTGACGCGGCGGGCTTTAGCCTGTTCTAGACGGCGGCACTCTGTCAGGATCGTGTCGATTCTCGTGACATTATTAAAAACTAGCAGGTTGAAGGCATCGTCAGCAATCCCTTTGAGGACATGGTTAACTTTTTCTTCTTCTGACATGCGCTGGTCGACCTTGCTACAAAGCGCCAAGACGTCAAGAATGTATGAGACGTACGATTCAGTAGACGTCTGGGCGCGAGTGGCGAGAGTCTTCTTGGCAGCGAGCTGACGACCAGATGAATCGCCGAAAAGATCACGGATCTTCGATTTGAAAAGATCCCAGCTTGTGATTTCGGCTTCGTTGGTTTCGAACCATGTCCGCGGCGTGCCGTCGAGGTAGAACACAACATTGGCGAGCATGAGCGTGGGATCCCAGCGGTGGGTAGCACTGACTCGCTCGTACCGGTGCAGCCAGGAGTCAACGTCGATGGTGCCGTCAGCGGAGAAAGTTCCAGGATCCCGCAGGGGTGGCAGGGTGACGTAGGTTGTCGACTCGGATCGAGAGACCGGTGGGGATGGGGCACTGGCAGTTGAAGTAGCCGAAGAGTCCCCGGTGTTGCGACCGCTGCGCGTCTCCATCGAGGTACGGGAATCGTCCACCTCCACCAATAATGTTACGGTTAACTTATTTAATAAATTAAATACGAGGCACTGTGCTCGGCGAACAAGATGGCGACATTTCATAAACAACCAGCCACCAACGTCGTCTTTCTCTTTCTTTCAGACAGGCTGTGCCGGCTGTTGCGTATCAATATTACGTTGGCGAGCATCATGGTAGGTTCCCATCGGTGTGTGTGGCTAACACGCTCGTACATACGGAGCCAGTAGTCGACGTCGAGCCCAGGTTGTGCGGAGAATGTACCTGGACCACGGGGGGTGGGCATCGTCAGGTATGTGGTGGCTGGAGCTACAGATGGAGACACTGACAGGCAGTTGTCATTGGTAGCCATGGCCGGAGACTGAATAGTGCGGCCACTGCGAAGCTTCGTGGTGAAGACGGGGAACGTTCCACCTCCACCAAATATGTTACGGAAAAGAAGAGACGCCGTAACGACGAGGCTGGGGATTAAATATATTCCAAACCAGCGGTAATGGCGTGCCCGGTTCACCAGCGATCGAGCCGAGACAACCCTTCGTCTTCCTCGTCAGGCACACACGCGCGTCGCCCCCTAGAATATCAATATACATGCATGTAGCAATATTACCCTAGTGGGTAAAAAACAAGTGTGCTTGCAGTAGTTACCAAATGAGTGTTTTGAAAAGACCCAGAAGGGCTGCTCTTCTAGCTTTCGCAGTGACCGTACTGCCTCCATCGCGCAGGCCTGGCGTTTTTTTTAGGTAGAAAGATTAGTGCTTGATGCGTAAGGACAGCACTTTCGCTATATTTCACCAATGAAGTTAATACAGCAAACTTTTGCGTGCTATAATTGCGTTTTAAGGAGCATGATTCATGCCGAAATAGATTAACAGACCAAGTTTTTTGCACTGTAAACAACAGTCACCTTATCAACATCGAATACAGAAGTGAACAAGTGCATCGACTTGCCCGACGTTTCTATCTCGTCGACACTAATTTTAGAAATGGTATTGTTTCAATGAGGATCATTATGCTTTTCAGTCAGTTTAGAGGGGAAATACAATTCATCTCCAAGAATATTAAAAGCGCTGTTATTTGCAGCATTAACCTTAGAATAGGGCTTACTCAAAACATTACTTCGGCCAACAGTCCACATTTTAAACGAGATTGCCTACTATATGTACACAAGTGTCATATGTGATGCTCTATGGCACGTTCGTAGCTGTGCGCGGGTCGCATTTATTACAACGTTCTGTTAGAACGTAATCTCAACCTCCTACCGCAATTCTGACAGAGGGATGTCAAGTAGGTAACACTCAACAGCGCTTTATTAACACTTGGCAAGACAACCTGCGTAATTGTGAAGTACTAAGACGCCGTTTGCAATGACTACCAGATTTCAGTGCTTCAGGTAACTGAAAAGCTCCAGCTACCCATTCATTTTGTTTACAGAAACAGCAATTACCGGAGGGAATTTAAGCAGGATTGAAAATTTAATCGGGAACACAATTCTGTTCCGGAAGTGTAGGCGAGTTGGCTTGTTTTACGAGTTTTGTTGCAAAAATACCGGTGTTGTTATTGTAGATGAAGAAGACCGCCTACCGTTGCACCCGTTAAAGTCATTTTATGTTAGTTTGTGTAAAGGGATTCCAAATAATTTTGGCATAATCACTTACTAGGAGTATAACGGTCTTATAAGTTAACAAAGGAATGGTACGTGGCCTGAGCTTTAGGGCCCTTATAAAGGAACAATATCAATATACCATAGGCATTAGTGGTCCCTTGTTGCATTTCAGGTTGTTATTTATGTGCAGACCAAGGTAGTTATATGATGTTACCTCAGCCACGAAAGTATTCTTTGCCGAGCAATTGAAACTTAGCTGATCTTTTTGTAAGTAATTCACATAAAATATTTTTTTAAAAAAAATCACCATTTGTAAATCTTAACCGTAGGTAAAATTTCTGAATTGCGTATTTAGTAACATTTGATTAGAATGACTATCAATTTTATTATCGAACACAGTTATCGGCTTGTAATTTATTGTGAACACGCAGGTTACTTACTATATCATTTATATATAGCAAAAAAGAAAGACCTAGAGCCCAACCTTGGGGAACCCCCACAGTCAATGGAAAGATAATCAGAGTCGTAGTTTTTAAAGGTAACGAATGTACTATGCCCAACAACGTAATCATAAATCTAATTATCCAATAGTAGATTTTTTGAAATAACGTTTTATCTGTGCTGCACTTTATGATAAGACACTTTATCGAAAGTTGTCGACAAAGTAGTCTATAAACAGAAAGTTTCTCTGTTTTCCGTTGTTTATGTTTCTTGCGAAGTCATGCATTGTTTGTATCAACTACGTGGGTTATTGTTGAATAACCTTTACAGAATTCATGCGGATGGATTGTTAGAAATTTACGTTTGTCAAGGAATTCCAAACAAAATTTGTGAATGATGTGTTCAGAGGCTTTGCATTCAATTGAGGTTAATGAAATAGGGTGGTAATTTTCAATATGCTGCTTATTCCTGGTTTTGTTGCTTGACTCTGGTCATCTTCGAGCCGCCTGGCACCTGGCAATATTCCAAGGATTTTATAAACAAGACTTTCAAATATTTCGATACCCATTCTGCATAACAATCAAGAAAACAATTGCGAGTGCCATCTGGGCCAGCAGATTTTCTTATATCTAGAGCAAGTCACATATTAAAAAGAATCACAGCATATCCACAGAGTGATTGATGATGAGTTGGGGCGAAGCGTTCGTTTTTGCGTCCGTTCATGCGTCCAAACATCTGTTCATGAGGCCGTCCGTACGCCCGTGCGTCCATCCGTGTGTTATTCTGTGAGTCCATGCTTCCGTTCGTGCATCCGTTCTTGCGTTAGTTCGTGCGTTTGATCATCAGTGTGTCTGTCCGCTCGTGCGTGCATCCGTGCGTTTATTCATTCGTCCATCTGTCCATCTGTCCATGCGTCTAAAAAACGGACCGACAGACGATAGGCGAGTGCGATCGCAGATGATTCGCGGTTTGTCTATAAAACCCTCTGAAGCTACGCCTCACTCATCATCATTCACTCTCTGGATATGCTGTGAGGTATTACTACATACGTGCACATATACAAGTGACGACTGACCCCCGCCCCTCAAGGAGATTTGCCTTTGAAACACCCGGTTCAGTGATCACAAAATCAGGTATTGCAGGCAGGACGACGTCGTAAAATGGTAAAATGCCATTATCACTAGTATACAGACTGGTTTGAAACGTACATTGAATACTTTTGCAGTTTGTTTGGTTTCGTGATTCAATCACCCATTTACATTTAATGTATCGCACTCATCAGACTTGGGGTTAACTATACAAAATTCTTTGGGGCCGACTTCATGCAACTAGGTAATAAGTATTCATTATAGCGCTGGCTGTCACTACTGACTCGATTTTTAGATTTACTCTTGGTTCATAGACTTTGTTTTATCACAAGCGAAATCTCTATTTTTTACTGTTTCAACAGTCTTTTCAATTGAAGTGTTTTGCGAGAAATTGAGGTGTTTTCAAGTTTCTACTTTTTAGTTACTCCTGGTACGAAAAAGGTAATGGAAGTGTTATAATGTTTTTGTACTTTTCCTAACTTCAAGTACAACGCACTTGCTGTTTTCAAATTCACTTAAATTCAACGCGAAGATATCAAGAGATTGAAACGTCATCTACACGAGAGAAATCAGGGGAGGGTAAATGTTACACTGTTTTGTGTCATACAGTGTTGCATAGGGTTAGGACCACGGCTTGGTGGTGTGATATTCACGCAAATACTTTGCAGGTTGCTCGAGCGTTGATCACTCCACTGAGAAAAATTTGTCTAAAAGAAATTCGAATAATACCTCAATTTTTTGCAATCCTGTAAACTAGAAGGTCACCTGTTAACGCAATTTTTTGCGTTGCTTCTCTGACGAAATCATATTTTGAGAGTGTAAATGTTGGCCAATCTACATTTGGTAAAAAAAGTCTCCTGAAAAAGCGCTGCAATCATTGGGTCTTCTATTTACGTGCAAGTACTTGAGCTTCTTTATTAGGAAAAGTGGGGAAGTAGAAGGATTGTATATAGCAACTATATAGTACTTGATACCACTATAATAACCAGTACAGAAAGTACATTCGGTGTTGTATATGTTCCCCATTCTAGTGATATTTAGCGGCGCCTTCAAAAATAATACGGAGACCTACACCTTCGCTGTCTCAATCTTCTCTCAACGCTCTATAGCAATAGAGGACAAACACACTCATATTTTCAGTCATTTAGCCAGTTCTGAGTCAAAACTGCCACAGCGGGATCATGTGATGGGATGAGAGCCTCCAACTGAGTGACCTTGTTAGGTACGCTTCTACAATATAGATTCATTATCTGTAGTCGAGCGTTAAAATACTCATGTCAGCCAGCTGTTGATTAGGTTACATGAAAGCGCGTATTTCTCTTCTCATCCCAGTCGTACAAAGTAGTATTTACGCTCAATTTATTCTACACTAGTTTTACTTTCATACCTTTCGCCTTCTCTCCTGCCGCGCTTTTCCTCAACTTCTGCCCAACTACACAAAGCCGTTTCAAAAAGTCTGCATACAAAGAAAGATCTGTGCCTTTCCGCTAATGAACTTTTTTAGATGCGGAAGCATCTTATACTCGCGCCTTGTAGTGCGCCGTCCGCACCGCTTCTCGAACATTCGACAGCTGACGCGCGCGCATGCGCCGTCGCGCCGTCGCCCACCATCTGTGCCGCGCGCACTTCTCCTTCGAGAACATTCGACAGCTGACAGCACATGCGCCGTCGCGCCGTCGCCATCTGTGCCGCGCGCGCGCTTCTCCTTCGAGAACATTCGACAGCTGACAGCGCATGCGCCGTCGCGCTGTATATATACCCAAGGTCGGCGCTCGCTCGCTCAGTTGCCGCTCGTCCGTTGGTTTGTACGGCGCGTCGACGTCCGAAGTCGCCGTGAAATGAATGCCAACGAATCCACAAACACAATGATCGACGTCCCTTCGACCAGCGCCGTCCTTTCGCATACGTGTGTACGTGTTCACTCATTTAACACCCCCTCCTACAACCACGTTAACCAATTTAGCCATCGACCCAAGTAAGTCGCAATTTAACACCCCGTTTCACAACCACGTTAACCAATTTAGCCATTGACCCAAGTAAGTCGCACTTTAACACCCCGTTAACCAATTATATGCTCCGCATCCTCCTCAGTGTTCCCCCGAGGGAAGCTGCGGGCAATTTTTTTTCGCCATAGTCGAGGATTTTTATAATCACATGACGTGACTTGTTTTGCTGTTTTTTTTCAATATATGACAATTTTTTATGTCGCCTAGCTCTTCTCCGGAATGATTCACAAAACTTTTTCTTAAACCTTTTTAAGTAGCTCATCGTTTGACTCCGCATTTGGCTCATCCAGGCCATATATAGCTAAATTGTTCCTACTTTTCGTTTTCTAATGATCTATATAATCTCGAAGTGCCTATACCCTCCACTACGGCGTCTCTCATAATCATATAGTGGTTTTGGGACGTTAAACCCCACATATTAATCAATAAAATCAATCAATCAATCGAAGTGGCTATACCTGCGACTTGAATTTTGATAATAATTATTCTATATTGTCACGTGATTACAGAATGACCACAACCTCTGTTCACAGGAGCAGCCCTGGACGTCGAGCTGAACCGAACGTTAGAGCACGAGCACACCAACAGTCCTCTTCTTTTTTTCTCACCATGGCACATACTCGTATTGGCATGGCTAAACCTCGTTCCATGCTTGGCATTAACCCCCCCCCCCCACTTCCAATAAAAGTACCACCCTGATAATCAATGCCGATTAAAAGTTAAAGCAATCGTGTACACGCACAAAACGCATGATGAAGCAGTGTCAGGTGACTCGGGGGTATTGTGGCTTCATTCGTGACACATGAACAATGTCGGCCTGCTGGGAACATCTAGATCGCAAAGCGGTGTCTTCAAGCAGAATTTCGTAGTTGACATCTGTGAGGCGCCATAGTACTCTATAAGGACAGAAGTAGCGATGAAGTAACTTTTCCGAGAGGCCTCTTTGGCGAACGCGGATCCACAGCCAGACCAGATCAACGGGTTGGTAACTAACATGGTGATGACGGGGGTTGTACCTCTGCGAGTCGATTCGTTGTTGTTTTCGGATCCCCTCGAGTGCAAGCTGGCGGGCCACGTCGGCGAGCCGGATAAAGTTGTTCGCACATCGGTCATGTCAGGCAAGAGCATGGCATCCAGCATCGTAATTGCTTGTCGGCCATGAAGCAACCGGAAGGGAGTGAAGCCCGTAATCACTTGAAGCGAAGTGCTGTAAGCGAACGTTACGTATGAAAAAATTTCATCCCAGTTGTTGCGATCACGGTCGACGTACATAGATAGCATGTCAGCGAGCGTCTTGTTTAATCTATCCGTCAGACCATTGGTTTGTGGATGGTATGCGGTCGTTTTGCGATAAGCTGTTCCACTAAGTCTCGTGACGTCTTGCATTAATTGGGCTGTAAAGGTTGTTTCACGGTCAGTGATAAGAACTGTTGGCGCTCGATAGCGGATGACGATGTTGTTGATGAAAAAATACGCAATCTCATTGGTGGTGCCTCGTTGTAGGGCTTTCGTTTTGCAGTATCTCGGTAAATATACAGTAGCGACTACTATCCAGTGGTTGCCATCATGTGACTTCGGGAAGGGCCCAAGCAAGTCCATGCCGATTCGTTCAAACGGTTGTGACGGGTGTGCAACAGGCTGCAATAAACCAGCAGGGCGCACAGGCGGGGCTTTAGAGCACTGGGAATGATTGCACGTTTTAACGTTATGCTTGACATCCTGGGTGAGCTTTGGCCAGTAGTAGCGAGTCCAAATCCGGGTAAGGGTACGTGCGAATCCTAGGTGGCCGGTGGGAGGCTTGTCGTGGCAGGCAGATGAAATGTCAGCACGTAGCCCTGGTGGAATGACGAGGAGGTATTCAGCCACATAAGGTTCGAAGTTTTTGTAGACAATGTCGTTGCGGAGACAAAATGACCCTGAACGTGCGAATGCCGATGGTGGACTCAAGCTGTGACCTTGAAGGTATTTGATAAGTTGTCGAATCTCTAAATCATTCTACTGTTGTTGGGCCAAGTCAGATTCACTGACTGCACAAAGAAAATGGCCATCGGTATCATCGTAACTCCATGTCGTCGCGAGGGGAGCGTGCGAAAGGCAATCAGCATCAGTGTGCTTGTGGCCCGACTTGTACACGACTGTAACATCAAGTTCTTGAAGGTGCTAGCTCCACTTCGCGAGGCACCCTGAAGGATCCTTGAGATTGGCCAGCCAACAGAGGGCATGATGGTCCATAACTACTCTGAATGGATGGCCATACATATACGGTCGGAACTTTGTTATCGCCCAAATAACGGCAAGGCATTCCTTCTCCGTGAACGAATAGCTAGTTTCCGCATTTGACAGAATGCGACTAGCGTAAGCGGTGGGAACTTCAGCGCCGTCTTGCCACTGGACGAGCACAACACCAAGAACGATGTTGCTTGCGTCAGTGTGAAGTTAGGAGGCGGCATCTTTATCAAAGTGCCCTAGTAAGGGTTCACTCTGAAGGCGATGTTGAAGCTTAGAAAGAGCGGCTCTCTGCTCTGGACACCACACAAAAGGAGTATGCTCCTTCGTTAAGCGGATAAGGGGTTCAGCGGTGTTGGCAAACTCTGAACAAAGTGCCTGTAGTAGGTGCAGAGACCCAAAAACCAGTGTAAATTCCGTTTCTTCGACGGTGGAGGAAATGCAGCAAGGGCCATGGTCTTTTCTAAGTCTGGTCGAATGCCCCCGTGACTGACAAGTTGGCGGAGGAGCTTTAGTTCTTCGTAGCCGAAATGACACTTCTCTGGTTTCAGTGATATGCCTGCGGATCGAATAGCGACAGAGACGGACTGAAGTAGTTCTAAATGTTGCTTAAACGTTTTCGAGAAAAACAACGACGTCGTCTAAATACACGAGGCAGGATTCCCACTTCAGACCGGACAGGACGGTGTCAATCATCCTTTGGAACATTGCTGGTGCAGAGCACAATCCAAATGGTAACAATTTGAATTCGTAGAGGCCATCGGGAGTTATGAATGCTGTTTTTTCTCTGTTGCGTTCATCGACCTCGAGCTGCCAGTAGCCGCTGCATAAATCCATTGATGAAAAATATCGGGCATGTCGAAGTCGATCCAGACAATCATCTATGCGTGGGAGAGGGTAGACGTCTGTATTCGTCACTTTGTTGAGCATCCGGTAGTCGACGCAAAATCGAAGAATGCCGTCTTTCTTTTTAACAAGTACGACGGGTGACATCCATGGACTGTTCGAGAATTGGATGACATCGTCGTGGAGCATCTATTTCACTTGAAAATGTATTGCCTCTTGTACTTATTGCGACACGCGGTAGGCGTGCTGTTGTATTGGCCGTTCGTTAGGGTGCGTTTTAATGCGGTGCTTCACGGTTGGGGTCTGCTTGGTTTTGGAAGTGGACGCAAAGCAGTCACTATACGTACGCAAAATCATGTGTTTCTGCTGCTGCTGCGCAGAGGATAGCTGGCAATTCACGTCAACTGTACTGGCTAATGCAGTGTCACCTTCGGCAGCAGTGGCAATTGGAATGGTAGTGGAACATTCTTCGTCATCAATGGCTTCAAACATCAGTACTGGAAGTTGGGCGAGTTGGTACTCATTCACGACTTCTTTGTGCAAACAAGGAACAAAAAAAGAAAGCTTGCAGTTCTCCCATACGTTCATGGGTTGTCCCATGGCTTAAAGAACGTAGCAGCGAGATACGGAGTAACCTCGGTCTTTACAGCACCCAACAAGCTGTCAAAGTTGTGTCCACGACTTCGGAACATGGTGGAGTCCGGCACTACGCTGAGTAAGAACAGCTGCCAGATGAAACACAGCCAACAATACCGGTCTTGCAGAACAGCAGTGGTATACCAGGTTCCGTTCAGCTGTGGCAGATCTTATGTCGGGCAATCTGGAAGGTGTGTAAACACACGGTTGAGGGAGCATGACTCGGCATTACGTAGTTCAGGACGAACACTTCTGGTGGATCACTGCAACTCTTGTGGGTGCGTACCAATTTTTACAGACACAAAGATTCTGTCAACTCACAAGAGAAAAATTAACAGGGAGTTGATTGAAGCATTTCATATTAGAAACATGGGAGAAAAATGTGTTAGCCAAGCTTCCGTCACCATGTCCGATAAAGAATTTGGCTTTTTGAAAGGCACGTGCAACAATTCGTCTGCAGATGCGTGAACTCTTCAATTTTTGTTGTTTTGTGGTTCTTATCATGACGCAGCGCTAAATAAGCTTTCTTTAGGTTATCTCGTTTGTTCCTGAATCCACCGATGGGGGGGCGTGTGGGCTACGTGAAGATATAAGTACAGTTCGTTGTTCAAAATAAACCAGTTGTGAGTTTGCGCCCGTGTGTTTGCCTCTTTTCCTTGTGTCCGTGTACGTGTTTGCGCAAAGAAGTCATAAATGAGTACCAACTCGCCCAACTTTCAGTACTGTTGTTACAAATTTCTTGTGCACAGGGCCCTTTTCAGTGTACTAATCTTCATCTGGCAAACCCCGCCACGGTGGTTTCACTAATAGCAGTAAGTGTATGTAAAGCAAGGAATGCGTCATGGTACAAAAAATTGGACATTGTTTCCCAGAAGTTCGCGTTTTGTTCGGAAACCTGGATCCGTCGAGCGGCTAAGCCCGTGGAATATGCAGCATTCTGAACTCTGAAATGTGGTTTCAAGCCCGCTACTACAAAGATCTACTCAAAGTAACCTGCGCTAGGGAACAAGGCAAGAATTACCGTGGCAAGAGGTACAGAGAATGGTGCCGAATAGCTGACAAGAGCACCGAGGCTCTCTGGAAGTCAGTCCTTCTTGGGTTACCCAGGAAGAAGAAAAAGACACAAGTTGCCAAACAAGAGGTATTAGTTCTAGGTGAACACAACATTCCTGCTGAGCACATCCAGGTGCTTGAAAGAGGTGCGAAGTACGCACTGGAAGTGTCACCGTCTCCTGTGGATAAGCTCGCGTTTTGCCAGCAGGTGTCAAGAAACGTAGAAGAGCTTCGACCAGGGTGCTCGTCCGAATGCGTGGATGTAGTGTCTCGGACAAGGAATCAACGCCAAAGGCCTGTGAGTGTTCGACCACTTTTGTCCTATTAGCAGAAGAAAAACTGAGGCTAATTCTCTCGGATAAAGAAGGCCATTTTGTTTTGCTGTCAGAAAGCCTGTTCGCAGAAAAGGCCAGCGCAGCCGTTGAGAAAAATTTAAAAAAAGTGCCGGCCAAGACGGCCAACGTAAAAAAGAATGCACTTCAGTTATTGTCGAGTCTGGGACTCGACGCAGTCGCAGCAAATGTCAAGAAAGCACAAGGAATGCAGCTTGACATGTTTTTCGTTGCCAAAACGCACAAGAATGACGCTCCTTTTCGAGCGATCGTATCAGAAAGACACACGTGACTCGAAGTGGTCTCCCGCTTTCTACAAGGACAGTTGTCTGCCCTAAAAATAATGACCCCTACCGAATCCGCAACTCGCAAGCCCTGGTTGACTTCCTTCGCAAAGATAACCCGTCACGCCTGAGCGCAGCGAGTATTGATGTAGAAGACCTCTACTATTCGCTTCCACACAGTGAACTAGTAGAGAGCGTAAAATTTTGCATTACCCAACACAACGACGGGTTGGCGTTCTGGTCAAGGTGCGGGTTAACAGTGGAGGCATTTCTGGAACTGCTCATGGTGTATTTACAGTCCACTGTTGTTAGTGTTGGCAAGGACCTACATGTGCAGAAGGCAGGTGTATGTATCGAGTCGGCTGTAGCACCCATCCTAAGTGACATTTTTCTCCGTCGCGTTGATAGAAAAGTGTCAGATAGTCTAGCAGGGACTGCGGATCACATTTTTTGGTACGTGGACGACTATCTTGTACTCTTACCTAAAGATAACTATAACCAGAACGTCATCAATGTTCTCAATGTGTTAAGAGAGAATTCCTGTGGGCTGAAGTTCACAATAGAGTTTGTACAAGACAAGTCTCTACAGTTTCTGGACATCAAGTTGCTCTTCAAGACAGATCACGTGTGTTGGCGGTATAGTCCACGAGCCAAAAAACCACTGCTAAATTTTGCATCTAGTCACTCAAAAGTAATAAAAATTGCGATAGCATCCTCATGCTTTAGATCTTCGTTGCTTCGGTCATGTGTGCACGAGATTGCTTCCAGCTTTCAGGACCAGCTAAGCAGGCTCAGGGCATCTGGGTATCCCAGCCATTTGCTGAACACTATTTGCAAAAAACTCGTCCCAGTGATAAAAGGTACGGAAAGAAGTCCAAGAAGAGTACAAAGAGAAAAAAAAAGCTTGCAGTTCTCCCATATGTTCATAGGTTGTCCCATGGCTTGAAGAACGTAGCAGCGAGATACGGAGTAACCTCGGTCTTTACAGCACCCAACAAGCTGTCAAAGTTGTGTCCACGACTTCGGAACATGGTGGAGTCCGGCACTACGCAGAGTAAGAACAGCTGCCAGATGAAACACAGCCAACAATACCGGTCTTGCAGAACAGCAGTGGTATACCAGGCTCCGTTCAGCTGTGGCAGATCTTATGTCGGGCAATGTGGAAGGTGTGTAAACACACGGTTGAGGGAGCATGACTCGGCATTACGTAGTTCAGGACGAACACTTCTGGTGGATCACTGCAAGTCTTGTGGGTGCGTACCAATTTTTACAGACACAAAGATTCTGTCAACTCACTAGAGAAAAATTAACAAGGAGTTGATGGAAGCATTCCATATTAGAAACATGGGAGAAAAATGTGTTAGCCAAGCTTCCGTCACTATGTCCGATAAAGAATTTGATTTTTTGAAGGGCACGTGCAACAATCTGTCTGCAGATGCGTGAACTCTTCAATTTTTGTTGTTTTGTGGTTCATATCATGACGTAGCGCTAAATGAGCTTTCTTTAGGTTATCTCGTTTGTTCCTGGATCCACCGATGGGGGGGCGTGTGGGCTACGTGAAGATATAAGTACAGTTCGTTGTTCAAAATAAACCAGTTGCGAGTTTGCGCCCGTGTGTTTGCCTCTTTTCCTTGTGTCCGTGTACGTGTTTGCGCAAAGAAGTCATGAATGGCTTCAAAGTTCGCGATCACTGTTCGTTTTGCCAAGTGTTGGTACTGGCTGTCGAAATTCGTGATCAGAAGCTGAGTCCTCCGATGTTTCAGTTGGACGATAGCGCGCGCGACACAAATCTGCCGAGCCAAGAGTACCGAGAGGTTATTTTCCGCGATGCCACTACTCTTGTTGTCGCAGTCGCTCTCCACAGTTACCAACATACTGGCTCGCGGCGGAAGTGCGATGGTGTCGTCAGCAAATCGAAGTGTTAAGGTCTGCGCAACAGCATCCTTCTGTAAGGCTGTATGGTCGTTAGATAACGTTATGAGCAGGTCGCAAAAGTTAATATCTCCATGTTCACAGAGAAATTCCATTCCAAGAATTAGGTTTTGGGAGCATTCGCGCAATACAACGAAGGAAACAATGTATGCCGACTCGCGAATTCGGAGGTGCGCAGTGCATATTTCCAGCGGTGTCAATAGGTGACCTCCCGCAGTCCGCAGGTTGGTTCTCTGTCCCCAAGGTGTCGTTACCTTTCTTAGCTGTGCAGCGAGGTCAGCGCTTATAACGAAATAATCGGCACCCGTATCTACTAGAGCGGTCGGCGGGTGGTTGTCGACAAAGACAGAGATGCGAGCAGAGACACGTTTGTCGTCGATGGCACACGCCGGTGAAAGGATGTCGTCGGATGTCGGCAGGCATATCGGGGGAGGGTCTTGTAACGGTCGATCAACAGCGGCTTCACCCTTAGAGGTCGCTGTTCTTAGTTTCTCCGGCGCAGGCTTGGGGATCTAGGCGATCTTCCTTAAAGGACGTCCGCAAAGGTGGATTGTTGGCCAGGTGACGTGGAACGCCGTGGAAACGGTGAGCGGGATCGGTGACGCGGAAGGGTTGAGGATCGCTGGCTTGCCAAGTATTCGGCGATAGCACGGGGCCGTCATGGGTAGGACCTCGGCTGCACGCAGAGTCGTCATGGGGTGTACCAGCTGTTGGACCTCTCACGAACGACATCTGCTAGAGCAGCAACATGGGGCGGAGAAGACACCACGGGCAGCTGTTGCAGCTCCTCGTGCACAATATTGCGCACGAGCTTCGTCAGGTATCTTACAGTCGTGACATCAGGTGTTGGCAGGGCTGACGACACGGATGAAAGACTGCCAAGGCGCTCATAATGATACGAACGCTGTTTTAGCATTCTCTCCATTGTCGTGGCTTCGCGGAGGAAATCCTTTATAGTGCTAGGAGTGTTACGCATTAGTCCAGCGAACAGCTGCTCTTTCACTCACCGCATTAGGAGTTGCACCTTCTTCTCTTCCATCATTGAGGAGTCAGCTCGCATGAACAGCCGCGAAATGTCCTCAACGAACAAGGCAACACTCTCGTTCGGACGCTGATTTCGGGAATTGAGGAGCCGTTCCGCTTGCTCCTTTCGGTCAGAGCTTCGGAAGGTATTCCGCAACTGGTTGCGAAACTCTGGCCAGGTTGTCATAGTGGTTTCATGGTTTTCGAACCAAGTGCGCGCAGAGTCCTCGAGATAAAAGTAGATATAACGAAGCTTTCGCTGCTCGTTCCACTCGTTGACGCTGCCGCAACGGTTGTAGTCGTCAAGCCAGTCGCCGACGTCCTCGTAAGGGTCACCGTGGAATGGCTCTAGGGTTCGCATGGTGTTGAAGAACCGTGGAGGAGGCAGCATTGATGTCTCTTGGGTTTGCGTTCCCGCACTAGCCATAGTATTGCCGAGTTGTGGAAATGGTCCGAATTCAGGAGGTAGACCTATTTGTCGCCAGCTACGCCGTAGGTCAGCTGGTTCTTCCAAGTCGCGACTAGTGTCGGGATCTTGCTGCTGATTGCAGTGCATACACCATTCAGCACCTCCACCAGAAAATGTCACGTGATTACAGAACGACCACAACGTCTGTTCACAAGAGCAGCACTGGACGTCGAGCCAAACCGAACGTTAGAGCACTAGCACACCAACAGTCCTCTTCTTTTTTTCTCACCATGGCAAACACTCGTATTGGCATGGATAAACCTCGTTCCATGCCTGTGGCAATATTTTCAACCTTGGAGGCTATGACATTCGGTTTTTGAAGCTGTTAATTGATGTCATCAATACGTTCAGCTATTCTATCAAGTTTCTTTCTATCATTTGCTGTGCGCTCTGTATGCCATCATCTGCTGAGCTAATACATTTTTCGCCTTTCAATACTTTGGATAACATTTTCCTATGGTGGCACCAGGATTTGCCTCGATATTATCACAACATAATAGGTCACTGTCAGCAGAGAAAACACAACTCAAAAACAACTTTTTGCACAGTGGACTAGTCAACACCAAAATAAACTGGTTATTGCTACGGTAACGCTCCCAGACAAATAGTCACTACCTTAGGTAAAAAAAGCAAAGTTGGTTTCTAAACGTGTTGCCTCCAGTGCCGTCGTATAGCCTACTGTCACAGAGCTGAGTCGACCGGCTTCTTATAGACGGGAAATGTACTACGTGGCTTGACGTAATCGTTTATGGTATCTGAAAGGCGTCATAACGCCTAATTATTGGGGACAAGCACAGTCTGATGTGAGCGTCGATGTAGATGGGTTGAGCCCAGGAACGCAGTCCATGAAAACCACCGCTGTTCAAATATCATGCGCAGATTTCAGCATTGTAATGAAAACATGAATAACGAAGCAAATAGAATTTTCAAGCATGTTGTCGCCAGTGCTGTCGTCGAACAAATATTTGTGTTGTGTTTTGATGAATTTGAGTTTATGGGTGGGAGGCAGGCCACTACACTAACTAAGGCGAGAAAACCATGCGAATTAAGAATGGCTAGCACAGTATAATAGAGCGAATGAGCATCATGCATCTGGGTGAATAAGGCAGGTGCGTTCTTACCTCTCGTATGTCAAGGTACGTTGCTGATGCGGGCATATTAAGCATAAAAAGCTGCGTTGCCATAATTTCCAACAACAATCGTCCTTCGAGATACATAATATGGCTTATTTTAAATATGTAGTTTTGGTAAATTTTGTGAACTTTCTGTGTTAGCTCCCTACTGACATCAGGGCTACTTTTTGGAATAGAGTCGGGGTATATAAGTACTAAGTAGCTTCGTTCGATATATACCACACATAAAGAAGCATTTACTTGAGCTTAATGTCGTTTTTAGGTTTGAATCGAGTTTTCTTTCTGATCAATCCTTTTATTCGCTGGTCAAAATCACCTTTAAGACTAAATATTTTAGTATCAGGCTTAGTTAATGAGTTCTTGTACTACTGGAGAAAGTTGTGGGTACAATGATAAAATGCCTTCCTTTGTTAGAAGAAGGCGACAACTTCTGAAGAGTAAGGCGACAACTTTAGAACCATCGCTAATGAAAAAAACCCACAAGCAAACCACCGGTCACTGTCCACGTGAGTACGCCACTATCATTCGGCCTACGTTCGGGTCATTCGTCAAAAATTACTGCTAAAAGCATCCTACAAGTGGGAAAAATTTTCCGCTAATGCCCACGATTCCTTGTTAAAAACGAGGCGTGTTCGTTTGTCATTAACGAAGACATTTTGTGTAGCATTTCTCGCAAAGACCGATGTACTAGTTTGATTCATTGTGCTTAAACATTCAGAAGTTGACTGAAGCTTTTCACCTGTTTCACTAATCAATTCCAGGTTTTTATGCACCAAAGCTCGGACGTATAATGTGAGGAGCTCCACGGTAAGGAACCCGGAACTCAATAAAACCTGGGTTTTTCCATCAAAACTTCTCTGAAAGAACTGTTGTGTTGGTTTATTCCTGAACGATGAAGGTACATAACTTACTGAGATTTCAGCGGGAAATTTCGTGTCTTTGAAATTATACTGAAAACATTGCAGAAGGAACAATAAATAGGAGTAAACACAGAGAAGCGCTGATCAGCATTCGTCTATGCTCATTCGTATCCCTTGCTCCTTCCAGCGTTGATAGATGGATGGATTGATTGATTGAATAATTGAAATGTGGGGCCTCACGTCCCAAAACCACCATATGACAATGAGACACGCCGTAGTGGAGAAACCCAGAAATTTCGGCAAACTGGGCTTCTTTAGGTTGCACCCAAATCTAAGCACACAGGCCTGCAGCATTGTCGCCTCGTGGAAAACGCAGCCACCATCAGTGGAATTCGATCCCGTGACCTGTAGGTTAGCAGCCAAGCACCACATTCACTATACCACCTCAGTGGATCTTTCCAGCGCTGTTTTCATTATATTTAGTAAGACTTGTGTATACTCTCGTGCCTTATCAAACAAAGAAAGGCCATTATTATCTGCCTATGCACAAACAAAATCAACATTATAAGTGGCACTCTGCCGATGGTCGAATGCAAATCCCAATCATATCTTGAGATTTATATATGCGAAAATTACGGTAATAATTTGATACGCAAATATTTCAGCCAATTACGTAACAGGTCATATCATTGGGGAAAGCCGGCTGACCAAAGTCATAACGAAGTTTACCAAGTAAAATTTTGTAACATAGGTTTCATCATCCTATTTGCAAAACAAAAACGCGGACATAAAAATTCACAGCATATAATAGAATGCACAATGGTGAGTGGGGCAAAGCGTCCACCCATCCACGTGTCTGACCGTTCGTGTAAGCGTCCATGCGTCCTATCACGTTCGAGATTGCAGACAGTGCATGGGTAACACCGGCGAGACACAAGCCAAATAAGCTGAGCGCGAGCGTCTTCAACGCACCCGCCGCTCTGCTTCGTCCACTCCCCACCAATGATCCGGCACGTACGGTGACTATCCAGGAGACCGTGAAAGACACTCGTTTTCCGCGTACCCATTCACAGCCCGCGCTGCAGTTAATCTGTGAGTAGTGGTACAACGCCATCTAGAATATCGTCACTCTACTGAAGTTGGTATGTACTTCTATGAGACAGCATCATCAATTACACTGTTCAGGAGAGACTGCCTTGTTTTCTTTCTCTCTCCTTTTCTTTCAGTTACGCGTGACGGATGAAAACGTTAGACCAAGAGGAACTTCGCCCATAAAGTTATTACGTACTATGCCTTCTTTAAAGCCATATTGTCTACCAAAATGAGCGGTTGTGGACACAATAAGCAGCGCACTAATAAAGTTAATGCTCAGACTTGCTACTCTTGACTGTGATGCTAATGAATGTTCTCATCGGGTGCAGTGGGCAAAAGTGTAGTTTTTTAGGTTCGTTTTTGGCGTTTTTGGCAGTAAGACGTTGCAGTAACTTGCGCCGTAGGACGTCATACAGCTAGGAACAAGGAGGACCAGAACGACGATGTCTATACTTCTTGAATTTTGTACTCTTTGGCAAAAACAAACCTTTTCAATGCTTCACAAAGGCCTGCGTTAGCTGTCTTAATAACACCGGTGTATAATAGCTGCAGGCCTAAACGTACGAGATATGGTTACCGAGTGGCTAGCACTCGTGTGCGAATCACCGCAGTTATGTACTTCACTTGCTCCTTCTTTCTATACTTTTGTATAGGGACGTTAGGTACAGCAGCATGCCGTACTTCACCAGCGCTACCATACGCCCTTCCACTTATTGAACAATTACGTCCCATGTTGCGCAAAAAAGACAGTCTCTACAACTTGCTTTATTTGGCCAAGTACGTCACGCAGCTCAGCAAGTGCGCTTCAGTGGGAAAGTTCGAATTGTTGGTGTTGAGCATAATGAATTATATTTACTGGTGTAAAATGGGTTGGTGACGCAAAAGAACACGACGCATGGAGTTCCCTTTGTTTCGGGAGAATTTTCATCGCATAGATTGCATACATTTCTCTGCTAGGTTGGCGTTGCGTATTTGCAATGCGCGCTAATATATCAATCAAGCACTTTTCATTTGAAGTCATGGATATGAAGCAGATATTTTCGAGCAAGGTGAGCTTTTTACAAGCAAACTGTTCCTTTGACAATCCACATCTCGCAAATGCTTTGGTAGAGGGGATCACTTTACAATGGGAGCATGCCTTAGAAACATTCTTAGTCAACTAGTAACTAATTCGCGTGAGAAACGAGTATCTTTTTTTCTACAACGTCATGTGCTGGAGTACTGGCTTCTTTCAGAGCCTTGGGTATTAGAGTAATGAGGAATCACCAAGGTGACAGCACTTCTCATTAGGTAGGCAGTGTTACGCGTCTGTTTTATCACCTGCGGTGATATGACGACATGGCACCGAGACCTAGCACACCGGACGATAACACAATGACAAATTTGCATTGTCTCGGTGACAAATGTGCACCGAGACCATGCACGCTGGCTATTCAACACAATGACAAATGTTATCGGAATGCCCAGCCTGCCCCTTATTCTGTTGATAAACACAACTAAAAGGTGAAAGACACCTGTTTTTTTTTCTCTCAGATAAATCTAAAGCACTAGAAGCTGCCTCCAACTGACGGGACCTGCAGTGCGTCTAGTATCAGAAGGTCTGGAAGTTTTCTGTACCTCGGGTGCTTTGGCAGTTTCTACGGGGTCGGAAAACATTTAACGAAATGACGGGTGCTGTGGCCTCTTTATATAGCACCAGTGAATGACGCAATATTGCGAATACAAATTTTAGCGACCTGTGGTGCCATCCCACCGTCCTAGTGTAGACACTGACTTTAATGTTTGGCGTTCTATTAGGTACTTAACGCTTTTGCACTTGAATAAATTTAGCTTGTCGGCCACATTAGCGCATGCGCTCGCCTTCCTTGGGGAGAAGTGTGAGCATAAGAGTGTGCGGCGTTCCCCTTCAGGGCAGATGATGGGTCGTAGCAGTGCCCTCCTCCTCACTGGATCAATGAATACAGCATACATTGCCCCCTCTCCCTTAGGTGGCAAAGGAGGACAGCCGCCTCACCACACCCCCCTTGCGTAAGAGGCATTTTCTTGCCTTCGACCTGCACTTGATTCTCTTAGTATTTACCTGTCTAATGCTCTTGGGTCACTCCTGCAGCCTGAATATGAGAGCTTGATTAGTCGGGCACCTTTTCACACATTTTTATATATGTATTACGCAGTGCGTTCGTAATCAAGTTCTGGCTATAAAAATATGCGCGTCTGAGGAAGACTCCGTATGCAAGACTTTATACGAGATAGCATACAAACGAGATGCACATTCTCGCGAGCTTCTATAAATAAAATAAACGCTAAACTTGCAAAAAAAGAATATGGCTGATCAATTTGCATACAAATAAGCATAACACGAAAGTAAAACGTGTATTTGCATAAGTAGCTCAGCGTCAATTGTGCGTTTTCTTATTTTTCACCACAAGGTGGAATAAATGAATGTCATAGCAACAAGTTGTATTGTCACGCGTAGACCAGCAAGCACCTCGAGGTGGGCAGCGTACTCCTTAATGATCAATTACGGCGATTTCTTGATATCAACCAATTTCATGGAGGCTTTCTCATATGTTCTCTTCTGTACCCTGATGATACACTCTAAGGCGAAAGGGTGTTAACAGGGTGTGTGGTTCCTCCTTTTAGGGACTAATGGGGCTGCCGCAACCATTATTCTCTTTTACAACTAACGGCACCGGGTCTAACAGTTAGTCCCCACAGAAGAGCTCAAAGGACTAACATTTAGACCTCACATTTACACCTTGGTGATTAACCGTTTTTCCCACAATTCACCTCAAAGAACTGAAATTTATTCCTCACATTTGCACCTTATAGAGCAACTGTTAATCTCCACATTTACACCTTACCGGGCAACAATTAGTCCTCACAGTTGCATCTTGCCGTACGTACGGTAGATCCACTCAAATACTCCAATCGGATGAACTTTTTGTCTCCAGTTCAAACATTGTTTTTTGTTTGTTTTCCGCGAGGCCCAATACTTTTTTCACCTGTTTTTATGCGCAGTGAGCAACACATTGCGCGGAAAAGAACACGTGAAAAAGTATTTAGCCACCTATGTGTAACTGCTTTCGCAGTGACGGCAACAACTAAAGACAAAAGTGAGACATTGAAATCTTTTATCCTTCTACAAACACATGAAGTTTCTCTATTTTTTTAAGTGAATTCATGGTGAAGTGTGCAAGTTCAGTCTTGTTGTCAAATTTTGTTCACTCCTTGGGGAACTCCTCCGACGGAAGCGATAGATGACAGGTATTGTAGACGCCAGCGCACGCAGCCTTCTGCCTGTTGTGTTCCCACGGCTGCACGCACAATATTATAGTAAAAATAGACACACGTGACAGAAGATGAAGATGCACAAGTACGTGCACATTAACATGAAAAATCGATGGCAGATCCACGAGCTAAATGATGATGAGATTGGGCGAAGCTCCTGGAAGTAATACCGTGAAATTTTTTTCGTTCATTCGCCTGGCGATATGCGCGCTTCCTCACCGCTTCCCATTGTCGAACGTTTTCAAGATCTGCTTTGCGACGTCGTTCCCGTACGGACGGATCTTGCCGACGCTGACGTGCTTCTGCAGCTTCTTGTTCACGTACGGCGGGATCTTGCCGACGCTGCCTTGTTGATGTGGCTTCTCTTTCACGTACAGCAGGATCTTGCCGACGCTGACGTGCCGCTGCAGCTTCTTGTTCACGTACGGCGGGATCTTGCTGACGCTGCCTTGTTGATGTGGTTTCTTGTTCCCGTATAGCAGGATCCTACCGACGGTGCCTTGTTGATGTGGCCTCGCGTTGCCGTACGGAAGGATCTTGCCGATGCTGACGTGCTGCTGCAGCGTCTTGTTCACGTACGGCGGGATCTTGCCGACGCTGCCTTGCTGATGTGGCTTCTTGTGCCCGTACAGCAGGATCTTGCCAACGCTGCCTTGTTGATGTGGACTCTCGTACCCGTACGGAAGGATCTTGCCGACGCTGACGTGCCGCTGCAGCTTCATGTTCACGTACGGCGGGATCTTGCCGACGCTGCCTTGCTGATGTGGCTTCTTGTTCCCGTACAGCAGGATCTTTCCGACGCTGCCTTGTTGATGTGGCTTCTTGTTCCCGTACAGCAGGATCTTGCCGACGCTTCCTTGCTGATGTGGCCTCTAGTTCCCGTACTGAAGGATCTTGCCGACGCTGACATGCCGCTGCAGCTTCTTGTTCACGTACGGCGGGATCTTACCGACACTGCCTTGCTGATGTGGCTTCTTCTTCAGACACAGCAGGATTTTGGCGGCGGCGTCGAGCAGCTTCCCGGCGCGCTTCTGCTTCGCGTGCTCTCACATCAGGGTCCTCTCTGCGAGCAAGCGCCGCCGCTGTTCTGCGCACCCGCCTTTCGGCATTCTTAACCATACCAGCACACACCGACGGCAACGAGCATCGGCAACTACAAACCTGTATCAATATGGTTTTGAATATAAAACCATTGCTTTAGAAAACACCTGGCGTCTTTCGTTAGGTAGCTGGTGTCTTTGTTTTGTTTTGTTTTAGAAACATCCGGCGTCTTTTCGTTTTGCTTTTAGAAATATCGGGCGTCTTTTGTTGCTTTACTTCATCGATGAACGGCGTTTTGAACAAAAAAAATGTTTATTGCTTATACACGCACAAAAGAAGTCTCACCAGGCACTACTTTTGAGGAAAACAATGGCTGCTACTGGGAAAGAGAGAGCATAAGTCGGCTTTTA
The DNA here is from genome assembly GCA_013436015.1 of Rhipicephalus annulatus. Lineage (NCBI taxonomy): Eukaryota > Metazoa > Arthropoda > Arachnida > Ixodida > Ixodidae > Rhipicephalus > Rhipicephalus annulatus. The sequence continues at coordinate 629,315 of WOVY01009410.1, read as the reverse complement.
ACACTTCTGCTTGTACTTAGGTTTCCTACTGGAACATGCCAATGGCTGCTAATGAGGAATGGGAGACAGAGGAATTCGCCTTTTAGATACCGCGCACGCTGCGATTTTTTTTATTGTTCAACAACGTACAGGAGAAATCTCCCTCCGGCACCACCTTGGAGGTCAAAGCGCAAGACTGGTTGCACACTACGACTACGACTACGACTACTAGGGACGAACGGGTGCGCTATAAGGAGCTTCGCCTCTAAAAACAAGCGTTAAAATATGACACACAAACAACTTTACCTTCACATCTCGCACGGGCCTTCTGAAGCTGCTCTGACGAAAGAGATGGATGACAGGCATCGCAGACGCCAGCGCACACAGTCTTCGGCACGGTGTGTGCCAACGGCTGCACAATAGGTATGAAAATAGTGAGTCACACGTGACAGAGGATGAATACAAATTCATATGAGAAATACGTTTCAGGTGAAATGAAAGCATACGTGAGGTATGACATGCCAATACTTTCACCGTGATGTCACGCATCGTCAAAGACTCATTTCGATCCCCGTAGCGCAACAGCTTAGGAGCGGTGGCCGCAGCCACGACTCCGCGAACCACCGTGCCGCTAACAAGTCAGTGGGTCCTAAGCGAGTGACGTCGTTCAGCTCGAGCAAGCGAACGCGAGACAGAAGACGGCGCTGCATGCGGAGTGTCTGCCGCCAGCGAACTTCGAACAGGAGAGGGAGCGTACGCTTGTCCGCCACCACGAACAGCGCCGAGCTGGTTTGGAGCTAGTGCTGAAGAAATTTACGGTAATGCGGCCCTTTTCCACAAACTCGAGTGAGTGCAGCGCGCAAACGCGAGTCCGCCGCCGCGGCCAACGGACGGCGCAGAGCTGCTTGCGACCGACTCACGGGAAAGCAACTGTAATGGCGACCAAATTTCAGTGAGTTCCAACGCTGGCGGAAGCACCGCCAGCCCGTGCTGGTGCACTTACAGTTCGCGACATACAGCAATCAAGCTCTTTACGAGAACCCGCAACGTGTTTTCGATGACTCCCTACTCAGTGACGAGGTCTCAGCCCAATATCTTCCGCCCGGAGCTCATCGCGGCGTCGAAGACAGGCGAGCACTAGATGAGCGAGCGTATGGGAGGCCGACGGCAATGTCGGCCGTTTTCCAGGCGGTCGCAAAGCTCAGGCGTACTGCAGACGCCAACGCTGACCTTCGCGATGCATTTCGTGGTGCGATATACAACACTACCGAGCCCGTTGCCGGCAAGCGCGATCCGTAGCGCACGCGCGACAAGTAAAGTAAAATAAAAAATGATAACGTACTTGCCTGTTTTCTGCCCTGAGTCCGATTGAAGTATATTGGCCTATTGGCCTTCCCAACTGTTGCTGTCGTGTGTTGATAGTGACTATGTTGAAGCCAGAGATATACAGTGCGGCGTGGTAGCGTGTCGAGACTTGCTCCAGACTTCAAGGGTGCAGCGAAACGCAAAAGCAGCCGCCCACACTCACCCAAACGTACACACATGCACCACGTCGTAGTTTTTAGATCGTTGAATCCAGGCGGCCATGGTCGAGCACTCCGAGCGCGACGCAACGCGAACGGCTGCCGGCAAAATACATGGAAAGACTGAGCCAGCAGAGAAGGAAAAAGAGGGCTGGTCACCTTTGCAACGCTTTTCGCTCTGCCTGCAACACCCGGGTGGTTCATCCATTTTGAGCGTGTTTGGAGAGTAAACGGATTAGCGCGGCACGCTTCCCTCTGTTGTTGCTCATCAACGGTCTATCCGTTCATCGCGCGTGCCTATTGGGCTCCGTTACTTCTTTTTAGGGTAATTTTGCCTTGGAGTGTACGTTCCACACCAAACAAGCGTCAGTGATTTAGTTCATCAGAAAGTTAATTGAAAATAATAAAAATTACAATATTATGAAATCATGCTTGTAAACGTGGGCTACCCTGTGTATTTGACGTAATGAGCCGAATCTTTTACAAACCTGCCTGGCCTTGCAATCGGATGCAGCGTGCGTTTTCATCAACGGCGTGACCACGAAGCGAGCACCATTCGCCTGTGTTAGCTCCAGAACGTGTTCATTGACATAGTGTCTGACAGTAAGCACACATACAATTAAGCAACTAGAAGGTGGGTGCGGGATACATCATCTACGTCACGCGCCAGTGGGTGTAAATAAAAAGGCAATGCTTGAGCCTTCTATTAGTTGCTGCAATAATTACTGAGCTAGCCACAGGTTACCTCAAACATGGTGGCAGAACTTGATTCTGCGTTTGATGACATCGCCAGCTTTCTTGTCCTGTGATATATGAACCACGCCTTCTTTGTTTACACTTTGGCCAAGCGTGGCGGTGCCTATAAGCCTATTTTGTGACGTCATAACAACCACGAACCAGCTTCCTGTTCTAATTTGCTTTATGTTTAAGGTTTATTGTTTATTTAAAATATTGACGAGTCTTCAAGCGAAACAACCCACATATTTTCTACAGCACCCCTAATACTACTCTAAAACGACATTATCACCATATGGTAGAAAGTTCACCGAGATTTCTCCTTAAGCAGAAAGGGCACAAAAATGAACATAGACAGAACAAGTGTCGGCTAACAACTGTCACAGCTTGACACCTATTTCGCCAAGCTGAAACACAAATGAGGACACAAGAATTAAAGTCGCAAGTGTACAGAAGGCGTGCGCAAGTAACTTCCACAATTGTTACTTGCGCATCAGCAGTGGTGCGATTATATACAAATTCCAAATCCAGATGGAGGCGTTCTGCTGGTGACGCCAAAAAGTGGGTGGTTCGCAGTGGTTGCGAGGACAGGGGGAAGCAAACAGCCAATGAGGGAAAAGAAGGCCTGTGTCATCATTTTGACGTCGCCTTTGGGACCGTATAGAAAAGTAAAAAGTGTTTGTAACAAGTTTAGAAGTGTTTAGCTAGTGTTGCTCACTATTAAAATGTGTTGGCACTAGTTCTCAAACGTTGAAGAAGCAATACGGCACAATCCAAAAATATTTTTGTTATTGTTTTGAAACAACGCTAAATTTAGCGGGATGGTTAATGGTGGCGCTAAGTACAACCCTGTTTCAAGCAGTTATTGTTCTCATATCTCCACCACCGAACGGCGCAACTTTCGAAGTCGTTGGCTCAGTCGAGCCCAGTCATAGCGGAGAGCAATGGCACCGCTAGCCACCAGCAGTAGCGGCTCATCCGCGTTTCCGGGATTCAGCGCGTGCTCGTCCTCGTCTTTATGACCAAACATCCGTGCTCGCGGTGAAAGCCATAGAGCTGCAGCACGGCTTCACGTTCGCCGACCGGCGGTGGCTGTGACAAGAGCTCAGCGACGCGCTGAACCGTGCAGGCCCTGCGCAGAAAAAGTGGATGAGTGGCAGGCTTGGTGGCGCAGGTAGGTGCACGAGGTCTGCTGTGACGCCACCGCCATCAAGGAGGCACAAACGTGAGTGAACGTCGAATGTGCGGGCGATTTCTTCTTTGACAATGGTGTATATTTCTAGGGGCACTGGAGGGGGTCGTCTTCCAGGCTTCCATAATCGCTTATTACAGCTAACCGGACTGACACGCTTCGGTGGCGTCTTCGCTGGCCTGAACTATCAACAGGTAAGCACTCTGCCACCGCAGTATCCCGGGTTCCTGGGCGGTGCCATGAGAGAAATTGCCCATATTTGTAGGGGGTGCATTTAGGGTAATCTTGTTGAACAGGAAGATAGCGCAGAAGAAAGAATTCAAAAGCAGGAAGGTTTATCATCTAAAATCTCAGTTTGCAGCTTTTGCAGTAAAAGGCGTATTTATTTATCATAACAGACACGCAATGCCTGCGGGCAAGTGCATGCACTAAAATGGTAATACATGGTATCATTGACCTCCGAATAGGTGCACAGCATTTCCCCAAATGTTTTGTACGTAAGGTTGTAAAATAGCCAAAGTAATGAATAGCCACTTTCTGAAGGGTCACACTCGCGAAACTTTTCCAGCAGGTGGGTGTTCCTGCTCCTGCAGTGGAGGTAGAGGTGGACGCCACTGAAGCGGCTGCAGGTGGCAGTAACACAGTGACACGTAACCATCTGAGAACTTAGTGTTTTATTGATTGTGAGACGTATGGGCCCCCAGTTCTTGAACATTTAATCTTTACTCCACAGAAGCACCCCAAGTGACGCTGAAAGCCCGCCCACTGCACCGAGTAAGTGATTGATCATCAAAGTGTTTAGAAATAATAACCTCTCGTATGTTATTCAAATTGCCTAGTAATTCACGACATGGCCATACACTTAAAGCCTACCACAGCATGCGGTGACAAAAATGCTGCATGTTTTCACTGTCTCAGCCTGCTGTGTGGCCTCGCCGCCGACAGAGGCCACGGCGCGCCGACACCTTGTTTCGGGTGTCTTCGCAGTGCGACCTGAGCCTCGAGCAGAACGAGCAGTTGCTTGATGGGAGTAGACCATTTGTTTACATTTTACATAAAGGGCGTGAAGATTCTTCGTGCTCTGTTATGGTGACTGAAACCATTGGGCTGTAAATAAGAAACATGCATTGTATTGAGGGCATGGTAACTGACATCTGAAATGATAAACTGCCGGGGAAAAGGTTGTTTAGCCCTGAAAATAGCTGTTTGATGGTAAGAGATGTATTTGAGGAGATGAATGAAGATTAGTTCCAGCAAATGTCTGTTGATCTACATGAAGAGGGCACAGCTTGTACACGAAGCTTCACACTTTCAAAGGATGCCACAAGGCCAGTGCATTTTCAACTGAGGATAAATTGTTGTGCACGTTGCGATTCTTTGCAGCAGCAGCTTCGAGCCACGAGATAGTCGAGAGTTAATCAGTAGCTCATGGAAACATTTTCGCCATGATGATTCATTGCAGGTGCTGCGGGGGATCGAAAGGTCAGCCACCCGCATCGCCTCCTCGGCACGGCGTATGGCAGCAGCACAGGAGTGGGCGGCAGCAGTGCAGCAGAGCATCCTGCAGGCAGCCTAATCCTTGGCCTGGACCACGGCTGAGGGCCCTCAGCTTGAAAGAAATGCATAGTTAATTTTCTTTTTTTATCATGTTTTCTATGTTGTTTTTATCATATATTATTGGTTTGTTGGTTTTAATATGTTCACGTTTTTCAGTTCATGTTCTATTTTATATGTTGTCTGTTTGCAATTAGTACATATTACTAGCTTTAGGTTAGCATTTGCTTTGTACGAGAAGTACAGCATTTTTTTTCTTCACATGCCTTGAATCTGTTTTGATGTTCGATATATGCGTTTCTCAATTTACGTTCGAACTGCTCCTGAGGCAGCGTCTCCCCCGCCTCCCCCCATCTTAAAGGTGTCTAGTCATCCACGGGGAGACCATGAGCGTGTAGTTGACATTCTTGTGAATGTTTTTAGCACTGTGATATTTGTGTTACCTCACAGTTTTCTAGCTCACTGCGTTTTTATGCAGCATTACCACATAGTGTTGGACTGTGATATCTTTTTGCCTCACACTGTTTCGCAGCTTGCTGCATTCTTTATGAAGCGTGTGTACTTGCCGAAAACAGCTTACACTGTGATATTATCATTTCAGAGCAATGAGGGTAAAGTACAACAACTACAATCAAATCTTTTTTGAGATCACTAAACTTGTAAGTAGGTATGTCACACAGTTTCACAAATGAATATGGTCCTCATCGCAGCAACATAACAGTGATTGTTTTCATGTAGATTTCATTGTAAATTACTCATTGCAGGAATTTTTTTGAACGTGGTATGCCTTGGGAGCAATGAGATTGCTGAGCCAAGTATTTATGCCGTATGTCACCAAAACAACCCACATGTTATTTGCTGCTTTGATTTACGTATGTTGTAGCATTGCAGTATAACTGCAGTCGAAAATTCAAATCAAATTAACTCTTGTTTGGATATTTATACAATGTTGAGGACAATGAACAAAAAGCCGGCAAGGCATTGTGCTCAGCAAGCCAGGCGTGTAAAATTGAATGCTTGTAGTCAATGACTATGAGAAGAGACGGATCTATGTAACATGCGTTCTTGCAACATGTTTCTAATGTAACTGCAATTTTTATGCGTTTTGGTGAAAGAAGTTGTGTGACGTTGCTGCATTGTTTCCACAATTTTTAGATGGTAACAGTCAGCCCAGGATGCCGCACATATATGCTTGCTCCAATCTAGTCTGATATGACTGTGATCAATGATAAGAAAAAGGGTGTTTCCGTTGCCTATTTCATGTGATATCTAAAGAAGATGCAGCATTTTCACATTGCCACCATGCATCATGTTGAAGCACGAGTAAGTACTTTGTGTATTCAAATGTGGCAAATATGGCCCTGACTTGCCAAGGTGCACTGGATTTAGTATGACTAAATTATTTTTGTGATGTGACGTCTTACCGTTCCTGTGTACTTCAAAAAGGCCCACGACAGCGCTGCGCTGCTGCTGTCCTCTGAGCAGCACGTTGCGCGGTGTGAGCGTTTAGCTCTCTCCTGGCTCCCCATCGTCATCTTCAGCTGGTGGAATGTCCCCAACATACTCATTCAAGGTCCAGTCCCCCGCTTCCAACACAATGTTGTGGAGAGAAACGCAAGCATAAATGATTCGCGCTGCTTGATCGGGGTTGTACAGCATCGTTCAAAAGTGCTGCAAACAGCGGTACTTGCTCTTCAACACTCCGATACATCTTTCCACAACATTGCGCATGGATGCGTGCTCCTTGTTGTATCGGCCTTCGGAAGTGTTGCCGGGGTGACTGCCAGGGACTGGAATTAGGAGCCATGGCTCGAAGGGATACCCTGCGTTTCCTGGAATAGAAAAATGACAGTGAGTGCTCTGCTCAAGTTAGTACACATTATTACTTACCAAGCAGATATTCGCCAGGCTGCAGCTGTGCAGCTAGGCGTGCACGTAGGGAGTTGTGTTTCCAAACCCAGGAGTCGTGGCACAAATCTAGGAATCGTGGGTCCACGACAAGGATGCGCAGCTGCGCATTGCACACCTGCGATGAGCGATACAAAATAGTACTGCATTTATGCTCCAAATAAATCCCTTTTTGCTACGCCCATGCCGGAAACAATGCATACTAGTACAATCATTGGTACAAGTAGCTTCACCAAGAGGAGAACACAAAGACAGAGTGTAGCAACCTAGGAGGGGGGAGGGGGGCAACGACCCTTCCACTGTACAAAAGGCTACGACTTCCACTGAATGATCAATAAGTGAAATCCTACGCCATGCTATTGGGAAAGAACACTCGTAAATACCAAACTTAGCCCATGCAATTGTGGTTATAAGTACTTTCATGTTTAAAATACTTCCCTATCGTGTATACACTTCTGCTACGGCTGCAGCCCATATTACTGATTACCTCCAAAATGCACAACTATATTGCACATGCACGCCGGAACGAGAATACTAAAACTGCAACTGGCTCACGCACACAATAACTTGTCAATTATGATAACCGAGGCAACACAAGTCACCAATTAGCTCGCACCCAGTCCCCCGCAGGTTCTCTTTCATTCATTGAAATATTACTTTTTTCAGCTTGGGCGTCAAAACTGAACAATTGCTTTTATGGGCTAGTACGAAAGGATCCTAACGGTACTTACAATCATGACGTCCAGAGCATAATAGCCCTTTATGGACATGATGCTCACAGTGTAGGCCAGGCTGTATCCCTCTGGCTGGCGAATGGTGACCAACGTGCCGTGAACACACGCAGGATGCAACCGCGTCGCGCAAGCTCCACCTATGCCTCATCCTTGGCAGCTGTTGTCATTGTGAAGTCCACCAGCTTTTTCCTAGCGGCCACGGTGATAATGGCTTCCGACACCTCTTAGGTGGTGTTGCTCACCACCGGCTGAGGCATGCGGTTGTGCTCCTCGCGACCAATGCTTCTCTGGAAGCTATCGGTGGTGAAAAATTGCAGCGCGCAACACACCTTCTTCTCTGTGGAAAGACCACTGGCTCACTGGCATCAGATGATAGGGCCAAGTTCGTCGCACAAGCTAAGCACTGTTCATTTGGACAGACGAAAACATTGCCGGAATCCTTCGCTGAACTCTACAAATGCATATTTTACTTCGCGTCATCGACTCTACTCGGCTGCAGCTGCTGCACAGGCGAGGCGAAAAACCGTGGAAGTGAAAGGAAACGCCATATTATCAAAGTGCCCGGATGCTGAAAAGTCGCGAAACTCTTACATTTTAATCTAATCCATGCCGCCTCGAAGCCATTTCAATCCGTCCATTTGTTTCGGACGGTCTTTCCGACCGTTCCTTCGCCTCCATTCAAAAGCCGGAGAAAAATAGTCTCGTGGCACCTTGGCTCACGTCACATAGAACGTCACGGCATTCGTCATGGCTCGAATATGCCAATCACGTGCGACTCAACGGACGAGACCACCTCCGTACGGTTTTGGATTTTGTACATTTTTGCACCAAAGATTGGATACCTTGTACAGCAACGACAACTGACGTTTCACGAACATTACGGTCTACTAGAAAAGCGGTTACGACACCTGACGTGGCTTTGTGTTAGAATATATTAATGTCCCGCAGAATGGTGGTGTTATGTTCCTACCGAGGCCCTGACATGTTTTTTTTATTACGTTGTCGGGGCAACGTTGCCAATGCCAGTTTTTAGGACCGAAGCTCCTTAGAACCAATCAATTTGACGTTCATCACACTCTACAAAACAAAAACTGAAACTCAACACCTGGAGAACAAAAAATAAAAGCTTATGTATTAAAGCATAAAGCGTATTCAAAGACCACTTAGTCAATAATAGACATAGTAAAATGTCTAGTGAATATTTTTTAATTTTTACCAGATACAATTACACCCCCATAATTTTGAGCCCGTAGTGAACGATGATTTTCATTCCGTTTTCTCGCAAAGTAAAAATACTTCATCTCGTTATTGTGATGGCATGTAGACTAGAACCAATAAATATGCGCTAGATATTCTTGTTCGTTATATCCCTCGTATATTCAATTTCTGTTTTTCAAATGCAACTTTCCCGAAAAATTGCACATAGCAAAAGTGAATGTTTAGTTTTCAAAGATGACAAAAGTGAAATTCAAAACGACAGACCCGTATCTATTCTGCCGGTATTTTCGAAAAGGTTGGAAAATCTTATGCATCGTCAAATGTACCAGTTTTAGAAAAACACAACGTGATTTCCCCAACTCAGGTTAGTTTTAAGGAAGCATTGATCTACTAAAATGGCAATATTAAAACAACAGGAGTTCATATTATCAGAACTTGAAAACAAACATGCAGTTCTCGCTACGTTTGTTGATTTCAGTGAGGCCTTCGACAACATTCAGCACTTCACGTTGTTTGAAAAGTTACAATGCTGTGCAATTCGTGGTCATGCACTGCACATGAAGAGTTACCTTAAACATCAGTAACGGGCGGTTGAAATAGATAGAAAGTTCACAGAGCTGAAGCCAATTAATAAGGGTGCACCTCAGGGAAGCATCCTTGGACCGCCTTTTTATACCCTACATAAATAATTCAATTCGTATTTATTCAGATGCTAAATACGTCTTATATGCCGATGATGTCAGCCCGTCTGTTTCCGCTCAAGATAGTATCGCGCTTGAGGAAAAAAATAAACCAGTTTGTTGTGAAACTCAAGCACTGGCCATGCTGTAATAGTTTAAACATAAACACCAGTGAAAGAATGGCGGTACTATTCTGACCTAGAAATAAGCTTTTTAATGAAAACATACATCATAAGCAAGACGATACTTAAATTGAAGTAGTAAACGAAGTAGTAAATTGAAGTAGTAAATAAAAATTTTGGGGGTTACGTTTTCGAGCACTATGCTTTGGAATGAACACATATACAGTGTGCTGGGTCAGTTATCTCGCGTAGTGGGTAGGGTGTACAGTGGCAAAACTGTTCTACCTTACAAGTTAAAACTCTTATTTTAAAGATAACTTTTCTATTCGCATCTTGCCAATTGTTTCTTAGTATGGGGGACTACAACTAACACAAACTTGCAAAAACTGTACCAGATGCAAAAGAAATATACTAGAATAATTTTTAACTTGTCGTATGATCCTCACACAAGGAAATCGTTTCAACAGGCGCGAAGGCTACCTGTACATTGTCTTCACAATTTAAAGTTAGCATTAGCGATCAGTCGTGAATTGAAAGAAAGTCGACATTTTTGTACAACCTCTCAAAACTGCAGTCAAATAATACATTGTTTGAAAGACAAAATAAAAAAAACATGAAAATTGATAGCCTCGAAAACAAACTACTTCTCAGATAAGTTATCCTACATAGTTCTTACGTTACTTAATAAATATGTGAAATCTGGCTTAGATTTCTCACATAGTACAAACTCAATTGCGCAATATACCCATGTTTAGTTTTTAAAATTTCTTTGCAGTTGCTGTATTGTTATCATGGTTGCCGTTTTTATTTTGGAATGTTGACTTGATTTTTTATTTTATTTTTGTTGTGGTTGTCGCTGTTGTTGTTTGTTGTTGAGATTACATTGATGACTGTTTGCCAGTGCTGTCATGCTGAAAGGCGCCTATGGGCCTTTGTCAAGCTGCTTCTTTTGAAGAGCAGCTTTTACCTGCAGCTGGCCATCATCTAACAATTGATGAAATGTAAAACATTATTAGTATTGATACCAATAATAATGAATACCCACTTTCATGTGTAATCAACAACACGACAGAAGAATACGTGGTCATCCGCGTCATTCGTCTGTCCATTCGTCTATGCATCCATCCGTCCGTCCATGCAACCATCTATCCGTTCATCTACCTCTCCGTGCGCCATCTTGATTTCCGTGCTTCCGTCCTTTATACTAGTCAGTGATTTCAACGTGAACACCATGGACCTTGGGGCGTATAGCGTCACCAATTCGTAGTCATTATCTTCAGAGATATGCCCTGGTTTTTCTTAACGCTTTCAAACAAAATTATCAATGTCTGATTACGCCGTTTCTTGGTTGATTTAAACTGTCGATGACTTTCAGTGCGTAGCGCTTACTATAGTGCATCTTAACCCGACGTGATGTTTGTATTATAAACATGTTTAATGTTTATAAAACAGAATAGCCTTCACTGCGTCCTGAATTGACGCTTTAAAAACTTTACAGTCTATTTGAAAAGCAGTTGCGAGACCTGGCATATATATGTGGGAGAATACTTGGGTTCAACGCTGTATGCTGGGGTTAAATTCCTGCTGGGACACTGATATTACTCCCTTACATTCGTTGGGTGAACACTGCCATATCAACTTTTTCTTAACGCTTACACGTTAAAATCACCTATGTGTGTTCACGCCGTTCTTAGGTAGATATGTGTCCATTACCTGTGGCATATACCCGCTTACCAGTGGCACATATCCACCCGCGGGTAGTAGCCACTGCCCTGCCCAACAAAATCGGCGACCGTATTGTGACAGTATTCACGTCTTCAACAAGGATTGACAAAGCCAGCTCGCTTTGCTCTATCAAGCCCCAAGAGCCGCAAAGGCCAGAGGAGCCCTCGACCAAGAACTCCATCCACTTGCCCAGGAATCTTTTAGCGAAAAAAAAAGTCTATCATCACTATGGCTCGACCAGCCGTGATCTTCATCAAATAATCTTATTCTCCAATAGTAATGTTCGTTTACATTATTTTAAGGGGGTCATCACAAGAGCTTGATTGATTGATATGTGGAGTTTAACGTCCTAAAACCACTATATAATTATGAGAGACGCCGTAGTGGAGGGCTCCGGAAATTTCGACCACCTTTAACGTGCACCCAAATCTGAGCACACGGGCCTACAACATTTCCGCCTCCATCGGAAATGCAGCCACCGCAGCCAGGATGATCACAAGAGCTGGACCATAATAAAGTTGTTATCACTCACTCGGTGACATGGTTCTCTCTGAAACGTCTGCATTGAGAGCACGTGCGCCATAGCCTGCGAAAGCGTGTAGTTGCTTGTTTTTTTGCGCATTAAATGAGTTTCTGAGGCTTTATCAGTGTATGCACACCTGCTACGCGCCATGTTGCACGAGTGATTGTGCAGGCATGCCGAAATTGCGTCGACAAATTCACCATTTCAAGAACCTGTTGCCACCCCCCCCAAAAAAAAAGAAACACGTGTACAATCGAGATTCACACGGATCCGCCTGGCTTCTCACTCAAGGAGTGCTTTGATCTGCGCTACATAAGTGGCCGGGCTATATACTGGCGTACTACATAGAGTAGAGAAGTATCGAAAACGCAAATAAATGATACACTCGTTTTTTCAGAAGTCTCTGCACCATCCAGAATACTGTTCTTCACGTGAGTCCACATGCGCTCGATTGTTTCATGAGAAGCCCGAGTGAAGTAACGCTCTCACAACACTTATATTTGTGACGACTTAGTTTTATGATGCCATTTATGCGGAAGATAATTATTAATAATGCTTTATGAAGCGCCTAACTTGTTTTAAGCACGTGCTTTCTCGCTTACATTGCTTCTTTTATGCCAGATCCAAGTGCTAATAATACCAGGAGGCTGAGCCACGGAGACAAGCTGGGGGAACGCCTGTACCCCCGAGTTATGAACTCTACGCAAAAAGGGTTATCTTAAACATATTTACAAGGGCCAGTTGTATACATAGCCCGTCTGTTAATCAGAATAAATTTACTGTAACCAGTTCTGATTTTGTATCAACAGCTTAAATTGTGCTGCTTTTCAAATATTCTATTGACTTAACACACATTGCAAGCCAGCCAATTTATGCCATGGTTTGTATTATAAGTGTAGTTTTTATTTATGTGTCAAAAGGGTAGGCAAGCAGTGGCGCATTTTGTTTTGAGAAATATAGGTTGTTGCAGTGAGATGCCTTTATTTTCAGAGGATGAATGTGATCGTACAGGGATCTTGCTTTGTTTTGCTTTCCTAGATACATGGCACGTAGCCACTTTGGGAAACTGCCCAAGAATTGAACGTAGAGACTGTTAGATGTTATTTTAGGTAAGCTATAGAATTTATATCATCGCTCGTGCCAACTTCGTTCTCCTCTTCCACCACGCGTCCCCTCTGTATCGTAGCCATTCCCCCTATGCAGATAATGCTCACTGGGCAAGTTAGGCTACATTTCGATGATGAAAGCGTTTTAAACGGGCAACATGAACGACGTTCGTCTTGCTTGAGCGGCATCCAGTCGACAACAACCAAGATATCATGTACTTGACATCGCCGGGCCGTTCCAGGACAACAAACAGATCAGGGTACTTGGCCACAAATGTTTAGCAGAGGTTGCGCTTACGAAGCGGCGTCCAAAGCCGCACCAAATCCTCGTTTTCAAATCTCTTTTTCATGCCGGTGACTTCCGTCGTAACGGTTCTTAGAGCATTTCTGGTAAACGAAAGTTCTAAGACAGGCGATGCGACACGCCTCTTTTGCGCGTCAAATGGTTTCGGCGAGAGTATAGGTTGATCGGTCTCGGAAAGAGGGAGAACACTATCAAGAGCTGTGCGGGGTCAGCGTCCATAGAGCAGAAAAAATGGACGGTATCTCAATATTTCGTGCAGTGCAGTGTTGTAGGCGAAAGTTATAAATGGCAAGATGGTGTGTCGTGTTTTGTGCCCGGAATCGATATACATGGAAATCATGTTGACGAGAGTCCTAATAGTTCGGCGCGTCCCGCCATTAGTCTGCGGGTGGTACGGGGCAGTGTAACGAAAATGGCATGAAGCAAGACGAAGGAGGTCTCCATTGACAACAAAGTTCTGCCCGCAATCACTGATGATGACACTGGGGGATCTGTGGCGTATTATAATTTGCGACAGCATGAACTGTGAAAGTTGAGTGGCCGCAGTATAGGCGTAGCATATAAGGTGGTCGACGCCCACAATAATTCATCAGTTGCCGTTTGTCGATCGCGGAAAAGGGCCGAGTAGGTGAACGCCGATGACGTCAAATGGTTGACCCGTGGGTGCTACGAGATGAAGTAGTCCAGCTGGCAGTGTTTTAGGATGGTTGTAGCGTTGACATTGGGCACAGCTCGCAACGTATGCAGGTACACTTTTACGAATCTTCTGCTAGAAGATGCATTCTTGCGTGTGATAAAATGTCCTAGAAAAATCTATATGGCCAGATGTCGGGTCGTCATGCATTGCTCGAAGCAGTGTTGTCGCAAACTTGTTGGCACAACTAGAAGTAGACGCGGGCCTTCGCTGGAATTATTCGTCTTGCAGAGAACACCATCTTTTACGACGAAGCCGCGTTGACCATTTGTTTTGGAAAAATAAAGAAGCGAGGCTGTTCACATTGCGTTGCTCTGCTCGAAAAGATGTTACGTCAGGAAATGGGGCGTCTACTACCATCAAATATTCATCAGTTTTCTGCTTCACACTCAGTTGTTGGAAGGGGAAGCCGTGAAAGACGATCGGCGTCAGCATCACGATGACCACTCTTGTAACGGACTTTAAAGTCGTGTTTAAAGAGCAAGACTTTAAAAAGCAAGACAGCCAGACGGGTCCCGTAGTCCAGTGAGCCAACATAAAGAATGTAGGTCTGTGATAATCGACAATCGGCGTCCATTGATAAAAGGGCGAAACTTGTGCATGTCGATTATGACTGAGAGACACTCTTGCTCTGTGACAGTGTAGCTTCGTTCCGGTTTAATAAACAGCGACTTCCATCGACAATGACGTGTTCAGCAGCTTCATAGAAATAGACCAAGACGGGGCCGATACCTACACCACTGGCATCCGTTTTAACTTCTGTGGCAGCAGGTGGGTCATAGTGGCGAATTAAGTGCCTTGACGTAAGAGCAAACTTCAGTTGAGAAAAAGAAGACTCGTATTCCGTTGACCACCATAAAGATGCGTCCTTGTGGAGTAGGAACGTCAAAAGGTACGCAAGGTCGGCGAACTTTGGCACGAAGCGACGTTAGTACGAACATAAGTCCAAAAAGCTTGGCAACTCTCGTACGGACTGAGGTTGTTTAAAGGTACTGATTGTAGCGACTTTCTGGAGATTGGGTCAAGCGCCATGCTTGTCCACCAGGTGACTGAGAACGAGAGTCTCAAGGTTGCCGAAGTGACACTTTTGGAAGTTCAGGGTGAGCATAGCTCTCTCAAGGCAGTTGAGAACAACGTCTAGCCGATGGTTGTGTTTATTGAATGTATGGCCAAAATTATATCATCCAAGTAGCGAAGAGAAACTTCCCACTTTATTCCACGTATTGTAGTGTCCTTGAAGTGCTCAAACGCAGCTTGAGCGTTGCGGAATCCAAAAAGGCCTTACATTGAATTCAAATAGACCATCTGAGGTTATGAAGGCCGTTTACTATTTGTCCTTCGGATGCATGGGATTTTGCCAACAGCCAGATCTCAAATACAAGGAGGAGAAGTACGATGTCGAATGTAAACAATCAAGGACGTCATTAATCCTGGGAAGCGGGTAGACATGCCTTTAGTAACAGAGTTGAAGCATCTTTAGCATACGGTAAATCGCCATGTACCGTCCTTCTACCGGACAAGAATCACAGGGGTAGCCCAAGGGCTACACGACTCTTGGATGACCTTTTTCGTTAGCATTTCTTCTACTTGTTGAGCAATGACCTTGCGCTCCGCAGATGAGACACGGTATGGTTTCTGCCGGATAGGTTGAGCGAATCCCGTGTCAATACCATGGCGAGTACTCGACACGGGTACACTTATTCGCTCTTCATTCTGCGCAAAGCAAAGCATACTAGCGTGCTTCGCAAGGACTTTGAACAAAGCTTGACGTTTCGCTGTAGATAGCTACTTGTTTACCATACTTAGAAAGTTGGCTTCTGTATAGTGCGTTGCACGAATAGGATCTACGCTCTCGTCGCTCAAAAATGCGATAAAACTGTCCGCATTTTATTCGAAGAGGTCGAGGCGCAATCCGTAAGGTAGCGTGACAAGTTCAGTGGAATATTTGAACTTCCCTGAGGCCAATCGCCCATCACTCACGAAAAGAATAGATTGCGGAACAAGCACATTTTTCTTGGCGCGATTCCACAGGAACATCAAACGTTCCGGCGTCCAAAGCAGAGTTGTTAACGCGAACGTTCTTCGCTGAATCGGGCGTCCAGACAACGTTCTAAATGACGGTGATGGATCCTTGACAGCTCTTGGGATCGTCAGTAAATGCCAATAGCACAATCTCGCTGGCACCACAGTGTGCAGTAGCACCGCAATCACGTTGAAAATCGATCCCCAAGATGACGTCATATGTGGAGGTGGCCAGGACAGCAAATTCTGCTCCGAATACGTTCCCCGTCAAAAATATTGCCCGCAGCTTCCCTCGGGGGAACACTGAGGAGGATGCGGAAGTCGTCGTCGTTGTCGACGTCACGCTTGACGTAAATTCCCACACCGCCCGCAGGTCATTGGACGTCGATCATTCTGTTTGTGGATTCGTTGGCATTCATTTCACGGCGACTTCGGACGTCGACGCGCCGTACAAACCAACGGACGAGCGGCAACTGAGCGAGTGAGCGCCGACCTTGAGTATATACAGCGCGACGGCGCATGCGCTGTCAGCTGTCGAATGTTCTCGAAGGAGAAGCGCGCGCGCGGCACAGATGGCGACGGCGCGACGGCGCATGCGCTGTCAGCTGTCGAATGTTCTCGAAGGAGAAGCGCGCGCGGCACAGATGGTGGGCGACGGCGCGACGGCGCATGCGCGCGCGTCAGCTGTCGAACGTTCGAGAAGCGGTGCGGACGGCGTGGACGGCGCACTACAAGGCGCGAGTATAAGATGCTTCCTGCATCTAAAATTCCGACAGATTGTCGGTATGCTAGCATGTCCTTATATGTTATTTTGGCTTGTCGGCATTTCAGAATATCGACACTTTTGACGGTTTGTCTTCACCGCCATCGGTTCGTCGTCGCTCCTCTCAGTCTCTCAGTACCTGCAAGAAGGAGGGGCTCCTTCTCCTCCTCGAACAAGTCCATCAAGGAAAGGTTCGCCGAAACACGGCTGCACCTTGGCAGAGGTCTTTCTCAAAGCTATGAATATCACACTCGCTAGAATATAGCCTGCTCCTAGGAAAGGCAACTTCTGATAACTGACTTCTGATATACATTATATACATGTGCAAGCAGTGACCGAGTACAAGCATTGTTCCTGTACAATGAACCTTGAATTTCGTGAATACGGCTGTATGAACTGATTGTCTCTGTTATTCGGTAGAATAAGTGCACTATGCAATATCTATATTATCAAGTTCACAGCCTATGCTGCCACTCTGCGAGTATGAAAAAGTAAATATTGCAAGCATGCATACTGGTTGGCGCAGCGGTGACACCGGAATATTTCTGATAGAAGCCAAAATGACTTCCTGACAGCAATGGCAAGAGACGCAAATGCAACTCGCATACTTGAAACGTTTTCAATCAACCTGACCTGCCCATCCGCATCGACCTTATCATAGCCTTCGGATGAAAATGTGTTTAGCAGTTTTGCTGCTCAGCAAAAATGAGGAGCACTTCCAGACACACCGAAAGACAGGTTTCTAAGCCGATACCTGAAACATGTCAGCCAAGGAAAAGTTGTCACAGGCTCTACAGCATGTAACACGTAGTTAACTTTGAGTATTTCTAATGCCTCAGCAAGGTCTGAGCAGCAGCCAACCAGTGATGGCCAGTGTGGCCATGTGGAAAATAGCCAGCTCTAAAGAAAATGTTATAGCAGTGAAACTCTTGCTAAAAACTACCTTTCAAATATTACAAGTATTACAATGCCATGAACATGCACCTTTGGCAGTTTTTTATTTGGTCAAACAAATTAGAACCACAGTTTTTTTTTACTTTCGCTGGCAATCCGACAGTTTTTGAGAAAGATGACTCCGAACATCCTTCACCCTTTTTTTCTTTCTTCGTTGCCCACTTTGTCCCTCATGTAGATGTGGAACAGGCCTTGCCAAAAAAAAAGCGATCATAAGATTACAGGAACCAATGGCATTATCACTGAAAATTTCTATAATGTATGTAAAAGTAATCCGATTTATGTAGCTAGCAAGGCACTTTAAAACAAGAGTGTATTTGTATATAATAAATAATATGGAGGTTAGCAGGTAAGCGATACATTACTACTAATGCTTGCCAGTTACCAGTACCACTGAACTGAAATAACAACAGCGAACTGTAATATCATTGTCATGCACTCAATGCACTGAATATTGCTGGCAAAGTGAATCCTGCAGTGGTGCAGTTGGATCGTGGCATTGATCTTGCTATCAAATCAACACCAGGATTCAACCCAACTGCAGCTGTAACCGAATAACCATTGCATCTTTCATAAATTTGCTTGTGCATATACATCTTGGTAATAGCCGTACTGCAGATTAAGGCTATGGCTGATATCATTGCAGTTGCTAGCAGTGAAGGTCTTGACCATGCTCTTCTATGGGGCTTTGGCAACATGCCGCCGGCTGGGTCGCTGCTGAAACTCAGCCCACTAGATGTGCTGCTGTCACCATGTGTGCTTTAGCTGTGTTGCATTTAACAAGATAAGGAGAAAAGTAATAGAAGGCCACAAGATTGTCTTTAGATGCTCAACAGTGCGTGCCTATTCATATGCTGCCCGCAGGGGCGCCTGCGCAAGTAGGCGTTTGGTGTGTAGCGACACCACGGACCCGAGCTAACGGGGGAGTTTTGACTCCCTCCCACGCCTAGCCGTGCGTGGATTTGCAGTGTCCGGGGAAAAGGGGATCCTGGGGGTTGAGCCGACGCTGGGTGATTGGGCCGTTAAGGCCCCCCGGCAGAGGCAACACACCCTTTTGGCCCCGGCTTCACGTAGACGGCACCCCTGGGCTGACCCACCCAGGGGAAATCGGCAGTCGCCTTTTCCTATCTCTCTCTCCCTACATCTTCGTCTTTATCTCTCGCTATCTATCTGTCCTGTCTTCTACTATCTTCTGTTTACTTCCAATTTTCCTGGCGGCAAAGGTTAACCCTGTGCAAATAGCCTACCTTGGTCTAGGTGCATTGGGTTATAGTGGCGTTGTACGGCTGGTGTCTGCAGGTTTCAGCATCCGCAAACTTGTAGCGTCCCCTCGTTGGGCTTCATGGTGGCTGGCCGCCAACACTGCCGAACAAAAATAAGACAGGCATGCACAGAGCATTCCCCTTACTATCTGATCGTACCGGCTTAAAGCGGGTACGCACCGATGATATAAACTTTTTTAACCAGCCCAAAGAAACATATCCTCACTATCATGTTATCCACTGTGAAAAAACTGAAAAGCAAGCCAGAACCGTCTCTCCTTTCCTGGTTTCTAGATGTCTTACCAAAACCCTTGGCACAGGATACAAGGTAACCAAAATGGCTAGTGGAGACCTTCTCCTCGAAATCCGTGAGAAAGAGCAATTTGAAAAGCTAGGTCGTCTTTCAGATTTCGGTGGCATACCGATAACTATAACACCACATAGATCAATGAACACAACTCGCGGAGTGGTATCTGACATGGACTTACTTGACTTGACTGAGACTGAGCTTTTGGAGGGGTGGAAGAGCCAAAATGTCACTAATGTACAGAGAATCATCATTAGAAGAGATAATAAGGAAACACCGACGAAACACCTAATACTCACATTTGCATCCAGTAAACTACCGGAATCTATTCAAACAGGGTACACAAAGACATCTATCAGGCCGTACATACCAAACCCTCGTCGTTGCTTCCAGTGCCACAGATATGGCCATGGCTCTAAAACATGTCGCGGTCGCCAGACTTGTGCACAATGTGGAGTCCTAGGCCACGTGTCTGAGAACTGCAAACAACCACCACACTGTGTAAACTGCGAAGGAAACCATGCCGCATATTCACGCTCCTGCACATACTGGAAAAAAGAAAAAGAAATAATTACGTTGAAGGTGAAGAAGAACATTACATTTAAAGAAGCACGGCGAAGAGTCGCTCCATTCTATGGAGCTACATACGCTGATGCGGCGCGTCAGGGGGCACCGCCGCACCAGCCCTCTCCACTCCCTCGGCCCGCGCATACCGAGCCGGTGGTTGTGGCACCTGCCCCCAAGGCGGCTGTAGCCCAGGCTACACCGCCTACTCCCAAACAGAGTCCGGAGACTCCAGAGTCCTCTGGTCTCAAGGCCTCACCTCACCAGGCGAGGCCCGAAATTCGAATTAACAGCCCGCACGTGCGGGCATCCAGTGCCTCCGAGGAGGCAATGGATACGTCGGCACCCTTGGTGCCGAAAGAGCGGCGTGGCTCCTTGGAGCGCGCCAAGAAAACAAAAAAGCCGATAACAGGGCCTGGTGACGGCCCTGTTAAGTGAACTCAAACTCCCTGTCTAAACAGCCACTCGCTTTTCGTACACACAGCACTATTTTACATTCACAATGAACACTCAAATTATACAATGGAACGTCAGGGGCCTTCTCAGAAACTTTGACGACATCCAGGAACTCTTACACGAACACTCACCAAAAGTGCTGTGTGTACAAGAAACACACCTTAATTCAAAACACACAAATTTTCTTCGTAAATACGTTACTTTCCGAAAGGACCGTGTTGATGCTATGACATCATCCGGAGGTGTTGCCATCATTGTGAATCAAGGAATTGCATGCACACACTTACAACTCCAAACATCCCTTGAGGCATTGGCTGTTCGAGCAGTTCTTTTCGATAAACTGATCACAATCTGCACTATCTACATTCCTCCTAGCTATCAGCTGCAAAAACGTGATTTACACTCTTTAATTGATGAACTTCCGGAGCCCTATGTTCTCCTTGGAGACTTTAATGCGCATAGCAGGCTATGGGGTGACTCTCGGTATGACGCGCGAGGTCGACTGATTGAACAGTTTCTTCTCTCCTCGAGCGCGTGTCTCCTAAATCGAAAAGAATCAACCTATTATAATCTCGCCAATAACACCTACTCCTCCATAGACCTAAGCATAGTATCCCCATCTCTTGTGCCTCTACTCCAGTGGAAAGTAGTCAGTAATCTGTACGGAAGTGACCACTTCCCCATAGTTTTGAGCACAAATACAGTAACTGAGTGTCCATCACGTGTTCCCAAGTGGCTCATAAACAGAGCCGACTGGGAACACTTATACCATCGCTCGTCTAGGTTGGAATGACATAAGTACTTTGAACATTGATGTTGTTGTCAACTACTTCACCGCATTTTTGATTGATGCTGCAACAAAATGCATCCCACAAACAAATGGACACCCTGGTAAACGGCTTGTGCCATGGTGGAACTCTGAATGCCGAAACGCGCGCAAACAGCAAAACAGAGCTTGGAGGCTGATTCGGAACTCACCGACAGCCGAAAATCTTGACACCTTCAAGAAAATAAAGTCTCAAGGCAGGAGAACGCGTCGGGAGGCCAGAAGAGAAAGCTGGCAGAAGTTTTTATCAGGGATCAATTCATACACACAGGAAGCTAAAGTGTGGAACATGGTCGGTAGGATAGCAGGAAAACAAGTACGCACACTTCCACTCGTAAACACTCAGGGTGACACCTTGGAAGATCAGGCAAACTTCCTCGGTGCACACTTCGAACAGGTGTCCAGCTCATCCCACTATACTGACACTTTCCAAAAATACAGAACAAGAATAGAAAAGCAGAAACTCGAACACAAATGCACTGGATACGAGGCATATAACCAAGCTTTCAATCTAGCTGAGCTGCGAATGTCTCTAAACTCCTGCAGTACTTCTGCCCCAGGTTCTGACTGTGTCGTTTATGAAATGTTAAAAAACCTACCGATCGAAACACGAAAAACCCTACTTTGTTTGTACAATGCTATCTGGTTTTCTGGCACTATCCCTAACTCCTGGAAAGAGGCTATTATAATTCCCATTTTGAAAGAGGGCAAGGACTCTTCTTTACCTTCGAGTTATAGGTTTATTGCACTCACAAGCTGCCTGTGCAAAATCTTCAAAAAAATGATAAACTGCAGACTTGTACATTTCCTTGAAACAAACAATTTCCATTTCCATTTCCAAACAATTTCCAAAGACCCATTTCAGTGCGGGTTTCGAGAAAGTAGATCCACCGCAGACCACCTTGTTTGTATTGAGGCACAGATCAGGGACGCCTTCGTCCATAAACAATATTATCTCTCTGTATTCCTCGATATCGAAAAGGCTTATGATACAACATGGCGTTTCGGAATTCTAAGAGACCTGTCCCACCTTGGCGTGCGCGGAAGAATGTTTCACATAATCGAAAGTTACCTGTCAAACCGGACATTCCGTGTCCGAGTGGGCACGGTTCTTTCCCAAACATTCGTCCAGGAAACAGGCGTGCCACAAGGAGGTGTACTTAGCTGCACACTTTTTCTCATCAAGATGAATTCCTTGCACTTGTCCATCCCTCGCAATATGTTTTATTGTACTTATGTCGACGACGTCCAGCTTGGCTTTAGATCTTGCAATCTGGTAATGTGTGAGCGACAGGTTCAGTTAGGTTTAAACAAGGTCTCCAAATGGGCAGAGGAAAACGGATTCCGACTGAACCCACAAAAGAGCACGTGTGTCTTGTTCTCTCGAAAGAGAGGCATGCACTCAGAACCCGACATTGCATTCAACGGTCAACGTCTGTCTGTCAATGCGGAGCATAAATTCTTAGGATTAATCTTGGACAACAAGTTGACCTTCGTACCGCACATCAAGTATCTAAAAACAAAATGTTTAAAAGCTATGAATGTTTTAAAAGTGTTGTCACGTACTACGCGGGGTAGTGACAGACAATGTCTCATGAATCTGTATCGAAGCCTAATTCTCACCCGCTTAGATTATGGGGCCATTGTTTATCAGTTTGCAACACAAAGTGCTTTGAAGATGCTGGACCCCGTGCACCATTTGGGCATCCGCCTTTCTACGGGTGCTTTTCGCACCAGCCCCGTAGAAAGCCTTTATGTTGAGTCAAATGAGTGGTCGCTTCATCTGCAGAGAACTTACATGTCCTTTGTTTATTTCCTTAAGGTGAAAGCAGATAAGAAGCACCCCTCATACTCTACTATTAATGATTTGTCAAGCTCCATTCTGTTTCAAAACAGGCCTTCGATGAGGCAGCCCCTCTCAGTTCACCTGAAAAGTCTAGCTGAGAAAACTGGAGTCTCACTTGAACACAGTTTAATGGCTCCTGTAGCATATCTGCCACCGTGGCAATGGCAGACTATAGACTGTGATGTGTCCTGTCTTGAAGTTACAAAACATGCGCCTATTGCCCATATCCGAACATACTTTTTGGAACTTCAACACAAATACACACGTCCTGAGTTCTTCACAGATGCCTCCAAGACTAACTCCTCTGTGTCCTACGCTGCTGTCGGCCCATCCTTTTCGGATGCTGGCCTTCTACATCCAGGCACAAGTATCTTCACAGCGGAAGCTTACGCGATACTTGTGGCAGCTAAACACATCAAACAATTACACATACAAAAAGCAGTAATTTTTACAGACTCCCTCAGCGTGGTAACGGCTCTGCACAGTCTTAAAAAACAAAAAAACCCGGTCCTTGTCTCACTTTACTCCATTTTGTGCACACTCTACACACTCAAACAGCATGTTGTAGTGCGCTGGGTGCCAGGGCACCGTGAGATCCAAGGCAACGGGAGGGCAGATCAGCTCGCTGCATCCGTCCATGAGAGCACCGCCATTACATCCATATCAATCCCGGCCCTTGATCTTAAGCCGTCTCTGAAACAAAACCTCCGGGACTACTGGCAGAGCAAGTGGGATACACACACACAAAACAAACTACTCGTTATTAAGCCACACCTTGGTCATTGGCTGCCTGTATCGAAATCGCGTCATACAGAGGTAATGCTAACGAGACTCAGGATAGGACACACATACACGACACACACACACTTTTTGTCCGGTGGCGATCCACCATTGTGTGACAGATGTGGTGAAGCATTTACAGTCCTTCACATTTTAATTGAGTGCAAACAATTGGACACTGTAAGAAAACAACACTTTCCATTACCCTACCGACAACATATACCTTTACACCCTGCAATGTTCGTCGGTAGGGAACCGCTTTTTAGTCACAAATCATTGTTAGCGTTTTTTAAAGAAATTCATAGTTTTCATATTATATACCCGGGCATCCCGTAGCATGACCTCTCCAGAGAGGTTTTTGCTACGGTGGTTACACAAGAAAGCACTTGCCTCACGGCCCTTGGACGCAAGGGTATTAACGAGTGAGGCACTTGTGCTAATGCCATACATATCCACCATCGTCTTTTATTATCACCAACTTTTGTCATCTATTCACACCACACACACCTTTCACGGCATGGTCATGATTTCATTACTTGTATGTTTTTACCCGCCTTACCGCGAGGACATTTATGGCCCTTATACAGCCGCTTATCGCAATCATTGTCCATTTTTTTAGTAAGATGAACTGGCGCTTTTTGGCCGTGAAATGGCTCTTGCGCCATAAAACATCAAACATCATCATCATCAGCCTATTCATATGCATATCATTTGAACATGAGGAACATTGACAAAGATTAAAAAATATTTGAAAACTGAGCGTGGCAGTATGTGTACTAGCACCATGTAGGATGAAACTGTCACTACGGCACTCCCATTTTTTCCCCGTGTTTTAGCACGATGCGTATGGACAACAGAACACCTACTTTTTAATCGAGTGGCCGAGGCTATGAAATTTAGCTTTGCAAACCTTTTAGAGTTGACAGTGTATAGGGCGCCAGGGCTTGCTTGGCCTCTGTTTTCCCTTTTGACTTTGATTTGCTTGATGAATTTCCGGTCATACTCCGATTTTTCAGCTCGTGTGGCGTCCAAAACATTGTGGATGCCAGACGGCAAAACATGTAATCTGACGTGGCCCGGAATAATGTACCCCAGGCATCCTGGCTCATCCAACAGCCAGAGCCAACGTAGACCTGCAGAATTCAATATTACAAATACAATTTATGTACTAGACAATATATTCACACATTCTTGAATTGACAGAAACTTAAAGGGCCAGTAAACAGGCAGGAAAATTTTTTTTCACCCTCCCCCCCTCACCAAGCTCACCAACTCGTACACTAGATTGCAGCAATCTCATTTAGTGAATCTTGCAGCAGTGCGTTGCACAGACACTCATTTTGATAAATGATTCTCGCACCTGACTAATCCCCTCGTACGCACAGTGACGCAAACTTGTCGGGCCTTCGGCACCATGCAACTTGACAGCTACATAGATGAGTGTAGTATGCATTTGGAAAGTGCATTGACGGTTTACCCAGATCAATGAACTGCTTAATTATTCCCCTGCTCTAAAAGATCCGCTCTTGTACACATTGACCCATTTCCTTTTTTAATGCATTCTGTGTAATACCTATGCTAGAGTTTTTTCTCGCTCCAAGGGGTGAGATAGCACTATGCCTATTAAGAGCCGATACATAATCAAACAGTGCACTGAGCGAAAAAAGACAAGTGCTTCAACCAAACTGTATAGGCGCGCAAATGCGGAGCTGCATTCACTGCAACTGACTGCTACAACATGGCAGGCAACCACGAATGCAGATTGTGGAACAAGCTGCCATAGCTGTCGGCATGCCCAATTTTAACATGTGTGGCCTAGCCGATTTGACTTTATCTCAGCCGTTAGGGCAACCAGCTGTAAATCTATTTCATTGAATATAACCATCTACTAAAAGATGCATAAATACATGGATCCCTAAACAACACACTGACATCAAGTTACCTTTCCGTCGACCCTTGACGACCCAATAACGAAGTCCATAGTGTCTTTGCAAGCCAATGGCCCTTGAGCAGTAACTGCAGAAAAGAGTGAGCAGGTTCTTCTAAACTTGCACAGAAAAGTGGACACAGAAATTAACAGGCAAGATTAATAGGTTACATAATGGTGCAGGAAAATCTTGATCAACATAGCTTTGATTGTAAATGTCAGCCTAACTTCAGAGAAACTAGTACTTTGGCTGACTGCAAAGGTAAAATCAGGAACACAATCATTGAAGCTTACTTTGTAATGTCTGGAAAGTTTCGTTCATGCATTAGCACATCTACGGATAGACAAGTGGCATGTTTATACAGGCAATTAAAATTAAAAACAGTTTGATAAAAGCACATGTAATAAGTAGGGCAAAGATAGCTTCTTGATAATATCATGCGTGGTTTGCTTGC
This sequence comes from Rhipicephalus annulatus, assembly GCA_013436015.1. Classification (NCBI taxonomy): domain Eukaryota; kingdom Metazoa; phylum Arthropoda; class Arachnida; order Ixodida; family Ixodidae; genus Rhipicephalus; species Rhipicephalus annulatus. The sequence goes on along the minus strand of WOVY01009410.1, from coordinate 603,156 downwards.
AGTGCCCACACCCTTGTACGTCACCCCATCGTTTGGCTATTTTTTCCAATAAACATCCGTTGTTAAATGCGTCTTCCTTGTGTTGGTCCAGTTTTTGTCCTCAAGTTAGCAGCGCGGCCTTTTTCAGCAGTACGTTCCCCACACAAGCTTTTTCTACAAGCTTTCCTGCTTGAATTCAAAGAAATAGTATTTTTTATTTTATTTATTTATAAAATTCTGCAAGCCCAAACAAGGGCCCAAGCTGGAAGGGCAAAAGGAAACAGACAAAGCAAATAAATGCAGAGAAATCGCATACTCAGCAAAAAAATTAACACTGGCATGTGTACAAAAGAAAGTGCAGCATAAAATGAGGCAAAAACTACATAATTTCTTCAAAATGGGTACGTCAAGTTGAAGCAACAAAAGTAGAAACATCAAACAAAAAGTTTTCACACACTGAAATAACACAGTGTGGTAAAAGTACGTCAGACATGTATACACAAAGAGGCATGAGTTAAGGCAAGTGACATTGGCTTTTTAAACTAAGGATCAAGGAACAGAAGGATAACATATAATGAAGCTATAAAAATTGGTACATAATGGTCAGCAGTTCATATAGTAACTTGTTCAATGAAATCTTCGTTGTGTAAGGGGGGAAATGGTAAGTTGTTCTAATCAGTGATAGTTCGTGGGAAGAAGGAATATTTGAAAAGGTTAGTGCGTGTCTGATAAGGTGTTAGAGAGTGAGCATGACGATGCCATAAGCAACAATAAATAATGACTTAGATTTATGGCCAATAGTTTATTTTTCAGTGCAAACAGGAATTTTAGTTGCTGTATTTCTGTGCGCAGGTGTGGTGTTTGAATACTATTCTGCATCATTAAACTAGAGTGAGAGTTACTATTACGGTATTTAGAATAAATGAACCTGACAGCTTTACGCTGAGTAATTTCGAGTCTATCGATATTATTTTTGTGTACGGATCCCAGACAATGCTGGTGCATTAAAGTTCAGGCTGAGTTAGTGATGTATAACCGTTAACCTCGTACTAGAGGGTGCATACTTTAATTTATGTATGAGAAAACAAAGTTTTCTGAACGAAGAGTTGCATATGTTGGTAATGTGCGTATTCTAATCAAGGTTGGTATTTATTGTGATTCCCAGGTACTTGTACTCCTTCGCTTCTGCAAGCATTTCGAAACCCAGCTTGTACCCAAAAGAAAGTTTTTTTATATTTCTTTCTAGTTATTGGCTTATACACAGTTTTACTGACTTTTAACTGCATGCTCGACCGATCATACCAGGAAACAATACATTGCAGATTATTGTTGAGCAATACTTGGTCTTCATGGCTTTTAATTTTGTTATAAAGTACACAATCAATGACAAATTATATATAATAAATAGGGGAATGAATTTCGTTGGCGACAATGTTAAACAAAAAGTAATAAACGAAAATGAACCAACATGATAATATGATAGGGGGTACTTATTACTTATAGGTAGCACGCTCTGAAAACGGGATGTGTACCTCTTCATCTTAGTTCCTGCCCCTTTAGAGTTAAGGTTAAAAAGTAGCCACACTAAAAAGTATTCTAATTGACAGAATCAGCCGACGTGTACTTGTGACAAACGAAAGTAATGAGTGATTTGGCCAATCTTATTTTTCAACATGGTCAACGACTGCCACTGTGAGAACTATCATCCAAATATCAAAAGCAGGACACAACAAACAAGAAAAACAAATTGAAGTGACATGCCTTTGAAGGCCACGCAAGCTGTAGGCTTTGAATGGCCAAGTATTGCGTGCCAGACAAACTGAGATGGTCCTATTAGTATGAAATAGTCAGCAGATTCATGTCAACAGTACAAGAAATTTCAATAGCCATCTAAATATTTCTTCAGAAGGCGAAATATGTTACAGAACAAAGGCAAGCCCATGCTGACATAGCTATTGAGAAACTTGCCGAACTAATGGAGAGCAGCTGCTTGTTTAGTTTCTTGATGGTAAAATAGTTGCATTGAAAGGTCTTGAGTTTTGGTGCTATTTCACCATATCGCTGTTTATTTGGACAAAGTATTATATTTTGGACTAGGACATTTGAAGCATAATTTTTCAATTTGGGAGAATTCAAGGACCTCAAATTCATGAAACCTGCTATCCATAAACGCCTGAAATAGGTGTTTCCCTGCAGCCAGTTTTCATTTTGTTTCCAAATATGATATACAGCAACATGGAGGAATGACCTGAAAGGAGCTCAGATGCAGCCAACTGCAGCATTTTTATACTCCCTTTAAGTGTCAGAACTTGTACATCTCGCTATGTTTCGAGCTATGCTGCTATATCAGGCCTCATAAGTAGCGGTGTAAGAAAAAAAGCAGACAGCAACAAAAAACATTGTAATGTTTCGTCCTATGTGATCACCTTCAGGATTGTGCCACATAGAGCGTGCACTTGCACTGACCGTTTTAAGAACTTACAGTGAAAGTACACAGTAAAGAATGTCACTCCAACTAAATGAAAAAACGCTACAACCTTCTCTTGCCAGTTTGTACGTGCGCAAATAAAACAAAACTTGCAGTCGTACCAAATTCATTTCCTGCTGCCCCTTGTGTCAGACCACAGTCATCATCAGGCACTGAAAAATTAAAGATCAATATTATTTTTGCAATACCCTTAGGTAACTGCAGTTGAAACTCAATTTAGCAAAGCGATGACCAAAATAAAATTATTTTTGGCTATGTTCAAAACACTTTGCTGGCGGCTAGCAAAATATTATGTGTTGATTGATTGATTTGTGGGGTTTAACTTCCCAAAACACCATATGATCATAAGAGACGCCTTAGTGATGGGCTCCGGAAATTTCAACCAGCTGGGGTTCTTAAACGTGCACCCAAATCTGAGCACATGGGCCAACAACATTTCCGCCTCTATTGAATACAATGGGTTGCAGCCTATGCTAGTAGAAACAAAGGTGCCCACATGTGCAGATATTTTACTGAAGACTTCTGAACCGCACAATCAGTTTTATATTTATTTCAATAATAATTTGGCAATGACAGTACCTCAAACTGCCGGCTTGTGCCGAAGTGTGGGCAGCAAACATGTAGCTTCACTTGCCACCAGCTGATTCAGTTTAAATACATTAAGCAAATTCTGCCTAATGCAATGCTCA